>VZSZ01005273.1:10893-99070 GCA_013398815.1 Ibidorhyncha struthersii | reverse complement strand
TGGGCCCCTCACTACAAGAAAGACATTGAGGTGCTGGAGCGTGTCCAGAGAAGGGTAACGAAGCTGGTGAGGGGTCTGGGGGACAAGTCTTATGAGGAACGACTGAGGGAGCTGGGGCTGTTTAGCCTGGAGAAGAGGAGGCTGAGGGGAGACCTTATCACTCTCTACAACTACCTGAAAGGAGGTTGTAGAGAGATGGGGACTGACCTCTTCTCCCTAGGGACAAGTGATAGGGCGAGAGGAAATGGGTTCAAGTTAAGCCAGGGGAGGTTTAGGTTGGATATTAGGAAAAGTTTTTTCACTGAAAGGGTTATCCAGCATTGGAATAGGCTGCCCAGGGAGGTGGTGGATTCACCATCCCTGGAGGTGTTTAAAAAAAGGGTAGACATGGTACTTGGGGATATGGTTTAGAAGTAGTTTTTGTCAGGTTAGGTTAATGGTTGGACTTGATAATCTTAAAGGTCCCTTCCAACCTCGACAATTCTATGATTCTATGACTCTATGATTCTATGATTCTGTGGTCTGTAATATTTACATAGGTGAGATGAAGCCTCTGTTCTTTAACGATCTGATCCAAAAGAGTCCAATGAAAGAGAGCAAACTAACCCAACTCTATCTATTAGGAAAGGAGGAGACTCCTTCAGAATTGCTGCTTAGAGATTGGGAACATGTAGGAACTTGAAGGAATATATATTCAAGCTTGAAACAGAGGCTTCTGAGCTATGTTTTACCCAAATTTTCCTGATATGAATAGCTGAATTCTCAGTCCTTTTGATCTACAATGTTTTAGTGAAGGAAGAATAAAACCAAATGTTTTTAGCCTTGGATGAAACACTGGAGAACAGACACATGCTTTGCTGCTGCTGCTGCTTTAAGACTTGGCCTCCAGCTTCTTGCTGAACCCATAGAGGATGATGTGAGTGGATATAAAGAAATAGATATTCATACTGCCTAGGAACTTCAGCAGGAAAAGACCCTATTTCTGTACTTTTTACATCATTCCTCCAGTTCCTCTCAAGCACCCCAGGATATCTCCATGCTGTTCTGCTCTTTATCTACCACATGAGTGACCCAGGATGCCTGCCCTGTGCTCTTTGCCCGTATAAGCAAATGGGGATCTCCCCACTCCTACACACACACAGAGCCCTCCTTTCAGATAATTTTGCAAATGTGATTTCCTCTTTATTCAGACAAAATCTCACTGAAGTCAGAAATTACATAAGAACGAAATACAAAGTGATAGCAAGATAATAACTTCCTAAGAAGCAAAGTCTTCAGAGTCCTGAAGGGAACGAGATCAGTGTAGCACCTTGTGGACACCTTCAGCCAGCTGTATACAAGAGAAAAAGAAGAAAGACAGTGCTGGCCTATATGTAGGGTTCACCTAGCTTGACCTAGACCCGGTCCCACTGCATAGCTCCAGAGCTTTACAGCTCCCACAGCAAAGCTGTCCTGCCAGGGATTTCCAAGGGACAAAATGAAGACAGCAACAGAGGCCTTCTCCTGCCGACACTGACACCTGTATTGAAATCCAGGCTGCAAGGTTACACTGCACCTACTGATGGCATAACGCTTTCACACTTCCAGTCAAAAACACTATTTCTTGCTTGCCTATGTTTTAAAACACAGGTTGTGCAGCGCAGAGGATGGAGCAAGCCTGCTGTGCGCTGCCCCAGCAGTGGCTGCGTGGCACTCCCCTGTGAGCCACCCTCCTATTTGCATCGCTGTTATAACTGGTGCTATTTCTATTACGATGCTTTCCCTCATTTCTGCTGAGAGGGTTTATCAGAGTTCCCTTCAGAGTAAATCACTCCTCTGTAACCTCATGAGGTTTTAAAAATATAATTTAAAGCTAAAGCCTAGAATCATATTGCTGTCTCCATCTTCTGCAAAGAAGCTGTCAATTAGAGACACCAGGTGGGAGCAAAGATCACAAATCAAAACATGGATTTTTCTGCCTGCTGAGGAGTTGGCTAGCATGTTTCTGTTGGCATAACCGATTTAGTGTGAGGGACAAACTATTGCACTCCTAGAAGCTGAGAAAGTTTGTATACCATATTACCTTACAATGCTATCCCAGAGAACCAAAGCTAAGGTCTGAGGGAAATCAGGAGTACCAGCAGTTTTCCAGCTTGATGAACTGAATGCTTTCCTGCCTGAGACAGCTACCAGAAGCCTCTGGTTCTGTCCCCAAGCGAGATGTGACTTACACTGTAACCTGGCAAAACCAGTTCTCCTCTTGGTGTCTATTTTCCTTTCCAGGCTTCTGTTTACCAGCAGCATCACTTGCAGCAGGACACCCCCCAGTTTCAGTACCTGTCACAGCTTCCTCTAGGACAACGTAAGTTTGCAGCAGTGCTGAAATAGTGTCTTAAAAACACACACACAGGTGTGCAAAACCCAGCACAGTGTATTTGTTTTAGGTTTCCAAGCTGATAAAGATAAAATCACAAACGGTCCAGAGCTATGGGCCTTAGTAATACCTTTGTAAAGGTTTTCAAACTGTTTCCAACTCCTCTCTCCTGATAGGGGGAAGAAATGTGCTCTGATCACATCTATCTTTTTTCCTGGCTGTATCTACTCTCTTTTTCTCCTGTGTGTTGACTAAGAACAGTTAAAAATCCAGTGTGCTCAAGCCTAATTCACCTAAATTACTTCTCTAGAAATTCTAATCCCCCTTCTTATAGGCTGTAGCTTTTGGAAAACTAAAAAAAACTATTTTAGTCTAGATAGAGCTTCGTTCATTGCCCAACCATTATTATCTTAATTCCATCATTACTTGTCATTTTCTACTTTACAGCTTCCTTTGCAAATGTAGGAAAGCTAATGTCTTTTACATAAACTGAAGTAAATTCATGTTATTCAGATGTGTGCAAGATATATGTAATATTTATATAAAAATAATGCAAATGTTTCCTAGATGGTGCCAATATGTTTACTATAAAGTTAGAGTTTCTTTTCCTGGGAAGAGTACCGATAGATCTGTGCCAGGGCTTGAAATCTTTGTCTGTAGAAGAGAATGGAATAAGATAGGTAGACAGCCAGACAGGCAAACAGACTAACTAAACTAAGCTAGCCAAGGAGTATAGATAAAACAGCAGCGTTAACAAACAGCAGAGGCAAGGCTCTAAATTAGTAGACTTAAATTGGAGGATAAATCAGCTCTTGAAGAGGCAAAAGAAGCTATAGGAGTATGAAGTCCTGAATCAAGCAATAAGACACCAGCACCAACAGCTACCAGTTACAGACAAGATGTGAAAGTGACTGCTCATGTAAACCTTGAAGGAGAGAGGTGTCCCGGTACCCTTTGTGGAATGCGTTCACTCTCAAGGAAGAATAAAATTTTGGAGGCCTTTCTTATACTGAGAGAGAGAGAGGAATAACTACACCTAACACTGCTAATGATGCACTGTTGTCAGAATCAGAAGAACCTTAAATATAAGGTATTCAGTAGGCTCCAGTGGCAAAAAGGCTACTTTTCACTTTTGTATGAACAGTAAAGGTTCTGGTAAGCAGTTACACCTGTATTTGAATAGTTCCACTTACTATATTGGGATGAATCATGTGAGTGATGTTACCCACAGGCACATTTAAAGCTATTGATCCTAAGGATATGTCATGAATTATTCCATTAATTCATAAACTGATCATTAGGAAGTAAGCTTCTTGCAGAGATTCAAGCATAAGGGTTTTAAAACATAGCTTATGAGTGAGCCTTAAAGCAAACCATTCTTTAACTTTAAATCCACATCTTTTTTTTTTTAAAAAACAAAACCACAAAACACCCCTAACAACCTCCCCCTCCCCCCCTCAAACCCCAACAAAAAAATACCAATTACCCACTGGGCTTTCCCTTTCCTTCCTTTCTGTACTGGAAAGAGGTTGCAAGTTCTGTGGAGCACCTGAAGATTGATGATATAACCCCAGAAAAGCTATGACTAGACTTGCAGCTCTTTCCTAAGCAAAATGGAGAGGCCTGCCACGACATACGTTATTTAGTATGGATGAAATGTGCTGGACATTGCTTAGACTGATCTAGCGCTCATCCAGAGTCACAACGTTGGAGAAGCAGTAATCATGAGCATTGGTGCATGGAGAACTCGTTTATCACTACAGAACCACAAAAGAAAGACCCCATTTGAATCTTATTTTCAAGTGTGCTTTGAAGCGCTAAGGTTAACAAATCCTTTAGTCACATACTGTACAGCCCTAATCGAACCTTTTTCTACCTGGTCCTGCAGAGTGTGTCTTTTTGAAAGAACCCCCTACAGAAATAAAAGGGACAGTGGTAACTCTGAAACCGCACTTCTGTTTGAAATTGCTCTGCCTGCTTTTGTGACGAGTAGTACTATGATGACCGCAAATGACACAGATCATTTTCCTGTTTGTTCAATGTGTGTGTTTGATAGCTCTTTCTATACAGATGGTGTCACCATCTTCCTTGTTACTGTATGTCATTTGCTCAGCGATCACCGAGAGCAAACTTATTAAAAAAAATCAGCAATTCAGGAGCACATTGACAGAAAGACAGCAGGGAAGGCACAGACCTACCTGAAACGATTTTCTGTTATTATTCACACAAACTTTTACCTAAACCCAAACCCAAACCTCAAAAGATTTGTCAGATTAAATTTTTAAAACAATGTTCTGTTGAATCTTTTTTATAAGCTTTGTCTCAGCCAGGACAGAGATAGTATTGCAAGAACTCTGAAATAAAACTTTCATATTTAAATTCCCTCCTCAGTTCATTGAGATCAAGAGGCCTGGACTGACATCTGAATGTCTGGGATTGAAGTCACAGCAAACCTCTCACTTTTCCTCCAGACTTCATTCCATTTTTAGCACTAANCTCCTAACTGTGTGTTGGTCAAATTCTACGTGTAATTGAAATTACTGGCTGAGAGTGTGAGCAGTTGTTGCCCGGCATTCGGTTACATACCTTGTGCCTGAAGATGACCTCACAATGGTTTTGTATCATATAACATTTCACTTGATTAAACACACAGAGATACAGCACCATGGTCTCACTTTCCTTTATTTTCATTCTTGTTATTCCTTTCTCCCATCTCATTATTACTTTCTTCTTTTCTTTCTCTTTTCTACTTCTTTATTATTTTCCTTCCTTTTAAAGGCATGTGATTATTTCATGTTTTTCATGTTACTCAGCACTGATGAAATAGGTGTCTTTGAACTATTTATATATCTAGTCAGCAGGTAGGTCAGGTGAAAAAAGCACAGTATTTAGTGGGAAACTTTCAAGTCTCTGGGTGCAACTCTGGCAAGATGAGCACACATGTGTGCGTTCAGAAGCTTTTGGTCGACTCTCCATGTTTGTGAGATGGTGTGGTGCCAACCAAGCTAACAGCCTCTACAGAAACACTCAAGTTGAGGGCTGACTCATGTACTGATTTTGAGATCATGACTGTGTTATCTGGGGAACCAAAAAACACACTTCCATTACAGCTTTGCAAATCCCATGCTTCAGAGTTTCATGGAAAATAGGTTTTATGAGCTTTGCACCCTGAAATGGTGCCACTTTACAAGTGATAAAATAATTAATGTTAACTGTGAGTGTTTGGCTGTGCTCTGAAAACACAAAAATTTATATAGATGGTAAGTATCATTAAGTACTTTCCGAAGCATTTGTTCTCCCTGGGGTTGTCTTTGACAATTAATTTCTTTTAGGACAGCTTGTTCAAAGAATAAACTGATTCTAAGCTTCAGAGCTGATAAATCCTGTAGAGAAACTTATATTTAAGAGGAGCTTATTTTTTCTAGAAGAGGAAAACAGCATGTGTAGCCATGTCCTGGGAAGGACCATAATGCCAGCCTCTCTAAATAAAAAAATGTTAAAAGAAACGCTTTGTGAATTTTGATTTTATTTTCATGGCAGCAATATCCTCTGACAAAAAGAGGGTGTTACCAACCTGCATTTCAGGTTGAACATGTATCTCTTATGTATTACAGGCCATTAAATTTCACAGAGTTGTAGCTGTCTCTTCACTGAGTCCAACAGCTCTAGTTTCACTGAAATCCTGAACCATTTTATGCCTCCAGAAGAAAGCAGGTGATACCAGGGTGCTCCCAAAGCTCAGAGCCCTGCATTGTCAGATGGTTAAATGTGCTATGCTTGTGCTTTCCTACCAAAGGTGGGGATAAACTCCATGCTCTAGATGACTAAAAGCTGTTGTGTCCATGTGAGCCAAGTACAAAAGTTTCCACAAGAATGTAGATCTAGTCCATACAGTTGAAAGTGTCCAGGGAGCTATTCAGTTCACTCTAAAGGAGGCATCTACCCACGTTTGGTCAGCTCAGCTACATCCTGGCCTTCCTGAACTGTCTGGGTTGGTTCTCTGTTAAGTATAGTGGAAACTACTAACTTAGGTGTAGACACATATATTTAAAATCCTAAACCCCATAACAATCTGAAGACGATTCCCTGGGAATTTCATCTCCTGTGCTGCAGAGAGTAATAAGAGACGCTAAGAACTCAACTAACACACATTTGTAAGGAAATTCTTCTCTTACACCAAGTCTAGCAATCACCTAAGCATGGGAATATATCTTGTCAATTGATTAGTCCTTCCAGGCTTTTGGAGATGACTGTTTGTGCCTACCAGCATGAGATTTCATCATAGTTTATGTCCTAACATGAAGCTGAAAATGTCCTGATGACAATGCAAAGCTTCCTGATCTTCTATAAAGGAAGGGAATGAAGAAAGGGTTTCACAGGTATCTGTTGACAGGTACCAAAGGTGAGAGGGTAAAGGCACAGCCATGTCATCACAAAACCCAGGCAGCTTTTCTTGTGGAAACGTTATTCAACACCAGCGTTCTGAAGAATTTAATTTGAAAGATTCCAGGCAATGGTGACTCTACTTACATCTACTAAGCCATTCCAGTGTCTAATTACTTTCTCCACTAGGATACTGAGTCTTATTTCAAGGCTGAAGCTAATATTGTCTTCCCGCTAATATATCTTTTAATGTCTTTATTAGTTAGATTGAAAAACCCCTCACCTGCCCCAATATTGTTTCTGCCTTTCTATACACAGCGTTCAAATTCTTTCTTATCTGCCTTTTTTGATAAATTGAATAGGTTGATCTACGTGACTCCTTACTGTAAGTGATGTTTTTCAGCTCCTATCTGTGTAAAGGAATCAGCCTTTTGTTTTCTTTTACTTGATAATTTTACTTCATTGTCCCCTTTTCATATAATCAAATATTTATTTAACTGTTTTTACAAAGAATTGCAATAAGTGTGTTAGTGACATTTTCAGGATCTGGGTATTAGCAGCTGGTTTTACTAGCATTTGCATTTTTATATGCCTGTGCTATTTATTACATTTATCTGTACATATGATACATACTATGAAATAATACGTGATCAGTTGCTGCTATGGCTTTCACATCTGTATTTTTATTTTGTAATAAAGCTTATGTACCATGCGTGTAAGGGTCTGGTAAGCTCATTGTGTAACTGTGCACTGTTGCAGTCTACATATGTAGTCTCTAGTAGTTCTGTGTGAAATACAAAATACTCAGTCATTTCCTTCTACTGAGGAATAATTTCCATGTTTATTTTAAAGGACTTGAAATCACAAATAAAAAACAGTAAGTAGACTACATTGTATATTTAAAAATCTACTATGTTTTTATTTTCATCTGCAGCAGCAAAGATCCTGGAGATGTTTCAAATGATTCAGGTGAGTAGAAAAGTAATTCAAGCTGAGATTATTTTTGTAAACATTTTTAAAACATTTGTAAGCATTTATTTCCTGTCATAGAAGACCCATAATATCTGTGTCTTCCCAAATAAAATATCCATTAGTTCCCACTTCTACTAATTTTTTTTAATTATTTTTTCTCAGGTATACAAATTAATGAGTACTGAAGACATTTGGGAAGCTTTAAGGATGTGTCACTCTCACAATTTATATATGAATTTTGTGAATTCAGTGAACTGCGTCCAGATTGGATAATCTGCCTTTTAAGATCTCTAAAATAAAGAGCTGGATCTATTTTCAGCAGGCTTTTGATAGTGATAGAAAATTATTGGTCTGGATCTGGCGACTCTATAGAATAACTAGGTGGATATTTCCTTGTAATTTTGCATCTAGGTAGAAAAAGTGTAAGGGACAGTCAAATAAAAATTAAAGGAATATATGGTGGACAACTGAGCAGTAATTCAGCTATGAAGGTTTTAACTGACTATATGTTATAAACATATTGTTAAAGGAGAAGGCAAACTATAGTCACATTCTCTTTCACACTTCAAACAACTAAAAGCTCTTCCATGTAAAGAACAGGCTACCAGCTCAGGACTGGAACACAGGAAGGACTTTATCCATCGGTTTACTTCATAGTCAAGAAATTATGAAAGCTGCATTCTCAACTAGGTTACAAATCGGTCTTGATTTATCAACATCAGGAGGAATAATCTGTTTTTTTTTATATATATATATATAAAAAAAAATATATAAAAGACTAATATTAACCTACAGCAATGTGGTCATGATCCCAGAAATTCCTATCTGGTTCTTACTTGCTTTTGCCAAAAGATCTAAGGTTGGCATAGACAAGAGCGAGGCAACTCAGTCTAACCCTTCTGTAGAACTTAGTGGATTTAGATGATCTTCCATTATAATCAACTGGCTACTTGTTAATATAGTGCAGTCAATGCATATATATGCTTGTGAAGGATAACTCCAAAGCAAGTACAGCAAGTACAACAAGTTGTTAGGCTGCCTGTGTTCTGGGATAGCAACAAAGACACCATCACCACTCCGAATAAAAAGCACTTTAGATTAAGCCTCAACTACCAGGCTTGGTATACAATTGTTATTTCCAGTGGTGAATATTTAAAGCTAATGGTGGAAGCAAACATATTCTTTTTGCTTTTATTTTGCTTATAAAGAACAGGAGTTTGCTCATTAGGACAATATGGAAATAGGAAATAACTTGATAAAGTGCCCAGGGACACAAAGAAATACACAAGATGAAATCCCTCACATGAAGAGGATATTTTACTATTGCTATTTTCCGAGGGAAAAGGAAAAGCACTTAAAGATACATATACAAGGTTAGAAATACACATGAAATTTATAGGGAGGGAAAATTGCTCTGTTGTGCTATAGAATTTAGTCTCTGCTTTGCAGATGGCATGCCTTGGGATAAGTTAAACTCAGAGCTCTGGCTGGTATAAATGACAATATTGCAGGAATATCAGCCTTCAAGTCCCCTCATAGAGAACAGCAGTGAGTACAAGAGTATATCGTGAGGTCAGAAAAATATAATATTGCTGAGCCTGTGCAAATGAGAACAAGATTATGCACAGCTTCATAGTGTAAAACAATCACAAGGGAAGGATACAAAAAAAAAATAATTCTGGCCTCAACTCCACAGAAATTGTGTTCAAAAACCTGTCTGAGTGCTACAAACAGAAGTCTTGTCTCCGAGTTCCCAGTAATTAACTAGTCAAAAGTAAAACAATCTTTTAAGGCAGAAATTTATGGATTTTTTTTTTTTTTTTTTAAAAAGAAGTATTTCAGGTTTCTGCGACTAGTGACAAAATGTGCCATGTGAGGTTGAACATTTGATGGGACCTGGTGAGATCAAAGAACTGGAAAGAAAAAAGTATGCTGAATAAATAGGAATGAGCTCCAATTTCGAGCTGGACAGTCCCTAAGCTTAGGCTTAACACAGCTTAAGCATGGCTGGAGACAAGATTGCTGCTCCTTACTTTAGGATGAATGCTGTCAAGATGGCTTGAACTACAGGCACAGGATTTCAGGTTCAGCTCCTTAGACCTGACAGCACACAGTGTGTCAGCCGATGGGAGTGCCACAAAGTGAAAACTTGATTAACCAATGTCATGCTGCTGTCAGTGCATCCTTCTGGTCTAAACGTGCTTCTATCAACTCTTGTTTGAAGGCCTCAACAGGTCTGCAGTTACCCAAGTCTGGTTCCTTAATTTCTGTTCAAAACGCAGTCATTCTATGCACAATTATATCCCTACATTAGGAGGGAGCTAGAAGTTATGAAATTTGACTCCTTGGAAATGCGTTTCTGGAGTGAATGAAGGTATTTCTCTTGTTACATCTTGCAGTCTACTCTGACATCAATAAGCACCCAGAAACCGAAGACGCAGTTTCACATTATCTCTTAACCAGTGCAGATGCTGCTGAAAATGGCAGCACCAAACTTCACAGCCTCTCTTGCTTCAGATTTTCATTCCCTGAATCTGTAGAAAACTAACTCCAAAATAAGACTGCCTGATCCAGTCCATTTTCATTATCACCGTACAGAAAATACAAGAGATGCCTGGCCTAAAGAGATGATTAGAGGAGCAGGACAGACGCTTCTGGCAATAGCCAAAGATGGATCCGATTAAATACAGTGCAATACTGCAGCCTGACTATTCACATGTTTCCTTAAAAAATGAGCAATAATGCAAGCTCATTTGTACATCCATCAAGGATGAAGCCATATTCAGCAGAACAGCAACAAGTAGCTAGTAGCTTCAGTGATAGTGAAGGATTTGTGCTAAGACAAACAAGTGGCCACAACCAAATGCTGGATGTGAATAAATTGCCTCATTTTATTTTTTTCCTCTTTAGTAAAGGAAACTTCCTCTGCTGTCTAAAGAAGTCTCACAGAGACAATTTTCAAGTGCTGTCTTGAGATCACTTGCATTCTCTCTGGTGTCCTAGTCAGTGAAATTACGTGGATCGTCAGCTCATCATGTTGAACCTGGCTTTGTCATGAAGGAGTTGGCTGAAGTGTCACATTTGTACTTTGATGTTCAGACACTTTTGTTTATTGGAACTCATTCAATCACCCATGGGGATTTTTGTATCCATATCCATTGGGACTGGAAAGAGATGTGAGGGTAATTCCATGTTTGTGTTTCAGGGTAATAACATGTATCTCAATGCGGTAAATAAAAATGTCTGTGGGCTCAAAGGATCTGTGGTGCTTCTGTTGCCCTGTTGCTCTTCGTCAGCAGAAAGACCAAAAGCCCTCAAAAAAATCTAAGATTACTTTAAAGAAAAAATAATTTAGCTATGTTTCTAATACCGATTAAAATACACAGGGCCTCAAAATAAAATCGGTCTAGCTGAAAATGATAAAGAATGTTGTGCTGAATATTGCAAAATTATTATTATTTTCGTCGAGAAAAGCAATTACTGTCGGATGCTGGCTGACATTAGACCACCTGATTATATTCCATTTTATAAAATGTGAGGAATTTACATAGTTGGAAGGTTGCACATAAAACTCAATATTGTGTAATCTTGAAATGTTAACTTTTTCAAGCCATGTAGCCACTCTGTATGGAAGAGCAGGTGATATTTCTGCTCCAGTAACCTTCTCAAGACTCTGCAAATAGACTCGGCAGGGGTTAACCTGCAGGATGTCCATAACTGAGCAGAATTTCTCCTCATCCGTAGTGATAAAAAAATCAGCAAAATTTTCCTCTTTTCATATGTAAGGGAGAGTGTGAAGCCTTTAAAAAAATGCATAAGGACAGAAGAAGCTGGAATGCAATAGACTTCGTTATAATTTATCCTCCTGTGCTGGATGAATACAGTGCTGAGTGACTGGCAGATATTTTAAGTTCCACTTCTTCCATTTCTTTTGATTAGAAGAAATTTTTCATGGCCTTCCTTGGTATACAGCCCTTGATTTCTATCTGCTTAGGAACTCTGGATCAGAGAACAACTTCTTTTTAATAAAGGCTTTAGGGATACCTCACTTGTAAGCGGGCTAACAGTAACCTCTATTATAAAGTTGTCTTCTAGGCACTTTTTCATTTCTTTTATTTTGCTAAAGTTTCTCTCAGTTCAAATTTTCTGAGATTTCTGTCTAGCGTAAAATGCTAGGTGACATGTATATCTGTATACGCATGCACTGGTGGAAAATTTATACTGCTTCTGAAGAAACTCTTAATTCTCAACTTTGAAGTGGAATAGGAAACTTTAATCAGGAATGCTGGAGAGAACATGCATTTATAAGTAGCCATGCTTATCCCACTTAGCTGTTATCAGGTCTACTGTGAAGTTTTGCCTATGCTATTCTATTAGATTACCATTGTATTTACTGCTTCTGATACAACTGCATTCCAGATTGGGACTCAATTACTACAAATACAGAGGCAGTCACACTGTAACTCTTATCCTCCCCATACGCTTGGTTAGACTTAAACTATTACACAGTGGCAGTGGAAAATGAAGACTAGATTCACTAACATGTTCACAGATTTCTTGCTTCTCTGTAATTTCTATTTGCTAATCTCAAAAGTCTCATAAACGGTTATGAGCCAGAAAACTCACTCCAGGTGTGGATTATTTGCTAGTTAGCACTTTTTACTTCCTTTTTTTTTTTTTAAATTTAAAGTCTGCCAACAAGAATAGAGAAACCACGGCATCTGCTTTTGATGGCCAGTCATACATTATTATTGTCTGAAGAGACTGATTTATGAACCAGTGTTTTTCTAGGTCAAAAGAACTTTGTCCAAGTATTTGTTGAATACTTACGAGTAATGAATATATTTGCAGAATTCAGGATTGCCTCTTGAATGATTTGTAAGCAAAATATATTAAAAAAAGGCTAAATTCACAATGAATATTATTTACAATGAATAATTCAACCAGTACTAATTATTTAGCACCTGTAGAGGAAAGAGAGGGAAATAGATATGCTAATATGATGATGCCTCTTTTCTGCCTAACTATCAGGTATTGATGTAGAGAAGGGCAAATGTCTGTCACACAGCACACTTGCTGGCAGATGTGTTATCAGCAAAGGAAGAGGATTTAATTTGCCCAAATTATCCATCTATCTGTCTATCTAGACATTTATACAGAGACACTCGCATAGAGGTAGCTATTATCCTTATATATTTAATAAGTCTGTTGTACATGAACATTTTAGCACTGCTCGACAGCTCCAAAATACACGTTGACTGTGATATGCGGGACACAAATATATAAAAGCCACGTGCAGACATATCTTGTGTACACACTAGCACAAGAGTTTAAGGGCCACATTTCTTCTGAAATGGCAAACACAGCAATTTTTACACATGTAACTTAGATAGATGCGCAAGACGAATCCTTATTTGCTTGAGTCACCGTATTGTGCGTACCCAATATGTTTTTGCATGTAAAACTATTATGCTTGCTTTACTTTAAATACTGGGCTTTATAGTACAATTAGGAGAAGAATATGAAAGACAAAGATCCCAAAGATCTTATGAAATAATAAGCAATATTTTACATTTCTATTCCTTTAAAATGCCTTTATAAAACATGTGTGTAATTATGTGAGAGCACACGCATATATTCCACCTTATAGACCTTAGTCTCTTCTGTGGTATAATAGTATATTTTATAAAATGAGATAAAGTGTCAATAGTTTATTTATAAATTGCTAACTGTATTGTGATAGACAATTCATCAGTGAACCACGCGTTCACATTATGCTTGGCGTAGGTATGGATTAGTCCCTGATGTTTCGCAACATTTTGCATTCACACAGACTTATGTCGTGCATTATCACTAAAGTGTCACCAAAAGTGTAGCATGTTTGAATTCTCTTTCAGTAATAATTTAATTATTATTTGATCATTTTACTCTAAAATAAGAGTTCTGCCCTTGGCACCCTGTTTTGAGATGTTATATATAGAGAGAGACCTAGGCTATATGCAAAAAGAGGCTTGACTATTTACATTGCAATAAATGCATAATTTACATAGTAAGGAGTAGCACAGATCTTTGTTTGCTCTGGATATCCCAGGAATTCATGTGCTGTGAATCCCTCAGGTAGACCAACACACTGGGGTTTTGTCCCTTTTTTTCTAAGCAGTTAAGAGCTCAACACAGTATTAAGGTGCAGTCACTGCGATAGGATATTCTAAACCAGAAGAGGACTAATTTTAATGGCAGCATGAAGCTAACTAACCTAACCAGATTTAGAACTTTTTTCTAACTGGAGCATGAGATTTTGAAAATAGATGTGTGGAACTGAAAAATTTATTATACAGGGGGGAAATCTGGATGTTATTTGGAATTATCTGAAAAAATATAGAAATAGATTTATGTATTTCCAGCTAGGTCTACAGGATTGTATTCCCACAGTTTCAATAACAAAAAATTAGGTGTAAACTGCAGTTGAGAAGACTTAATCTCTTCTAACATAATTTTCAGTGTGTTTACATTTTTCCTCTCTGAAATTTGAATCATTGAGAAGAAAAATTGGCCCAGGTTCTTGGCTTTTTCCAACACAGGCTGAGTTATAGATAGCAGGCTATAAATGCACCACTTGTAATTCAGTGGTCCTGTGCTGTTGTTCACCAGTCCTTAGCAACTTCTGAGCGTCTCTAAATTAAACTGGACGGTTATGATTCCAAAGGGAAGACATAATGCTTGATGACTGCTGAAAAACAGAGCATGCCAGCCACGTCCCCACTATGTTTGTTTTCCAGATAGAAACTCCTAGGAAAACAGGATTGGAGAATGCTCATCCAGTCTGATCCACTGGACATGAAGGTCTGAAATGTTACCTTCTGGAAGCTAATGGCATAGAACCCCTCGATATTATGTTGTAGCTCCTTTGTGCCAATAACCTGCATGCCTGGAGGAGGTTCTGGCCCCGAATGTTTTGCTTTGATTGTTTCTTTTTCTTTTCCTTACTCTGCTGCCACTATTTTAATATATACCATGTTTGTTTCTTTTTTCAGTAGAGAGCTGAATTGTCCCAGATGCAAGGTGAGTACTGAGAAAGGAAGTTCTCACAGTATTGCTACATTTATTTGATACCAAGGATAACCTCACGTATATTTTGTCTTTGAAACTGTCTTTAAATGCAGCAACAATTAAAGTTGTGAAGTAAGACAGAAAGCACAGGACAATAGTATTATGCGCTTCCTTACACTGAGTGCTTTGCTTGCTGCTCCAGGTGACTTAGCATAGACATGGGTAAAAAGGTGCTTGGTACAAAATAGATGTTCATGTACCTCTCCCTTTTCTGTTTTTATTTTTCTCTGGCATATCATAACTGTGGACTATCAGGGAAGCTTTCCTATGACTTCAGATTTCAAAGCTACAGGTGGTCTGCAAGCATGCCACTTCAAAGGGTGTTTTGATTAAATGAAACAATGTTTGTGTAATATGGATCCCAGATCTTTGAACTTTTTTCAGATCAATTCAGCCAACAAAGATTCAATTAGGTGAGATCAGAAGACCCACTTCCATCCTTTGTTTTCATCTGTCATTCAGCCTTGTCTTTTCAAATAGCTTTAATACAAAACCAGGGCCAATCATTTATTTTAATGAGGACCACAATCATAATGATGGTGGTGGTGATGATGGTCCTTGTACTAACAGTAATAAAATGCATTTGCAGCTGGCAATACTGTTTGCTTAAAAAAAACCCCAAACCAACTAGTATAGCCTAAGTAGTATTTTAACTGAATTAGCACATGTTGGCACAAGCTGGGTCTGTATCCGCTACTGAGGCTTATTTAACTGTACATATCTTGTGGTGTTTTTTTTTTTTTTTGCCTTCAGTGAAAGAAAAACTGATCCTAACAGTTTTAAACTTGTTAATTCAAACCATATGTCATAGAGCCAGTCTCCATATGGTGCAACACCACCTTATATTTACAGGGTGCTGCTTTTCCAAACATTATTCTAAAAGCTTTATTTGCCCCAAATGTAATAGGTGGTACTGAGCTCCTGAATACAGCTTTTAAAATACCTCAAGTGTCTAAATCACATGCTGATATAGCAAAAACACACCGATTATTAAAAGCTAATTACAGCCCATTTTATTGGCAAAAATGTGCTAATCAAGTCCTTGACTGAGAGAGTATACTTAAGAGAAAGAAAAGCATGCTGTCAATCCTCAGTCTCCACACATGACAACAAAAGATACATGTAGGGAAAAAGTCCACCACCTTGTAGAAAGGCTTTTACAATTTGATCTTCCATGGTTGGTTGTCCAAAACTGTGCTGGAGTTAGAGAGGAGAGGTGGCCTCTACCCTTTCTGGGTAGAACCAGAAAGAACCTCTGGATTTCTGAAGCAAAATTGCAATGGAAAGAATGAAGGAGGTTAAGGAGACTGTTGAGTTTGACTGACGCTTTTTGTTGCTTCTATCTACCTCTGAAATAAAATTATGTGGAAATATCTTTGAAGTGTCTGTCTTCAGTACGGAAAAATGCTGAATAGCACAGGGTGCTTTTTGGGGTCTTTGAGGACCATTTCTTCTATAGCACTTCAGTCTGTTTACTTGATTTCACCCTTCTTTCTGGGGCATGAGAAGATGCCTACTTTTTTGCCCACCTGTGTTAGTACCAACCCACTCTCTAAGCTGACAAGCCGTAGGAAGCAGGCAAACGGGTCATGGCTTATTCCTCATTAAGCTTTCTTGGGAGAGCAAGGGGAAGCTTAGGCAGGCTTACCTGATAGATAATCTGAAAATGGAGCTTCAGGCAGATGGCACGTGATTATCTAAACTTAACTGTTTGATCTATGTAGGGAAGAGTTACTATGTTGAAGCACATGCCACCCAGAACTCATTCTAGATCTGCTCTTTGTACCCAATGACAAAACCACCCTGTTTTGCTGAGTCTTACAGAGGAATGCTGTACAATCTCCATTTTTTCCCACCTTGCCCAGTATTTACTCCATCCAGCCCCTGTATAAACTGTAAAATTTCATACTGGAAAACATTACCCAGTGTGTACATACATCGGTCTGAAAGGAACCCTGCAGCCAGAGTGAGGATGGCGGATTGAAACCATTATCACTCATCATTCTTCACATGTGTAAGCCTGCCTTACAGGCAGGCTCTCTTGGCTTGCTCTTCTCTTTTTGTGCTTTATGGTTAAAGTGAGTCTTCCTTGCTCCTGTTAGGAAGGTTCTTGGCTGTGTGATTTTTAAGGCTATATAGTATGCCATTTTTTCAAAGAAGGACCCACAAACCACAAACAAGCCTTAAACTATTGACACATGTGAAGTCAAATTCTCTGATCATTTATACCACAGTAACTAAATCCACCATAGTGAATCCAGAATAGCTCAACTGGCATCAAGGGAGTTACTTCTGGCTTCTCACTGGTGCAGCTGGAGGCAGAATTTGACCATAGAGAGAAACATTATTATTTAGTTCATTAATCACCAAGGAAACTTGCTAGCAGAACAATCCTACTGGTTTTCATTATTTCCTTGATAATCTTATTAGAAACAGAATTCTAAATTGCACACAGAGAATTCAGTGGAAAGAAAACAGGCAGCATTTAGCAAGCAGTCCAACCTATTTCCAGTCTAATAAGTTAATAGCAACATTCTTACAGAAGCTCCTGCAAATAAAAGCAAAATACAATAGCATTTTGAAACGAAAAAGAAAAAGAGAAGCACATACAGAAATGAATGAAATAGTTCAGTGTATAATTCCACCGGTTAAAAAAAATACTTACTGCCTTCAAGTCTCCCACTTAGATTAAGCTTCCAACCAATTAACCTATTCAGAGTACACAATGCTTTCTTATTACAATAGTCATGAACAGATCAGTATAAGAATGATGCATTGTCTATCATTTGAATACATCCCAAAGAGAATGAACTCAAAGGCAGAAACTAAGCTCAAGATATAAACAAAAGATAAATGCTAACATGTGCACACTTGTTCAGAAGAAAACCAGAGAGCCCAACATATGATGTAGTGCCACAGTTATTTGAAGATGACCTCTCGCGAAGACCAAGAAATAGTAATATGCAATGATTTATGATGGTAGATTAGCGAGGCGATTATTTCAGTCAGGAGAGGTGTCCTTTCTGATAACAGCTTAGTCAAGTTTCTCCTTGTGCAGTATACGTCTTGTATGTAAGTTTTGTTAGTTTCGTTCACAGTGACATTAAGGGGTTTGATGCTTATACCACTACTGACAGAGAACAAATCAGCATAGTAATCTCCTACAAACCTCTTTGAATTGTTTAAAATACCCACTTCAGACTGTTGCAGATTTTTCATATTTTTCTTTTCTCCACTAATTTCAAGAATCTGTGGTGTCTACTAAGCTACCAGGAACATAGCTCAATTCTGAACCCTAACGCTTTTTTATTGGATTTTTTAAAAGAAATGGGTATTTTTTTTAGGTCATCCTCAGGCTTTACACCGTATCAGTTCTCTGCATGATACTCAGTTCTCTTATAAGCAAGCTTTTGCCCTTGAGAATGAATGTTCTTGGCCAAAACCAAGCAAAATGATCCTGGATTACAGACCACAGAAGCGCAACATGAGACAGCTGTGGTGACTCACCGTCTTTACCACAGACTTCCTTTGTGCACTTCGGCAAGTCATTGGATTTTTCAGAGCCTTGTCAGCTCATTTACGGACCAGGAACAATAATATGTCATTTATTGCATGTTTTGTTTATCTTTTCTATATAATTGAATATGTTACAGGATAGTAGCAGGGTCTGCAGAGTGTCTGTTACAATGGAGGCTCAACTTTAGCCGGACCCAATCTGAGCTACTGGAATGCAAATAATAGCTGTAGCTGTAGAAATAATAAGAAATAGGGGACGAAGGAAGCAGATTATCAGCATGCTTTACACGTGGACTGTTTATCCTTACATGTTACACATCCCATATGCCTTTTGATTTGTCACAGCATGCTGTTTCCTGAGATCTGCATTCTTCAATTATGGTTTTACTTTGAGTTGAGGTATCTGATTGCTGGTCTGCAAGAAAAAAAACTCATCTTGCCAAAGGATTGGTCTGAGGAGAGGGAGGCCATTTCAGCCCTCTCCCATTCCAGCAACCAAGCTTATACTGCTGTGGGGGAAGAGAGATCAGTTTGTTTAAGTTAGTTGTAATAGCTATTTAAGACTCCGGAAAGATTAATGATATACTGCACTTCTGCCTGTTGTATTTGTCATTGTGGCTGTATAAATTATATCCTTTATGAAAACAAGCAACTTTGGTGCTTTACAGAGTAGTTATTGCAAGAGAAACGTGCAACTAGAGGGAGACAGTTTTGTCTCTCAGTTTGGCGAATGGGAGTCTGGGGACAAGAAAATCTACGGCATGTTATTAATGGATTCGGCTAGGGTTATGACAGTCTCCTTAATAAGCAGAATTTGCCAGATTTTCTGGGAAAGCTCTCAGTGTAACTCCTCAGGCTACACTGCCCAATGCCCTTGGCAGTCAGCTCTCCCTGCCCCAGCAGCGCTGCTCTCCCTGTGCCTCTGGACTATGAGCCCCTGGCAGGGACCAAGCACCTTGGCAGTGTCCTCTGAGCCGTGTCCGGCAGAGCTGGCTCACAACACCGTCACTTTCTGCATGGGACTCCCAGGCAGCTCAGGGTTTCATCTCTGCGAGGCACAGCAGGACTCAAGGGTTTGAGCTGTGGGTTGCTGAGACAATTCAGCTCTTGCTGCAAAGTTGATAAATTATCTTATAACAAGCTGAGTCATTTAGGTCATATTAGGTTAACTGACCGTCAGCATTGATTTTTTAATATAAATTATTTGTATTGAATTGGCCCAGAGGCTTTAGCATCCAATAAATAGTTAATAATAGAACACAAATGAAATGGAGAGGTTGTAGACCACTTTTTTTTATTTTGCAATTTCAAATACTGCCCGGTTTGTTGTATTTTTTTTTATGTGAATCCTCTGAAGTTGAAGTTATGGTTATTAATGATAGGGATAATAAAACATTAATCAAATCTTTACAACTTTAAATAAGAAACTGTTTCTCATTAAAGTATATAACAATCTTAAATGCAATCTTACTTGTACAGCTTTTTTTTTTCTCTTTTATTTCTTCTTTAATTTTAATTATATTTGTCTTTTAGGACTTTAAAATTTTATTCTGTATAAATGAATACACTTGCATACCCTTGTTCCAGCTTAGGCTTTAGCTTAAAAGATGGTGGTCCTGATGTGCAGTTTTCTAAAATAATGAGAGAAACAGATTGGTGTGATAAATACTACAATGACCTGTACAGCAGCATTCCACTTTACCACTAGAGAAATCATTCTACGTAGTCCGTCCAGTGAAACTATGGTTTTATGTAAGGATAAACAAGGCGTTTGTTTATTCATTTTTAAAATAACACGATTTTTAAATAATCAAGATAAAAAGGTCACATATTTATTAATATGTAGCACACTTCTCATTACTCTGGTAATATTATGCAACTGTTGCCTTTCAGCTGCCAGTTCTTTGCATTTGTTTAATGTGCTCCTATAGCCTTGTATGTGTCAAATATTACTATGCTTTCTGTTTTATTCAAGCTGAATATATTATTAACCTCTGCAGCACTTATTAGAAGGCAATGTTTTTCCCCCAGAATCCAGAAGGAAGACGAATTTATAAGGAAGAAAACCCCAAGACCAAATTTACATGGCCACATCAGAAGCTTCTTTTTAAACTGACTTTCAAAGTGGTAAATTTTACATTGGAATACTGATAGTTATTAACTTAAATGCTTAAAGGCCCAGAAAAAGTTTATTTTTGAGTCATTATTACTCTTTGAGAGACCAGCTTCTCTCTCAAGAGACTATACATTTTTGACGAGGGATATACATGCAAACACTGCATTTCCTTCGGGAACAAGAACATTCCCTCACAACGTTTTGGAAAACCTTAATAAGCTAATGATTATGCTATTCTACTATTAGCTTGTTTCCAGCAGAGATGTTTATATTTCAGTGAGTCAAACATCCCAGCACTCAGTGCCTCTGGTTTGGCATTATTCTAAATCCAAAGGAAAGGGCTTACATGTGGACATACCAGTCAGAAAGAGCTGATGTTCATGTCTCTGCAGTCATGACCTGCACATGGATGCACAGGGAGGTAAATGTGTTGTATGTATGCTTTCAGATGTGGTGATGCTGAGGGACCTGTAGAAAAGGATACTGAAGGTGAAGTACCTCATTCAGGTAGAGTAGTTCAGTACTGTAATTTGAGTGTCATTCATTGAAGTGATGAATTATATGATTTTCCATAACAACATGTGAGATAAGACAACAGCAGTTGGGTTTGCTCTGATTCAACTGCAAAATGTTCGTTAAAAATATTTTTTAATCAACCATCTTAAAAGACACAGGCTTTGTAAACAGTTGGTAATGATACAAATTAAGGAGGCTAATAACCTAATTCACGCTGGAGCTGATGTTGTCACAGATATATTAAGACTTTCTGGACTCATGGTGAATATTACCAAGGTCACTGAAAGATGATATATTTCCTCAGTTGTGGAAGGGTTGTTGACTATACAAGCAATTATCTTTGACTGTTTTTATAGAGGCAGTTGAACATCTCTTGAATGTATCTCTCCTCACCTGATCTGTGCCATGTTGCTCAAATACGATTAGTGTTACTGCAACTTGAATATCAGATACTAAACTGGAATAGCTGAGAACATATAGTTAAGAGGTGCTCATATTTTTGGGTTTAGGCAGGAACAATGTGAAAATCTTCTTTAACTCTTCTGTGACATGCTACAGAATTTAACACCATGATTTTGCACTAGGTCTAATATCTGACATCTGCTGGAAAAATGCCACAGCAAGCTGCAAGCAGTCTGGGAGGCTCTTGGAGTGCATTGAGGATAACTTCCTAATCCAGGTGACAGAAAGCCAAACCAGAGGAAATGTGTTACTGGACCTGTTGCTTACTAACTCAGAGGAACTCAAAGGAGAAGTCAAGACTGGTGGCAGTCTGGGCTGCAGTGATTATGCCCTGGTGGAGTTAATGATCTCGAGGGATATAGGCCAGGTGAAAAGTAAAGTCAAGACAAACTTTACCAGAGCGAACTTTCAGTTGTTTAAGGGACTAGTGTCTGGGACCCCCCAGGAAACCACCCTTAGGAATAAAGGAGCAGAAGACATCTGGCAGCTATTTAAAGATATTTTTCTTAGAGCACAAGAACTCTCAATTCCCATTTGCAAGAAATCAGGCAAGGAAGGCAGGACACCAGTATGCCTGTGTAAGGTCCTCCTGGTCAAACTGAATCACAAGAAGGAAATACATACACAGTGGAAGCAGGGACACACATTTGGGAAGGATACCGGGATACTGCCCAGGAGTGTAGGGATGTGATCAGGAAACCTAAGGCACAGCTGGAACTAAATTTAGCAAGGGATGTGAAGAATAATAATAAGGGTTTCTATAATTACGTTAGTCAGAAAAGGAGAACAAAAGAAATTGTAGCACCCTGATAAATAAGACAGAGAGGGGATCTGGTGACAAGTGACATGGAGAAGGCTGGGGTACTCAATGACTTTTATGCCTCAGTTCTCACTGGCAATTGATCTTCCCACATCTCTCAAGTCCCTGCATCTCAAGGGAGGGACTAGGGGAATGAAGTCCCACCCATCGTAGGAAAAGATGAGGTTTGCGACCATCTTACACACCTAAATATACACAAGTACATGGGATCCAGAGACATGCATCCCAGGGTCCCAAAGCAACTGGCAGATGTAGTCACTAAGCCACTTTCCATAATATTTGAAAATCATGGCAGTCAGGTTAAGTACCCATTGACTGGACAAAGAGAAACATTGCACCCATTTTAAAAAAGGTAAAAGGGAGAAGCTTGGGAATACCCACAAGTCAATCTTACCTCCGTGGCTGATAAGACTGAAGAACAAATCCTCCTGGAAGCTATGTCAAGGCATATGGATGACAGGGAGGTCATTAGAGATAGCCTTCAGAAAGGGCAAATTGTGCTTGACTAATCTGGTGGCCTTCTGTGATGCAGTGACTGCATTGGTGGATACGGGAAAAGCAACTGTGTCATCTATCTTGAATTCTGTAAGGCCTTTGACACAATTCCACACAATATCCTTGTTGCTAAATTGGAGAGGTATGGGTTTGATGGATGGATAATTCAATGGCTAAGGAATTGGCTGGATGTCTGCACCCACAGATTTGCAATCAACAGCTCAATGCCCAAAGAGAGCAGTTACAAGTGGTGTCCCTCAGGGGTCTGTTCTGAGACTGGTACTGTTCAGTACCTTTATTAATGACATAGACAGTGGGATGGAGTGCACCCTCAGCAAGTTTGCAGATCACACCGAGCTGAGTGGTGCAGTAGATAGGCTTGAGGGATGGGATGTCATTGAGTGGGCAGGCTTGAGGGGTGGGCCAATGAGCACCTCATGAAGCTCAACAAGGCCAAATGCAGGGTACTGCACCTGGATCAAGGCAGTCACCAGTAGCAGTACAAACTGGGTGATGTATTGTTTGAGAGCAGTCCTGCAGAGAAGGACTTAGGGATATCGGTAGATGAAAATTTGGACATGAGCTGGCAATGTGCACTTGCAGCCAAGAAGGCAAATTGTATCCTGGTCTGCATAAAAAGAAGCGTGGCCAGCAGTCAGAGGGAGGTGATTCTCCCCCTCTACACTGGACTACTGCGCTCGGCTCTGGGGTCCCCAGTAAAAGAAAGATGTGGTCCTGTTGGAGCAGGTCCAGAAGGCAACCACGGAAAAAGTCAGAGGCCTGGAACCCGTCTCCTGTGAAGAAAGGCTGAGAGGGTCAGGGTTGTTCAGTCTGGAGAAGAGAGGGCTCCAGGGAGACCTTATTGTGGCTTTCAATAGTTACAGGAGGCTTATAAGAAAGATGGAGAGACTGTTTACCAGGACTTGTAGTGATAAGATGAAGGGTGACGGTTCTAAACTGAAAGAAGGTAGATTTAGATAAAGAAGAAATTCTTTACTGTGAGGGTGATGAGACACTGGAACAGGTAGCTCTGAGAAGCTGCGGATGCCCCATCATTGGAAGTATTTAAGGTCAGGCTGGATGGAGCTTTGAGAAACCTGATCTAGTGAAAGGTTTCTCTGGTCATGGCAGGGGGTTGGAACTAGATGATCTTTAAAGATCCCTTCCAACCCAAACCGTTCTGTGATTTTATGATTCTATGATCTTCTTGAAGTACATCATATATTTTTGGAAACAATCAGACAACTGAAAGCTATAAAGTACAGCAATTTCACCACATCCTTTGTGTATTGTTCCAATGGTAAACTAATCTCATTGATAAAGAAATTTGCTTTCTTATCCATTTGAACTCAGAGGAATTCGACTTCCAGTGCCTAGAGTTTCTCTTGCCTTTTGATGACAGTTCTTCAAGAAATGCAGAGATTTATTCCCAGACAGATGGCAAGAAGTCTCCAGACATTGATCTTGATGTATGTTTAAATACACAAGAAAAAGTATGGATTTAGTAGGTGTCTTTCAGGAGGCAGATTGTGATCACAGTTGTACAGAGGGTGAAACCTGGTTAAGCAACAGCAGGCAGCAATTTCTGATGGTATAGATAACTGTGATTTTCTCTGTAGATATGTAGTTATCTATTTTGGTGCTTGAACAATCACAAGCTCTAATGGACCAGACTGTGCAGCCAGGCAGTATCAATACCTGGCTGAGCTGCTTTTTTGATGAAAAATGTTTATTAAAATACAATAGATATTAGGTGAAAGGAATTTTAAAAATATTATAATAAATGAAAATAATTTGTCTTCATTAAGAAGAAAAGTAACAGGCAAATTGGGCCTTAATTATTAATAATAAACAGATACATTAATTATAAGGAAAAAAACCTGTTCAGATTATATCAATATAAAAAGAATTAGAATTAGCCAGCAGGTCAATAATGAATATTTCAAAAGCTAGTATTCAAAATAATAATGTTTGTGTTTCTATTAACTACAAATTTCAGAAGTGTACTAATGATATAAAAGAAGAGAACTAACATTAAAACTACTAAAATGGGTAAATAAAAACAGCATCTTGATAGTTTGTATTTTATTAGAGCAAAGAAAATAGATTAAAATACACATTGAAATTAGTAAAATCTGTTTTTCTTTTTCTAGGACTTACACATGTTATTGTTTTTAATTGTCAAAGAAGTGACACTAAAAATGACGTTATATTAATCATGTTGAGATATACACCAAACCTAATTTAGTGAGTTTACTGATTAAGAGTGATTATTTCTAATTTCTGCAAGGTTGTCTGAAGTCTGGCATTTAAGCCATTGTGTTTCTTATATCACTGGCAGTTTATAAAAGAAACTAAAGCAAAATCCTGCACACAAAACTTGGTTTAAAATTAGGTAGATGTACCTTATAACATATTTTGGAGGGAAAAAGAAATAAAAATAGTAGTTTGTATGGCAGCATAAAATATGCCGGGAACCAGCATTCAAAACAAGAGAGTGCTGTTCTGTTTTTTTAAATAACTACTTTACTGAGAAAAATGGTGTTTACAGTGGTTGGAATATTAGTAGCTCTGGGGATGACACGACACCAGAAACAGTATGGCCGAAAGTTTATTGTGATTTCCGCCTTGGCTGGTGGTTACTTCTTTTCTCTGTATGAAAGGAGGTAGCCTCTAAAGGCTTCTGGGGGCAAATCCTGCCTGTCTAGTCCAGGCACATAAATTAGCTGGTCAGGAGCTCCTTCAGAAGCCTTTGTGAGTACTTACCTCTCTCAGTTCCCTGTGGGAGTAACATAGTGTGCTAAATTTAGAAGGACTGATTTTACCAAATGACAAATTTTAAGCACAAACCAGGCAGCTCCATCAGGCTGACTGATCACATCTCCCATCATGGTTTCCAAAGCAGTTGTTAATATGTGTGCATTTAATTTGGTTGTCTGGAGATTTTGTGATACCTACAAATTGTGCGTTGAAGAAGAGAGTGAGATCCACAGATTCCTTTACCTTTAGATTTGAACAATCTAGGGGCTGCAGAACGAAAAAAGCTGTTAGGGTATGCCCACTCCTTACTACTTTCTCTTAAGCACTCATGGTAAATTAGAGGGCAATACTGATGAGCACCAAAAATTAATTAGAGCAGAAGGCTAATTGAGCATTATCAAATTCTGCTAAAAGTAAATCAAGTACCAACATTGTTGTCATCTTGAAAATTAAGTGAGGTGGCTGTGTAGTGGATGTAAAGTCTAAGTGCATGAGACAAAAGGATCATTAGTATTAATGCCTATCATTTATTTTGCATATGCAGTGAAATATCACAGTCAGGATGAGGGTTCCATTTACTTGGCAAGGTACAGATACAAGTGAAAATGTAATTGCTGATGTAAAGACATTTTGGATTTAAGCCAGCAGGAATGCTGAAAAAACTCAGTCATGTCCTAAAAATTCTACTCATATGAGTAGTCCTAGAGACATTGAAGAGGTGATTCATCTACAGAAGGAATCAAGAGAAAAGTTTGTGCAGATCTGAAGTATAATATAAAACAAAAGACAAGTTGAGGGTCATAAGCAGGAGGAAGAGACTTAGGGTAATGGCACAAGAGGCTTATTTCAGAAAGAGTAAGCCTCCTGCTTTTGCAAGGGATCCAGAATCAGGCCTTCTCATTACGTATCCTACACTCAAATCCTGAGCTGAAATATAATTTATGGCCTGTGGGTGGGCTATTCCAAGGGCAAGTCTCTGAGTAGAACAGACTGATCTTCTAAACCATTCAGGCACTGGGTTATGAACAAGCCTAGAACTCCAGAATAACCCGGATTAAAAGGGACCCTTGTGGGTCATCTGGTCTAGCATCCTACTCAAAAGAGTCCTGGTTTCAAAGGTAGAGAAGGTTGGTAAAGCCTTGTCCCCTGAGTTGTGAGTATCTGTAAAGATGCGTCTTTTTCACAACACTCCTTGGAAAAGGTGTTTCCTTATATCCAGTGGGAAACTCCCTTGCTGCTGCATGAGTCCTTTGCCTCTCTTCCTTTAGCTGTGAAACTACAAGAAGAATCTGGATTCATTTTCTCTGTATTGGTAGCTGAAGACAATAATGAAGTGCCCCTAAAGCTGTCCCTTCTCCAGGCCAACGAAGCCAAGCTCCCACAACCTCTCCTTTTCCCCACAAAAGGTTGGATCTTTTGAGGTCCTTTCCAACCTGGGCTGTTCTATGATTTCTCATAGTGCAAGTGCTCCAGCCCCACCACTGAACTCACTTTGGTTTATCCAAATGTTGTTTTTTTTTCAGTCTTTCATAATACCATTCAGTACAGGCATTTATATCTACCTAACTCCTTGCAGCAAAAGGCTGTGCGAGATTGAAGCATCACAAAAGACCAGCTGGAATTGAAAATGCAGTAATATTTTTAAATCATAATTCCGAGTGACATTCAGTGGACAGATGACAGCACAAAAAAAAAGGTTAGGTCACCTTTATTTAGCATGAAACCACGAACCTCTGAAAAGAGAACATTCCTTAGACGATCAAACATATAAATAAACCCTGGTATGGAACTGGTACCTCCAGAAGTCAAAGTAACTTCCTGACTCTTTGCTTAAGTGGGTGTCCCCTGCTGCTTATGTCCAGCCAAATGTTACTGGGTGCTCACAGATACAAAAATGAACAAATGAGAGTGCAATTGAATACATAAAGAAAATGTGTTGGGAAGGCTACAATTTCAACCACTTGAGAGTCAGGAAATAACATTTCCTGTAGTAACATTATCTCAGACGTACTGTATATTTTATGGCATACCTTATATTTTACCACACTTAAAGATAAGACATATACTTACAAAGAAAACCAGGAATATAAAAGACTGCACTAAGAAGGTAACCTTTTCCATATCCCAGGTTTTAAAAGCCTAAAAGGCTAACCTTAATGTGCGACTTATTTAAGTTTTTGTCCTTAATATTCATTAAAAACGAAAAAGAAAAAGAAAGTACAAGACAAAGTAATTTCCGAAGTTTCAAACATTTCTGCTGCAGATGTAGATGGCAACCGCCCTCCTGTAAGCACAGTTTTTGAAACTGTGTTTAAAAAAAAAGGATTTCCAGAAAATAAATTTTTTCAGACACAAAATCCCTATCAGGTGAAAAAGGCATACCTAAATTTATATAACCATATAAATTATATTGAGAAATACTGAAATACTCGCCAAGATATTTTCTGAAATACTGGTATTGAAAACGACTTGGAATGGTGGAGGACATTCAGAGGGATGTGGCACAACAGGAGTGTTGTGTCAGTCTCTTAAAAAATTAAGCAGAACAATCTAAATCGTTACTGATTGCAAGCTAAGTCATGAACAAGATAGACAGAGATGCAATTAGGAAGGAGGTAAAAGGTAGTAGCCTAAATAATGAGAGCCATCGTGGCTGTATATAAAAAAGGTCATGTCACACAAATTTGATACAATTGTTTGATGAGATTTCAATCTTGTTTGACCAACATTATTGCATTTTCAAAATAGACCTCTCTAAAATATTTGCCTTTGTGCACTATACAAAGTAAATTTATTAAACACTTACCACGTGAGAGATCAGAAAAAGTAATTGTAGATGATAATTCAAATCCTGAAAGGAGCTGCAACAGGACTATCCTTGACCCAGGCCTATTCAGTATCTTTCCTAGTTAGCCAGAAATAAATAAAAAGCTCTTGCTGATGAAGTCTGCAGATAATCTGAGCAGCTGTGGCATGTTAGGTAATAAAGAGAAATTCTAGCAAGTGATCTGTATTGTACAATCAGACAGGCTTGCTTACACCGCATTAGTGCTTTTCAGTTAAATGAAAGGTCGCACATTTGGGAAAACAAAAAAGGTAGGTCACGTTTTCAGGACAAGGGAGTCTTTTTGAAAAATTAAAAAAAAACCCAACACCAAAACCCAGTGCATTGAAAGAGAACATAGTTGGCAAGGTAGAGAACCAGCTAAATATGAAGTCTTACAAGACTAACGCAATCCTAAGAAGTGAAAGCAGAGGAATCTAGTGCAATTTTTCCCAATTGTAGATGAAATATTGGAAATAATAACTCCAGTATGTAGTTTCCACTTAAGAAAGAGAAGAAAATGTAAAGAAACCAGCAAGAATGACTGACAGCCAAGGTTGTCTTAAGAAGCCCAGCAGAAAGGCAGCTTAACATAGCCATTCAATGCTAAGGTGTTTAAACACCTACTGGATAGGCTTAGATTAGGTGAGGAACATTTACTTAAGCTTCATAGATTTTTTTCTAGGCTTTTGTTCCAGGAAGTAAAGTACTCAGTAGGGTTGCCATGCACCAGTTTTTTTTTTGTTGTAGATATAAATTTGTAATTTGAATATTGGACTTCCATCCTCAGGGTCTGATAAACCAGTCAGCTACTTTCCACCATGTGCTGTCCAAGCCTGAGATCAGAATGACAAAAAATGGTTTCAAAGGGAGACTAGATGAAATCACTTGTAGACAGGGGGATTAGATTTGTTTTTTTTTTCTCACTCTTTCTCAGTTTCTCTAGTTTTATGCTTTTTCTAATTGTCATACTACCTAAGAGACTTCTGTATAAGAACAAGAGCTGTTAATGGACTTTACAGGATGATTTATATTCTTTCTTTTCCTTGGAACAGGTTTTATTGGTTATATTTTCCCTCTTGTTTTTGTTGTTGTTGTTGCCTATTAGTGGTTATTCGTCAGAAAAGAGTTCTACATGTTTTGGTCATGAGAGTCCATCTAATGTCTGGAAAGAGACAGTCTTCAGCGAAATAAAATGTTATTGTCACCCTTGCCACTTCTGAGTGGCAATGTGTTCTTGAAATCCAGGAGAGACCTCCATTAGGACTGAACAGTAGAAGAAGGAAGAAATCTATTTAGCATGTACATTTGATTATACTTTCCAATTCTTATTCCCGTGTAACAGATTTGTACAAATTTACAGCCACTATATTTGGATGTCCCTTTTTTTCCCTGGTTCAGAATTTCCTATTTAAATTTTTAGCTCTAAAATGGTTTAGCCAGCTCGGGAGACACTCTTTAATACAAAGAAAAGTACAAAAATGACTGAACACTATTATGGAATAAAATGAAAGGAAGAAAGTATTAAGGGGTGAAGGAGGTGTTATTGATGTGGAAAATGAAATGGAGACCCTTTTCCAAAGACTTCTTAAAGAACTGTCCTTACAACACCTTCCTGCCATTTTCTCCCTTTCCCCAAAGATTTCGTAGGTAAAACCCTGTATCGTTGGTGTTTTTCTACCCATGAAATATTCATCAGCTCTGCAGTCTTCACTTAAAGGAAGGAGCCAATAAAAGAAAAATACTTCAGATATTCTTGTAAGAAGAAATTCAGTGCTGCCTAACTTCAAAAATTAGGTGCATTTGAGAAAGAGAACTATGTCACAATCTTCAATATATTAGCTCTCTTCCTATAAATCTGTAGCTAATGATGTAATGTGTAACATGAAAATCATATTGGATTTATATTCAGTTCCATTAGGAATATGACCTTTTCTCATTTGGAGCAACATGGGTACTATTTTTGCCTGAAATAGGGTAGTCTAAACAGAGTAGCTTCTGAATCATAGGGACAGTGACTGATGACAACTTTAGAAAAAATCTGTCAGGGGATTGCTAGTTATTTGGAATGGATTAAAATTTTGTGTGAAAAATCTTGTGTGAAACCTTTGTCTACTGATGAAATGCAGAGTCAGAAAGGGTGAAGTGTACCAAATGTCTTCATTTCACCTTTATCATTGCTAAAATAATAATGATAAATCCTTCAAATAAAGCAATTATTATCATATTTATAAAATGTGGGTTTAATTGAAAGTGATTTTTTTTCTGAAATATCTCTGAAAGGTCATTGTGGCCCAAGTCAAGTCAGGTGGTCAGGACATGGGTGCTGACTAAGAAGCAGAAGTAGAGAGCTTGTATGGAGATGGTCATCCCTCACAGGTAAATCTATGAAAGACCTTTCCAAGATTGCAGGAAGGCAGGACTGAAGATTCCTCACCTGAAGAAGAATGAGTGATGGGGAGGAGAGCCCAGCAGTGGCATTTACAGGGGCTACTTCTTCAGTACCTGTTTGCTTTTATCTTGGACAAGACAGCACAAGACATACGAGATTGGCATGTGAAGATAGCATTCAGGGAAATGAAAGTCACATTCCCCACTGAATTGTCTGGGATTGCTTCCTCATGATTTCTTTCACCAAGCTCGTTTTTGAAAGGTTAGGTCATCAAGTACAGATTATCACAGATCATCAAATTCATTTTGTTGAGACCATTTATGAATGCATACATGGGGTTTTCGTAAACTAAAAATGAAAGAAAGTCATGAAAGCTATCAGTGCAAAATTGATTTCTTATAGAGGTACAAATACATGAAAATGAATAAAAAATGGAAAAGCTTAGTTAAAAAAAAGAAGAAAATTAATTTAAAGTTCAGACTAATTTTGAAACTACTTCTGGTTATTCTTGAAACTACTTGTGTTGTCTAACACTCTAAACTGCTGCCAGTGGGTGAGGCTGAGCTACCTGTTGCACGATGCGTTTTGGTGATTGGTTCTGATGTCTCATTGCAGAACAACCAGAAAATCTTCGTATAGAGAAGAATGAATGCATGAGGAACTTGAACTGCAATTCTCCTGAAACACCTCAATGACATTTGTAAATCACTGTCTGGGTTTTGATCATAAGATTTAAGGTTCCTTTATGCTGTTTGTGATGAGAAAAGTATCTACATGAAAAAGAAAAAAAAAATCAAATGTCTTCATTCATGTGGTATGATCCTTAGGTAATCTATGTGATGCTGTTTTATATCTGGTTTTAGCCTGCCCTTCCTGTGCTATTGAATACCTCAGTTTATATCAGAAGAAAGGCTTGCCTGGAGGAAAATAAGACTTAATTTAGTAAGAAGAAGACTAAAGTGACATGAGTAGGTGGAGAGAAACATCAAGATAATATATTTTGCCAAAACGTGTGTGACTGCTGTGCATGAGCTGTGTTTGCAAACTCCATTTTGGGTTACTGTTAAAGCAGGAACCTTTTCTTCAGCAAATGTTGGTCAACTTAAGTATGAGAAATCCTCAGGTCGGCATGACTTTTCCACTCTTCTCGCTGAATATAAAGAAAACCTCAAAGACTTACTTTCATTAGACATTTGGCTTCAGAAGGTTTCAGTTCAGTGAGGGGATTCCCACCTATTCTTCTGAGAATGTTAAACTAGAAGTTTTGATTTTCAAGATATAAGGAATATTTCATTGTAGAAAGGTGGTTTAATCTATCTTTTTGTAAAATACTGACATGAAAAACACTTTGACTGGACTAAGACATTTGATTCAATCTTGAATATTGTTTATGGATTTAGCTATCTGGCTTTGGTAAAAGATACTTTTTCATAAACTAAGGAAATTTTGATGGAGTAGCCTGAATCTTTTCAATTTCTTCTTTCAGATTGCTTAGAAATAATTGAGAGATCCTTACCACCTTTCCTGCCATGCATTCAAATTCAAATCTCCAGCTGAGAAATGGTATGCATTGCCATGACTTCTACAGGGTCAAAAGGGACAGGAAATTAATATATCAGAGCCTGGGAAAGGCATTCTTACACAAGGTTTTCTTACAAAATGGTGTCTTCCAGGGCTTGCAGTTGTCTTAAAAAAGGAAAACACACCCCTTGTCATTTGGTCTGCTGAAATCGCACTGTTTAACCATGGTTCCAGTCTGGCAATTAAGAACAGCGAGGACTAGGGTACAGATAAATCATTAGGCGGCCTGAGCCCAGGTGAGGTTTTGGCTTGGAGCAGAAGCTTTTGAACAGTGCAGTGAAGGTTCTCCCCCAGATATTTCTGCCATATGCGATCTGAGGAAGTTTTAGTCTTCCCATAACTCTGTCCAATAAGAATTTTCAGTCATTTTCTAAACCAAGTGTAACACACTAAGACCCAAGTGAGAACATAAATGTCTGTTATTTGCAAATCCTTCTGAAGTGACAGAAGAAGCCTTAGATGGAAATTATTCTGAATTGCTGAAGAAAATAAATAAGTCTGGATTTGTGAAAACATACTGCTGTGAGAAAACTACAGGATTAAAAAAAAAAAAGAAAAAAACAAAGAAGAACAAAACCAATAAAACTTCTTTTGCTTTGTAATGTTCATTGAAAGAAAAATACCCCACTGATTAATATTTTGCACTTCATTCAGTACCATTATGCTTTCAATAGAAATCTTCATAACTACATACCTTGGCAATAACTACTTTAGGAAAATGAAGTCTGTTACTAAATTATGTTCCACATTTTTTAAAAAAAAAAACCAAAAACAAACAGTGGGCTTTTTTTCTCCCTGTTCCTTTTTTATGTGTTCTTCTATATTTTTTATCAAGGTAAGTTGTCCTCTGAACTCACTGTGCAGGATACGTTCCATTTTAGAAGAACAGCATTTGCGTCTAGTAGATGATAAGGCAGAACGCATGCAGTTATTTCATATCCTTAAAAAAATCATGATTGTATAGCACCACGATAGACTTCTTAGTATACAAAGGGTTAGCACGCATCATTAAAAGAATGAGCAAGCTTTTGATTTTAATTGTAATTGTAATCCTCTCCACTGAAGCCTCAAATGCATCGTTTGAAATCTAGTGGAGATGTGAGTTTTCACTGCAGCCACTTTACGTTTGTGAAACATTAAAAGGTGTAATCCAACTGAAATGTAAATCACTGCTCTTGAAAACAAATTACAAATGAAGATAACAGGGCAGCATACTAGCACTAAAGCATCCGAGAGCCCATCTGAGGCGGTTTTCTTTCAGACCCAAATTGCAGCAGCCCTGTTATCATGGGTAATAGGGTGCTGCTAAGGCAGGTTGATTACAAGGCTATGGTAAACAATCCTTTTAAATTCGGTGCCTCAATAGACGTGCACATACAACATTAATCAACTGAATTCAAACAGAGCCACAAAGGGAAGTGGTGGGCCAGCCCCTGTTGCTTTAACTTACACAGTAAGTGGCCGAAGTTCAGTGCTCACTTGCCACAGAGGTGTTTTCCATCCCTTCGTAATCAGCATTAACTTGTATGAAATCTTAATCGTGAGCTTTGTGGAAAACAAGAAAATGAACACTTGAGGTTTCCTCTCAGAAAGGGCTGCTTTGTCAGGCTTCAGGGTACAGCAATTTTGTTCTGCTTTGGCAGTGGCCTCCCTGGGACAGTGCTGGCCTCTGTTTTGTGTGTTTGCTCAGCCCCGCAGGGCCGGATGAAGCCACAGGATGGGTTGGCAGGACGAGCTCTGCCCAGCAGTGTGGCCCCACTTCTGGACCACCAAGCAGCCCTAATCCAGGGAGTGACCAACCTTCTTCCTGCTGAGGCCCTTCTCCCACAGTAAATCTGCCTTTCCAAATAAACTCCCACCCGGCCAACCCTATTGCATTAACAGCAGCCGTTTTTTTTTTTTTTTTTTTTTATATTACTGGCCCTCTTTTGAAAATTGTCATAACTCAGTTTATTACACTACTCAACCTGTTTGAAAGGTTCATGCATTTATAGCATGTACTGCCAAGAAATCTCCTCTATAATTGTAGATTTGCTTCAGAGAAGCTGCTGTAATGGGGTGAGGAGAACAAGCATCTCTCGGAAGGATGCTGGTGCAACATGGAAAAGCAGGTAAAGTACAGAAAGAGCAAAGTGCAACAAATAGCTTCTATTTAAAAAATAAATACAGTAATTTAAGTCTGCCTGAAGATAGCTTTAAATAATTCAGCAAATGATAATAATATTCACTGAATGATAGCTAAAGAATACCTTATAGGGTAACTTACAGCAGTTCTGTGAGAGGCCAGCTACATGTAATCATCAAGCACGGCCATACTCAGCAATTCATTTTATTTTGGAAAATTTTAATTGAACACTTTAATTAAAACATCTGTAATTCTTTAGGACAAGGAATATCTGCCGTCAGCTCATTAAATAAAAAGAGAATATGTACATATAGGAATTCCATAGAACTGAGCATAAAAAGCATTTTAAATTGGTGATACTTATAAAAAGTTTGAAACCCGGGTACTGGGATACCCCAAAGTATTGCTAAGGGGGTTTGGGGACTTTCATATCGAGCTTTCTGGTTAAAATCCAGTCCCAAATGAGTGATATAAAATGTTTCCTCAGCATGGGATGGCAAACGAGCTATTAACTTTCAGACCTAGTTCCCAGTTCTGTATCCTTAAAAACTTGGGGACTTGCTAGGTATCTTCTTGGAATTTTGGAAGACTGGATAGCAGTGGATAACGCTTTGCACTCCTCTCCAGAATTTGTTCCTCCAGGAGAGGGTATTTCCAGCACTCTCAGAGAAATAGTGACTATATATTGAACACTGAAGAAGAAGAACAGAAGACACTTAATATTTGACCGTATTGCACCCAATTTCTTTCTCCCATTTTGCTTCTCATCACGTTTGTAATGTTTTTCGTGGATCAGGCCTGTTTCATGGTAATACTGCACATGGGTTTACACATGAGTCTGCAGAGTGTAAATAAGCATGGGCTTACAATTGCAGTGCCAATGGCATACACAAACTGGTGGAAAATACAGCGAGTAAACGATTATTAAAACTCATCAGCATGAATAGACTGGCAGACCTTTACTAGAAAGCTGCTCTATTCCATGTACAGGCACACTATGGGCATCATTACAGCCATTTCCCCTGGGCTGCTTTGCCAATGTATGTGATCATCATTACTTACAGGGAATAGTTCTAGGAATATAAAGGTAATTCACGTCACTTAGTTCTTGGATTTAATTCAACCTGTTCAAAGAGGGTGACAAGTTGGGCTTTTTTTTTGGACGATGGTTCTCAGGAGGGATATGACAGGAATATTAATCCTCCAGTATTAACTCAGAGTGCATTTCTTTTAAAAGAGTCATCTAAACAGTGTTAGCTTAAATATTTTTCAGTACTCACCACTCCATCCTAAATTTAAGTGGTGATCTAAATTGAAGAGTTCTAGGGGCACAGATGGTACTCACCTCTTTAAATCAAAATAGTAAGCCAACAGCACAAACCCTGAAATTTCTCTTTCTGGCATTGTAGGGACTGGTTTCTGAGATCAAGTACTGAGTTCCTCACTTGGAATTTCCATTCTAATGAGATGATATAGTATTAATTAGGAGAGACTATGCTAGCAGAAGTATAAGCTTCTGACCATGTCTCAGAGGAGCCAGATATATCTGGAAAGTAGAGGAGAAATGGTCTGAACTGAATATTTTTGACCTGGGAGGAAGACCATACAAAGAACACTAACACCGAGACCTCGAATATACCAAAAAGTGAAACACTATTATCCTTTTCCTTGAACTCCAAGGCCAACAGATGAAGGGGACTGCTGCTACTATGCAACACCAGGGAAGCTGTTATTAAAAATGCAATAGGGAGCAAGGAAACTGAGTAGACCACATCCCTTTCACCTCTTGGACCTCTTAGATACCCTGATATCTCTTCTTGGGGCTGTCATGGAAAGCCTGTTTTCATGACTTCCAGCCATGAGTTTCCCTTGGCAGAGTGTTGCATAACAAATATTTACTAGTCAACTGGACTAAGGTTCCAGTGTCCAAACAAGTGCATACTCTACTAAAATGCAGATGTACCTTTAAGCTCTTAACTGGAATAATAAAAACAGAGATTTCATCATTCATGTTAAACACAGTCTTTAAGGAGTTTCTGTATTAATACGACCTGTCATAAAATGATCGTTAAGTTTCATTAGACAATAATAGAGGTAGAAGGAATGGAAATATCACAAAACTGGTTCCATTAATTATAAAATTGTATACTTTCTCTGTCACTATTAAAAAAAATCAGATTATTTGAAAATTCTTAAGACCACAATAACTTTTAAATATTCTAGAAATTTCTTTAAGAATACAAAATGCTGAGAATTGTACACAAAGTGGGACATGTACCTGACTGTGAGTTCAGCTCAGCTATACAAAGGCAGCTCACAGTACAGACTTGTAACAAATTGGGCAATCCAAGATGCTGTAGTCAAGAACTATATGAAACACAGGGATCATTTGTACACATGGAGCTGAAAAATACGGCTGTTGTTTTCACTCAGAGATAATAATCATATCCCTGGGCTGCAGGATAAGGCCTGCTTTCTTGGTTCATGAGCATTAAGAAACAACTCTCCCATTGTTAACCTTCCTGAAGAGAGGCTGCAAATGCAGGGTCATACAGGAAACAAAGATGTGGGAATCATTTAGTGCAACCCTACACTTAGACAGGTGCCACTCTTAGTCTTTTTAATTGATCTCATTTGTTACTTATACCTGTAAATCACACTGTTATCATCTCTGAACAAGCAATGGAAACCAGAATTTGTCACTGACTAAAGATAGCAGACCAAGTCCTGAAATGGGCTGGTCATATAGACTTACTGGCTTAATTACACAACAGTACATTAGATTGAAATAAGATACTCAGAAAAATCCAAATTACATGCAGGCCTCTTGTTTCTTTATCCCACATTGACAGCAAACACAGTTCAAATGCAACTGCTAAGAGAGTAAGTTATAGTTTTCTGAGAGAGACAGAGCCAGACACAGAGCCAGGCCTGACATAGTCAAAGATTTTTGCAGCAAGATTGATCTCTTGTTGATCTAAAGGCCTACTATGCTGACAGCATGACACTCACGTACCAGAGCTGCTGCAGTATCATGATGGGAACAGGAGCATCATGAAGGTGAAGAGTTGAGAGCCTTCTCAGGGGGAAAAAATCAGTTATTTAGGAAGGGGAAACATTAATAGAATTTAATTGGAATCCCTCAGTCCTATATAAAGTCCCATGTAAAGACTGCGGAGCATAAGAAGTGGGAGAGTAGTGCAAACATTCAGATGTGTTTCTAGCTACTATTGTGCATGTCTCTTAAATACAAATGGAGCCCAAACAGAAACCCGTGCTGAAGTGTTAGATAATGAAACTCAACCCCATATTCCGTCATAAAAAAATAATACAAAAGCAGACTTCCAAAACAATATCTTACCTTCCTCTGTTCACATTTTGATGAGTTCTGTGGCTTCGCCTTGTTGGTCCCCCCAGCAGAGAGAGAGAGTTATAAAGACTGTTCTGCTCCCACTTGTTTTCCCAGTTTTCTGGAGACTCTGAAACATCTGTTTCACAAAGCACATTCCAAAATTTTGTCCTTTGGGGCCTTCAGGAATACAGAGTGGATGAAATAAGACTGCCTGAACAGTAATCTTACATTAAACTCTACCTCTAGTGATCTTGGAGAAATGTGGAGGGAGGTCTCAGAAACCAAAGTTATTGTTATTGGCAAGAGTGAAAAAAAAAGAAAAAGTGTTGGGGGAGAGGATTGACATGGAATATATGATATCTTGAACTGGGATCTTGAGGCAACACAGGTACTGCTGGAGAAGAGGAACAAGACTGTTAGGGAGAAGGTGGCTGGAGAAAGAGAGAAAGGGGGAAAATGCAGCATAGGAAAACATGTAGCAGAAAGCAAGAACCTGTGAGAAGAACTTGCAACAGAGGAGAAAGATAGGATTCCTCAACAGAAACTTGCATTGGAAACATGAGGCAAAAAGATAACACCTATGGAGAGGGAATAAAGAAAACTGAAATGTGAGATGAGTGATTTGATAAATGAAAGACTATATAAGGGGAGCAACATGAATCAGTACAGAAAGAGACATGTATTAATGGATTTATGTAGTCCCACTGGTCACTCAGAATGAAAGACAGAGAAGAGAGACTAGTGAAAAGAGACCTGAGTCATAATTCATAAAAGAGAGTCAAAAATTAAAACAGAGAAAATAAAAATGTCTGGATGAAGGGAAGTGAGAAGTAAAATCTTAAAAAGAAGTCAAAGAAAAATGCTCAAACAGGAAATGCAGAAGAAAAATTATGAAAAACATGAATAAAAAGTTTACTGAACAGTTAAAAAAAAGAGAAAAAATGTGAAGTGGCATGGAGACAGGTACATGGAAGAAATAGAGCAATAAACAGCAGTCACAATAATTCAGAAATAATAATTCATCCATTTTTTGAACATGTCTAGATCACTATGTAGTCATTACATTTGGTGAAATAAGATGACACTTTGTTCACATTGTTAAAAATGTGTCGGTACAGACATTCCCCCTAGCTATTATCATTCATCCCTTTGAGAGATAACTGAGAGCAAAGAAAGCCTTCTCCTTCCACAGCATTTTATGGTACACCTTTCTACCTGCTGAGAGCAGACAGTGATGCTGGCAGGCACACCACAGTTGGCAGACAGGTTTAAACCAGTGACTGCAAAAATGAAATGCATGAAGCACAGCTATGCAGGAAAACTAGAGTTGTACTAGAAGCCAGAAGGAATTAAACTGTTTTTCAAAACTGCCATGAATTGCAAAATAAGTAAACCCCATGCATTTCTATCAGTAACCCTCCCCAGTTTGTGATTAACTACAGTTTTGAACAAAACAGCAAGTAGTTGTTTAAACCTGTTCAAACCTACATGGTATGTGCTTTTATGAGGTAGATGTGTGTCATGATTCATTTTTTTCTGATACTCCATGATCTGGTGATACACCACCCAACCTACGTTGAGTGAGATAGACCAGTACTAAATCTTACCCTCCTTTCATTAGCTTTCTCAATGGGTTGTCTTGAAGAAAGGAATGCCTCGCCCCAAAGGAATGTAGAGTTTTGCCTTCAGAAAGGATACTAAAGGCTGGGAATGGTTTCTACAAACTAATGTGAGGAAGATAGGGGGGCTTGGGGAGGAAAAAAATACAAAGATAATGCAAGTACAAAAGCTGTCTTAACAAAACCTATTTGACCCACAACTTAATTTCTAGTTCTTCACTCAAGTTACCCAAAGTCCAGATCACACTTGAGGGCCACCACTTAGGTTCCTTACAGACAGCTCTTGAAAATACTAGTGTAAAGAAACTACATTTCTTTGATTGTTTCCACCTTCTTCCAAGTCCAGAGACGTTTGGTCTCCTTTTGTTTCTCTAGCTACCTGTGGCAAAGCCAGTGGGCAGGCATTAATTCCATAAGAGACATTCCTCACTTTGTGAACCCCGAAACCAAGTCTCAAGGAAACGGTAAATAGACTTTGATTTCCCTCCTTGTCTTAAAGCTGCTCTCAGAGGCCTTTGAATAATCTGGGAGTAAGAGTTCAGCTGTCCTAACCTTTGATCTTATGTTATCGTTTTGGCTACAAGACTCCTAGACATTAGTGATGCTACCCCCATGTTGTCATGTTTGCAGTTATGGAGAAACAGGCAGCCTCACCTCTGCCAGGCACGTGGTTCCCACTGGCAACAAAGGTAGAGAGGGAAGGTAGTGAAGATGTGGAGTTAGCTCATGCCTGGTACCAACCTCATACAGACAAGGGACATGATGGCCCAAACACTTCTTACAACATAGCTGATAGAAATGTCCTTGTCATAGCCAGCCATACTGTTTCCTTTTGAGTATTGAGCTGGTGGGGCTCAGAGCACAAATTTTTCCTTGTAGCATTATTTACTTCTTAGTCTTAAAAGCACTGTTAATTAAAGTACTAAATAAGCAGTTAATTAAAATTATTTCCTTTTATCCTGAAACCCAAAACCTCTGAGATATTGAAAGAACATAGGTATCGATGGTGAGAAGAAATTCATGCAATTTGCAATGGCAGTAGAGACACTATTACTGCCTAATTTCCTATTTCACAGCAATATGTATTTTTCCCAAGCCTATGCTCCCATTGTCATGATGGGATGTAGCCCTTAAATTTTGACAGAGATGATGATATATTTTACAATTTTGGAATCAGACAAAAGAGGACAGTTCATCTGTAATTTTTCTCTTAAATAATCTTTCACGTGTTTTATTTTTCTCAAAAAAACCTACAAATGGATGAATGTGAAAAGGTTTATGAATAGGAGACTCTTGAAGAAGTTAGTCCAGATAAAACAGTGACGTAAGTTTCAAAAGAATTTAAAGTTAAGCTGCAGTAAATTGTGGATACTCTTGTTCAAAAACAGTCTTAATTCAGTTGACTCTAATTCATGAACCTATGTCATGTTGAAGACACCTTAAAATTCGGAAACAAAATTTCCTGTGGAATTGATGTAGTTTAAGTAACACATTTTAGAAGTGAATTCAGGTTAATTTTTCTCAAATCTCCCCACAAAAATGGACTACTACTCATGGTATTCAGTTAAGACTGGATCAGATATGAAATGTCCTAATATTTGTCTAAGAGATATAATAGTGTATACCATATTTTTTTTTCTTTTTAGGAACATAGAAAAAGGTTAATGGTATTAAGCAATGACTGTTGCTTTTGAACCATAATGAAGTGTTTGCATATTATTATTTGAAAATCGTGTTTCCTAATCTGCATGGAAAATTGAGTTTCTGGAAATTTGTAGACTATAAGGACAAATTGCCACATTGTTGTCTTAGCAGTGGAATAGAAATTGGTGACATGAAACTTAAATTTTAGCTCCCCATGTTACTTTCGTTTTCAGTTTTATGACTGAACCCATCTTATTCAGACAATATTGTTGTCAGTTGTATTTCATTCAATAATTTCAGCTGGTTTAATAGCTGAACTTGCAGAAAAAAAACAGTTGGATGTTGATTGGCACCACTAGTAGCAAAACATTTCAAAAAATTATAACAGGTTAGACTTAAAATTTCCAAGAGAGTGTGACCAAGCATTTGTCTTGTAAAGAAAAAAAGTATATTATGACATGGCTTTATAAGAACAAAATAAATGTTTATACCAGACAGCAAATGGATATTGCAACATAAGCTTTTTTAATCTGTACTTGTACTCTGCTGAACATACGCACCATAAATTAGCAAGCAGTAGATGACTCAGCTTCTAAAATAGCTATCAGAGCACAGATTTGGAAGGTCAAAGCATCAAAAAGTGAACTAAAAATGTGATACCTACCAAGAGGGCTTTTACAGGTTCCAATAGAGGTTAAAAGTCTATTTTTATGTTGAATTTTGATGTAAACACATACGCATCTCAGTTTCATAACTATTTTACTCTGCTAAAGTATGCAAAGAAATGCAAGAATTATGAGGTTTTATTGGCTTTAACAGAGAAGCAACAGTTGGTTTAATGGGGCCTGTTTAGTTCTACTGTTTCCTTTTCTTGTGCAACAGTAACAATAAAAACTGAAATACAAGTCTCAATATTTTATTTTCTTGAAGTAGAAGAATGGGCCAGGCTTCTTCTGCATTAAGCAGCTGCATAAGTAAGAGTTGTCTCTATCTTTCTTTGCTTTAAGATCTCACTGTGAAAACTGAAGTGGAAATTATTGTTGCCTGGCATTGCACTTCTGACTCCACAGCTACATTTTATGAGGCTTGTGTGCAATTAGCCAGTTCGTTATTTTATCCTAATTTTATAATAAATCACTTCACTCTTTCTCTCTCATCCATCATCAACTTATCTGCCCGCAAGTCAAAATGGTACCAATTATTAATCAAGGCCAGAGGCACCCGCTTCTGCATAGGGGCACCATGTTTCAACTGTCAGGTGGCATCCATCCCAGCCTCTCTTTGTCAGCAATAAAGAAAATGAAATTGGACTAATATGAATCTCATTTCTGCCCTGATTAAAGGCCTACATTTTCCCTAGGCATTGCCTGACCAGGTCCTGACTTGTGAGATATTCAATGTTCTTGTAATGTCATTCGGACAGAGCGCGCCTGTCTCCTTAGGTCATTGTTCTTCAGATTCACTTGTTTTACATGGAATATGGGCTAGAAAATCTAGACTTCCTTTGGGGTGTTAATTAAGAGGAGCATCCAAAATTAATCAGCAAATTCACTAGGGCGAAGGGGAGCTGTCTGAAGGCCTCGATATAAAATGCGCTTCTAGTACAGAGAAATGAGCCTTCGGCTATTGACAAAGAGAAAACAAGTGCACAGACGGCAATCTGACATAAAAATTCATATACGTATACAATTTTACATTCATTTTCCTTGTCAGCTTGTCACCTTTAATTATAAAGGTTGATTCGCTATTTGGCAGATCTGGAAATTGTAAACGCTTGGCCATTTGAATATCATCATATGGTCAATGTCTTCAAAAAAGAATGACACAGGAGCATACCAGGAAAGGAACATTGTAAAATCCAAACTGAACTTCTCTGATGATCACCTTGAAGGATCCTGCAGGTCTTAGGGACAGCTGTGAACTTGGTTACAAAAGCACACAAGTTATGGCCACCTACAGAAAAAACATTGTATTGACAAGTTGCTAGCCCCCACCCCTTTTTACTTAGAGTAGTTTTAAATCATCATTTTTTAAATTATTTTATCACTCACTCCATTCTAACATTATTAGTGTTTGGTGTGAAGGATTTGCATAGACCTTCAGGCTACTAATGACCTTTATGTGGAAACAGCAAATTCTGTTTTGCCCAGTGAAGAGAAGACTTAAAAAAAAAAAATACTGCTAGGCTGCTAAGACCATATCATGCAGACACCTCACAGAGAAGCTTCTTAGGTAGCTAAAAAGTTAAATCAGATGGATTTGTTTGTTTTCAGTAAATTAGAACTAAGTTTTTGTAACTGGTTATAGGACTTTTTATTCATACCTTGAAGGAAGCCCATGAGCTCAGGTTTCAGAGGCTACCTGTTGTAGGTTTTTTTGTAGTTCCACCTTTCTTATTTACCAGTTGTCTCCGGTTTTGTGCAATTTTTCACGATTTTGGAAAGACCAGAGCTACTCTTTTTTCAATATCACAGCATGTCATAGTTTCAGACTAAGAACAGCCATATTGCTCAGAGTTTTGGGTATCACTATTATTCTTCATGTATTCCCATAGACCTATAAACAACATGCAAATAGGCCTTAAAAATGGGCCTATAGACCCATGCAGCATCACACACTGCGGCACTCATTTTTCCAAATCTGTTCTGAAGGGTCTAATATAGAAGATGCTACTTGGACTAGCTATTGACTCATGATAAACTTAAAATGCAGGCAGGCAAGTTGAAGACTTCAGAGAAGGAGGGAGTTTGTACTGTTTTGCGAACCCTTCTCCAATATTACGGAACAGAAAACAACTCAGTCTAGGGCTCAGTATACTGAAACTTGGCACTGTCATGTTTACTTCAAATATAAGAAATAGCATATTCTGAACTGAAATGATACTGTACACTGCATCACATGTTAATTAATTGCTTAATTTCACTAATTTAAGATTCCGATTGCATTTTTTTCATTAGACACCTTTATCCCTAAATGGGTGTAATATGTTAACCTTATACCATTGACTTTTCAGCTGCTGTATTTTTAAGCTTTTTCTATTGATGAATTAAGATCATCAAGGGTACTGAAGTCACCTAAGGAACTTTTTTTCCTTATTTGGCTTTAAATGATAGTAAAAAGGGAATATTCATTAGCCACCTATACCAGGTTGTCAGAGCAGTTGTGTAAACGCATCAGAGAATTGTCCTCATGTTGAGGCTTATCAGCAGTTATATCTGTGATTGTGAAATACGGAGTTAGCTCAAAACTTGCAAGAGTGAGTGCTGGTATTTTTACTTTTGTATCTATAGGAAAGCAGACAGAACACAGCAGAGTATTTGCTATTCTTTTTTTTAATTGATGCGGGTCCTCATCTTGACTAATTTTATTAGGACTAACGGGACCTAGCGTAGACACCTGTTCAGTGGCTTTAGGTTGCTTAATGGTTGATAACCTACTGAGCAACACTAAAAAATCCTATCTGATAATCACAACTAGATTTTTAGTACAGAACATTAGACCTTATTTCACTTCAAGGATGCCTATACCCTCTATAAGGCGTACCGCCTGTATATATTTTACAGACAGTCTTTATATAGATCTCTTTAAAACAGAGATTTTAAAAAATGAAAAGTTCTATCCTGTATTTACTTTCTATGTATTTCTTAAACTAATACCTAAATAGTATACCAAGTCTGCTTTTGAAGCTTGCAAAAATATGAAAAAAGAGATAAAACCCCCAACATAAAAATGTAGGATTATAGGAGGTCATCTCCATTTCTTTATTTCCAATTAATTCCTTACTCTGTGGGGTTGTTTTTTTCCAACTTATACATAATTTAAAAACTTAAACTATGACCTGTAAACCTTAACTATGAATTATCTACATGATTACAATGACTCTTTGGAAAACAGGATTTCTTTTGACATTTATTTTTCAAGGTTAAACATGTGAACACAAACCAGACTTTTCTTTGCAAAGAATGGTCCACGTATTTCCCTTCCCCATATATGCCTTCTTTCAGTTCTGGAAAAGTTCAGTCACAGAGGCCATACCTATACTGCAGTGCAGGAACGGTATGAAGCCTGAAGCCAAATTCTACAGTCATTCCTAACTCTTACCTACATTGGGTCAACTCTTGGGGTGACCCTGCAGATCCCAGCAGGGATCTCTGCACCTCTCTGAGGTGCATCCTGATACTCAGTGTGCACCGAAAGAAAAAATTGCCCATTGTCCTGACACTGTGCCTACAGATCTCTGTGCCCTTGCAGAAAAATACCTGAAGCAAGCACATAAAGTGGCCCAGAGTTCTTCCTGAACAGAACTCATGTTGGGTGGTTAAAGGAAGGATGAGATCTGTAGGCAGCCTTCATGAAATCAATGGATACATGACATGAGACCTGATGCCACTGTAGTATTTGCATGATGTCTGCCATCTCAGAGGAGATGAGACGCAACCATAGTCTTGTGAATTGTTATTCCTTTTCTTAAGTTGATTTTATTTTGTAACTATAAACACTACCTTTTATCTACATTTCTTGCATCTCTGGTTCTGAGGAGAAAGGGTTATTCTTTAGGATCTCATCAGGCAATCAGAAACTCAGTAGATTTTCCAGCACTAGGTGAATAGGATTGTGGCTTTGATGTGCTGTTTGTGCTTACTAAATAGAAATATAAACCCAAACAAATAGAAAGAGATAAACTATTTACAGATATTCCATCAAAAATTTAAAGAATGAATTACCAATCACAAAATAAATCTCTTCACAAACTTTAAGTTTCCACTAAATGAACCGAAATTCCAGTGGGAGTCTTTTTTTGTATTATATCTACAAAGAACCTACAGTACAAAGAGAGTGGTGTTGCCCTTTATCTTCCAAAACACCCCTATCCTGTCAGTGAATGAAAGAATACAAAACCATGAAAGATCTGAATGCCAGTAAAAATTTGAGACAGATACTGAACTAAATTAACCAACAAATAATGCATAGTAAATTAAAATTTCTAGTAACTCAAGGCATTTCCCTATCTATTTTTCCCTTACCTTTTTTCAGGACTTCACAGGGTAATTTTGTTATGTTTTCTCATAACCAAATTCACCAAGCACCTACTGAAGAAATCTGTTCTGCAAGGACTGTGGTAACTATTACCCTTCCTGCAAATTGGGTGCCTCAAACCCTCAAGAGCGAGTACTATGCTAGTAAGGGATACCTGCCATCTACACACTGAAGTGGTGGGTCGACTGTAATCACAGGGGATATACATTATTCTTTCATTACCTACCTTTATATTTAAAATTTTTGATTCCATAAGGTTGACACACTTATCATTAAAATCTTTTGCTAAGGAAAAGGGAAGCCAGTCAATACCTTCTTCTCTCAGGATCGGTTTACAGTGTATAATTTACTCAGAAACAGAGCATTAGCTTTCTTCTTTCCTTGATAGCAACTGATTGCTGAATTATTAAATTAATATTAATCAATAGGAATTGATTTTATGCACCACTTAAAGTGTTGTTCACATCAGACTTTAGCTGTACCCTTTGAAGTTGCAATGTTTTCATACCTGTTGTATCAGGGACTGCTTCTAAATAAGGGAAATTCCACATGTTCTTCTGCGTGGGTAAGACTTTGATGCTGCAGGAAAGACTTGCCAGTTCATTCTGTAGACCCATGAGTGGAGGCCAAGAGAAAAAGGGCATTTCCCACTTGAAAACATAAGTTTTAGGACTGTATCTTCACATATCAGGAGTGAAAACCTGATCAGTGGCAATGGAAGAGCCTTCCACAGGTTTGGGATCCAGGTTTGCAATCAGCAGCTTGCCAGAGGTAGTTTGGGTGCATAATGATATGCATGAAATGTTGCTAGGTTGGACACGTCATACACAGAATCACACAGAATAGTCAAGGTTGGAAGGGACCTCTGGAGATCACCTAGTCCAACCCCCCCGCCAGAGCAGGGTCACCTACAACAGGTTGCACAGGACAGCGTCCAGGTGGATTTTGAATGTCTCCAGAGTGGGAGACTCCAATACGTCAGGTGCTCCTCTGGTGAAGACCTGCTCCATAACGTACAGGGACAACGTAGCAGCTTGGCTAATGTGGAAGAGAGCATTGAATGTTTCGTGCTTCCTCTCTGCCACCTTCCCAAAATGCAGGGAGCTGTGCAGCATACAGGGACAGCATAGTGAGACAGGCAAGTTGTCCTTCCTTGCTGAGGGGCAGTGAAGTGATGTGTTTCTCCATAAGACAGAAAATAAAGGATGGCTCTTACTAAACTGAAGGTATCTAGCAGAACAGTTGCCTCAGAGCTGTTTTCAGCAGCTAAAGAGTTGGCACCTTGTTAAATTACAGCACATTAAGTATATAGGAAGTGCCAGTCTTATCTGCCCTGGGTTCCCCTGTGTGGTGGGTTGATCTTGGCTAGACAACAGGAGCCCACCAAGCTGCTCCATCACCCCCTTCTCAGCAGGACAGGGGAGGAAGAAAATAAGATGGAAAAACACTCATGGGTCAAGATAAAGGTGGTAAAATAAAGCAAAAGCAAATGCCACACGTGGAAGCAAAGGAAAACAAAAGATTTATTCTCTACTTCCCATCAGCAGGTGATGTTGAGCCACTTACCGGGAAGTAGGGCTTCAGTACATGCAGTGGTTGCTCCAGAAGATAAACGTAATAATGAATGCTCCCCCTCCTCCTTCTTTCTCTTAGCTTTTATTGCTGTGCAGGTATCACATGGTATAGAATATCCTTTTGGTCAGTTTGGGTCAGCTGTCCTGGCTATGTCCCCTCCCAAGATCTTGCCTACCCCCAGCCTACTGGTCAGACAGGAATGTTGGAGAGACAGCCTTGATGCTGTGTGAGTACCACTAGGCAGTAGTCAAACCATTGGCGTGTTATCAACACCTTTCTAGCTACACAAAGAACAGCACTAGGAGGGCTGCTATGGGGAAAGTTAACTCCACCTCAGCCTGACCCAATACATCCTGTGAAGTTTTTTGGGGAGTCGTGATTAACATAATAGGTTGAGGTCTGATTACATTGGTGCCCTGTTGTGATTATCAGTAAGAGGCTTAATTTTGCTTTGGTTCCAGCCCAATCTATATGCTTTAAGTTAGCTTTCTACAGTAAGCAATAAACAGAGAATGGATCCAGAGCACACCTGGTCTTGCAGAGCGTAACTTTGGGACAGGACTGTGGTAAGCAGCCCCTGGTTCTACAGCCAAAGTGCATCTGTGAGAGAGGTGATAGCAAAAGCTTTCACTCAACCAGCTGCAAGAGACCTTTGGGTTTCTGTGTGGAATTTATCTCTCCTCCACTGATAGACTTTCAGATAGATTTCAGATATAGCAGGCATTACCTTTTAAAAATATATATATAAAATTCTTTTCATCCTATGTTTTAAAAATGAATCTATAAAACCATGTCTTTTTCAGAATTCATTTTAAATGCAATTTATTTAATTTTAAAACTGAGGCTTGATCCAAATTTATTGAAAACACAGTTGACTTTATTTGGAGTTTGGTTTGAACCCTGATTTTGTTCCCTTCGTTACGTTTTCTGCTTGTGAAAATTGACTGGCATCAAACGAATGAGCAACTGAGAAACTGTGGACTAGTATATTATACTATGTGTAGCAGTTGGATAAAATACCTGCCAGTCCCACTTCATCCTTAAAAGATATGCAGAATGATATGATTTTATTTAGGTAATGCTTCTAACACAGTGAGACTGGACTTTCAAATTTTACTTTTAAAAGTAATCAATGTTAAAGCAAACAGAAGATGACTGCAAGGAGGAGCGCAGCTCTGATTTACACATGCTTTATTGCAATTGTTTTCATCACACGAACTAGTTGCCGATACCGAGTGACAGATGTGAGACCTTGGGATTATGGAAACATCAAAATGTGTCAGATCCTACCAGCTTTGGGAAAATTTAAAAACCACCGCATTGACATTATTAAGTGTTATAGGGGGTTGTGTTTTTGGAAAGGAATCAACAAAAAAAAATCCTGTAGGAGCTGAACTGCAATTCAAACGTAGCTAATGCCAATCCTTGTGTAGTTAGTAAACTGCTTCACTCTCTTACAAGGAGCAACTGCATATTCTGGCTTGAATTGCTTGAAGGAGAACTCCAACAAAAGAGCAGAGAACAGGATAACACCATTGACCTAAGGATTTGGAGAGGGTGCAGTTCAAGTACTGACAGGAGGCTGCGCACACATCCTCACCACGGAGCCAAAGACCACCAAGATGACTGCTGGTGAACCGGCTGAGGTCTACAAGCAGTATATCGAAGTTTGAGGGGCAAGAGGCCTGAGCTAATAATCACTGCTGATTTATGAACTCCTTGACAGGGCTTATCAGCTTGTCACAGGGCTGTGATAATTCAGTGAGACTGCCTCCAGAACGCTGCTGTGCAGAGGCTGCATGGCTTCATGCCGCATGGACTGATGAAGGGTCCTCACCACATTGGAAATCTCTCTTGAAATGCCACTGTAAAGCAGCAGAATATTGCCAACCTCTCTAATTTACCTCCATGTATCCAAGACATAATGCCCCGTAGATTGAACATGCCTGCAGACTTCAATATATATTATATTTTCCCTAGGAAGTTTCTGAAGGAGCTGAGCCGCAAGTGCTGGAATTACTGAAGTGTCCACAGCGCGCTACAGGAGGGTTTTCAGCTTGACTCCTTGGTCTGGAGTAGGGGGAGCTGCAGGACTTCAAGAAAGTTAACGGCTGAATGCTACACACTGAGTGGGTTGCACAGGGGTCAGAGAGTCACTTAAATTCCAAGATTTATGATACCCTGTGTTCATCTAGCTAGGAGGCACTTTTAGGTTGGATCATACTAACGTTTTCGTTTATAGTCCCTCAGTTTCCTCATGTTACTGTGCTTTGTTTTCTTGCACGGTATGGTTTGGTGCCTGCAAACTAGATGCCCTCAAACTGGATTTCAGAGAAAACTGAACCAGGATCTCCACTTCAGTGGTGCATGAAGTGTGGTACGTTCCCTAATGCAGCCAGAAGCAATTGGATATTGAGTGGGTGACTTTGAACCATAGGTGTGATGAGGACATTCAGACCAGGAGATTATACTACACCTGGTATGAAGTGAAAACTTTCAACTGCATAGCAAGATGTAGGGCTTCAGCATTGACTGCTTTGATCTACTGATTTACTCTTATCGTACTGAATTATTTGCTAATGTAGACGCGGCCTTAATCCTCCTTTTCTAATCACATACTAAGTTCACTACACACTGAAATGCAGATGAAAGCGCTTCCTTACGTAATGTTAATAAACCTGGTTCCACTATAATCAGTAAGAGTTCAGCCTTATATGGCAGGGTGCTGAGATTTTCCTACAGCAAGCTGTTATTTTTCAAAAAAATCCCAAGGCTCTGAAAAATCTTGAAGTCCCTGCAGTTTCAAAGAGCCACCTCCTGAAAAACAATGTTGGAGACCTACTTTTCCACACCGATCAGAGAAAAGATGTTTTTGGGGGGGGGGGGGGGGAGCAGCCTTGTNNNGGGGGGGGGGGGGCGGGGGGGGGTAGTGACCTGTTTTTAATAAGTTGGATTCACTAACATCTGAAGCCATTTTTCAAATTTAAGCTCATGGAAAGGCTCTGTGATATGGATGACATATCCAACACTGGTTTGGGATATTTCCATATAGCTTTTCAAAGTAACACCATATACTGCCTTTTACTGAACCAGACAGAAAGGAAATGTGCTCCCATTTCCCGTTCGTTACCCTTTTTTGAGAATATGCTTATTGTGCAGTGAATTGTGAATTAAAAAGGGGTTTAGGAAAACAAAAATCCCATCAGTACATGAGCATATATAGTTACCCGTGGAGAACAACTCACATTAAATATCATCCTACCCACTTTTCCAGCAAAGCCTGGGCATAAGAAAATGCCAGTTTACTGAGTTTTTTTTTTACACGAGTATTTAATACCTTTTTGGACTGATTCCGTGAGAAAATCCCATGTGAGAGCACATAGGACTCTGGTCCAAAGCTTCCAAAATGGAAGATATTAATGACCCTCAACAAAAAAAAAGATTATTTAGAAGTTTTGATCACCCCACTGAATTCAATAGGGATAGTGAGATTTTAAATGTTTCACATTCTGGACCAGAGTCTTCAGCTAATGGAATCCATCTTGTAGATCATTTTGTGATCAAAGTAAACATGTCAGCAGTAAAACAACATCACATATCTAAGAACTTAAGCCAGGATCCCACTACACATATGAATATCTCACTCACCATCTTTATGAATGCTAAAACTTACATTAATAAGCCATCAGCTGAAACTGGTAAAAATACAAATGACAGTGTTTCTAACTCAGGAAAAATACTTTACCTTTTTATGTAGAATTTGCTTTTTGCTCTCTGTCCACACAGACCTTTTATGTCAGGGTAGAGTCCAGTATTACAGACTGCACCTAAGCTTATGAGCTGATTCCCCAGTTACAGATGGGAAACGCAAAGCTGAAGTATTTAATGTGCATTTTTGTTAGGCAACAAAACCAGAACAAATATTTTAATCAGTCACTGCCTTATATATTCTCCTATATAAAGAGAATGTATATATACAGTTTTATGTACATGTGTATATATATACATGTATATAAAAGAGTAGAACTCTGAAACTTTCCTTTCCCTTAGCGCAGAGAAAAGCAGTCTTCCTGAAATGCTGTCCGTTTTCAAATTTGGTTTCTTTTTCAATCTAAACAATATTTGGAAAATATTTGGTTGTACAAATTAACACCATCCAGAAATTTTTTTTAAAACCGAAGGTCTAATTTTAATGGTAATATTTCACCTATAAAAAGCGAGGATAACAAGTTTGTATTCATACAAAGGTGTTAATTAATGAAAGACAAACCTTTGCCAATTATTGACACATTCCTCTGTAATCCTGTTATGTGGAACATTCTAATGAAGTCATAGTTTATTACTAATGATCTAGCTTTGTTTAAAAAAAAAAAGCTGCGAGGGGGAGGGGAGTTGAAATAATTTATTTGCTTTGGTGTATTTTTTATCACAGCAGGTAAGAATGCTGCATTTTGACTGCCACATTGTATGCAGGGTGAGGGGCTATGACCTCAGAAGCGGCAACGGAGAACCGGCTCTTTCACACTTCAGCACACACTGCTGTGAACCAGCACTTTGGTCATATTATCCGCCGCACCACAAAGCTGTCCGCTAATTATCTCTGAATACGAATTTTATTGAACCTTAATTTTCAGTAATGGGGCCTGATAGTTTGTGAAGAAAGACAAAAGAAGGGTCCCTTTGTTTTTCCCTCACAATAACCTTCCAGTGCTGGAGCTATGGCAGAACTCATTAAACTTGAACAATGAGTTGAAATATGATCGTGTTATTTTTGTCCCTGCCCCCAGACTAGGCTAGTCCTGTCTGTCAGCCCGTCCATCTGTCTAACGATATGGGAAGAGACATTGATTTTGTAGTGGACACTGTTGCAACACATTCCCAAACTCCTCCCAAATCACTGGGAACATGAAGCTGAGCAGAAATTTGATTCTTTCGTACAGGTTTGGCAAGATCTCACGGCAAGTTTAGCAGTGATCTGGGCACTGTGAAGTGGAGATCCGAAAACCCTGATTAAACCAGGTTAAACGAAAGCTGACTTGCGTTTGATGTGCACTGCGGGAACAGATTTACACTAGCTAGAAGTACCTGCTATTCATTAAAAGAAACCAGTACTAAAAAAAATGTGCAGTTAATTCATGAAAGGACCGCAGGTTTCTGCTCAGCTGAGGGCTGGTAGATGTTTTTGTACTTTCTTCAAAGCCCAGCCTTCTCAAGGCATCTTCCACTAAGCCACGGAGCTCTCACAAGCTTATTGCCTTCTAATTTGTGTTTTTCACTCTAATTTTTCAGTCTCCACTGAACACAGGGCTGTTCTGCTGTCGTGCATATAGTAAAGTACCTCAGGACATACATGAATGCAGTCAAAATCACTGGATTACTCAAAACACGAGTATCCTGTTATACTGAAACCGAGTCAGTTATTTGTTTTCATGTGCAAAAAAGAAGTTAGGTACTTTCTCCTTCCAGGATTGTCTTATTAACTCATTGCAATGGCAGTTTGAATGGCTCATCAACATTTTTGTCCCTCCTTTGCGGTGGAGGGACAGAAATAACCGTGCTTATTTTCTATGACAACCATCAAAGTATTTTTGGAAAATATCTTCCTCCAAAGGCTTCAAGTATGTTCTCTATCCAAAATATCACTTCAGGTGTATTTCATACAGTTCTGTGTGTGACATATTTGTAGACAATTTACACAAAACAAGGGATCAACGGTTGGTGTATCAAAGAAAAATCTTAACATTGTCCACTTTAAGATTCTCACATATTCTTGAAAAGTCTCATGTAGCCTTGTTTTTAATTTTCTCTTCATTTTTGTAGGAGAATATGCCACAGCCAAACAGAATATTACAAGTTTTGTGGTTCCTTTCCTTTATATTCAGCCTTAATTTTCCTTCTGCTAGATGCTATTCAAATATTCCTAAACTAAAGTCACCATTATAAAACCACCTTGTATGTACAAACCAATTAAAAAAAAAGTTTTTAAACAAAATAATATAAAGTCAGCCTCTGTCTCTGTGCCTTCACAGGGAATGGACACACGCAGAAACACACAGGCACACAAACTCCTATCTAGTTAGGACTGGGAGTCTGCTGAACAAATTACAGTTTTGGAGAGCGGGGAAACAGGAGATTATTTCAGAGGCATTATAAATACATATATATATTTATATTTTTATATATCTATGCACAGACATACCTATACACACTCACACACACATACATACGTACTTATAAGAAGCCCCCAAAGCACAAACTCATTTCATTCTGACTTAACTTATTCCATGAATTTTATTTTAACATTCCATATCAAAACAAATAATCTATTCTGTGAATGCTATTGCTATTTTTATTGTCCTGAGTATTTAAAGGCTGAAATGATGACTAGCTTTACATTAACTCCATTTATAAATTGGAACATCTAGTTAATACACTGTGACTGTAAAGATTTTGATTTTTCAGTGTATGAAACACTGCAAGTATTGTGAAATAGAACAGTCTGCCTTTGATTCTGAAATAAAACAAAATAAAATCTGAAAGAGAAAAATATTTATTAACTGATAACCATTGAATGCCCTTTGATGATACAACTTTCAGAGGCTTTTTCCATCATACAAAAAGTCTGATTCTTCTGCCATTTACACAACTGTCAGTCAGGAGTAATTACACTAAGGTCAGCAAAGAGACCTGCGTTAAAACTGGCATAAGAAGATGATCATCAGGAACATAAAACTTTAAAATGTAGCATTCGGTTATAGTTTCATGCTGCTTTGGGGGAATTCTGAAGATTTTTAATGATCTTGCGTTTTACTTCACTAATGTAGAAATCTTTTCTCGGTCTGTTCGCTGAACATCGGTTTGATTCGGGGAGCTGCATTTCGTCTGTTAATTATATCTTTCTTTTACTTTTGACACACTAAGTGAACCATACGTGAAAATGTCAGTCTGGTATTTGAAAAAGAGTGAACTAAGAAATGAAAAATAGCCCTGACCTATGATAAACGTGCAGTGAAGAAAGTCATCCAAACAACAAAAAACAGATTCAACATGGCTCCTTTAAAAGATTTAAATCGTATTTCATTTTTCAGTTAAGTAAAGTAGTGAGCAGAGAGCTTGTGCACGCCTATACGTCTGCTCTTGGGGATGGACATATGACCCTATTTGCTTGCTGGTGTGATACCCGGTAGAAACAGTGCCCCTGAGAGCTTACACCAGCAATGTAATCTGCTTACTGTAACAGGCTGTGGTCTTCCAGTGGGAATCCCTGGCTCTAAGTGGGACAGAGTGAGACAGCAGAGGAATGTGTGTACTGTATAGTCAAATAGATGTATAGTGGATACCATATGCTCCTTTCCAACAACTGCTACATCACTGTATTACAGTTCAAATTCCAAGTATTCAGGGATGTAAATATATTAAACAATGCATCTATTTGTGCAAAGCATTCTTTATGAGGGGCATCCATGTGCTTTTAATCAGTTTCATGCTGAGTGAAAGAAAATTGTAAACTATGCATTAAAAGAAGATTTACTGAAAGTTATTTTCCCTCTATCTTCTGCATCCTAATTCAATGCTTCCCCTTGCTTTCAGTGATAATATAAGTAATCTTCTAGCAAGATTCATGAGGAAAGTTTGATGTGGATTTACACTAGTGGAGCTCCATTACAATGGGTAGATTTAAGGTATTATAAAATGAGTTTTTGGATTTGTTACAGAGGTATGAAACCCCTAAGACACAGACAGATAGGACTTCCAACATATGGCAACCACTCTTATTGTAAAACAAAACAGTGTTAAGTCAAAGTACCTGATTACAATTCGCTAGTGCTATGTAGCTCTGATAGTAGGCTTATATTTAATGCCACAGAAACAATATCATTTATTTTTCTGTCTTCCCTTATCCCTTCGTTATTGGGTTTGTAGGCTTTGAAACCTTAAGCAAGAGGACAAAATACAAATTATAGAAAACATCAAAGTATAGTGAAATCAAATGACATTCCGTACGATCCTTACAGAGATATCTAACACATTTCTTAGGTGCAGTTTGGTTGAATTGCTATCACTGCAGAGCTTTAGTGGTTATAATTAGTAATCTTTTGGGAGCTACCGTAGCACGCTTACAATGTCAAAAGTATTTAATTGACTGCAATAGTTAATCTGGCAATGTAAAAATTAATTTGATAATGACTTAAGCTGGCCGAGATTTTAACCTCTTATCAAAACTAGCATCAGGAGAAAACATAGCTATATAATTTTGCTACACGCTGCTTCTTCAGCTAAGTCTGTTTATAGATTTTCTTAAATTCCTTTCTTTGAGGTGGTGGTTTTGGAGTTAGAGCATCTACCACCACACCTACCCGCATCTACACATACACCATTAAACACAATTTTTGATGAACATCATATCATCTAAAGTATGTAAATTAAGAAAAATGTGACTGTGATGGACATGTCAAAAGAAAAATCACCAAGCCTGGTAGCCTAATAAACAAAATTCCGTTTGGGAAATGAATTGACTGACAAGCAGTTCCTAACAAATAAAGGCACATTAGATTCAGACGCATACCGGGGTATCAAATAACTAGATAATTTATCACCAGTCAAATTTAAAACCACGTTTGCTTGTCTTGGTCTATGGTTCCCATGCACTGCTATCTTATTAACAAGACTTTAATTCTCGTACTGACACACAAAAGTGTTGTACTCTAATGAACTGTCTGCTCCTTGCAGAAATCTGGTGGTAATGTAGGATGTTAGTTACAATAATGATAATCTTTAGTATTTTTAGCCTGTCAGAACCTGCACAGCCAACAACAACCAGTCTTTTACTAAAACTCTACCTCATCAAACTAACTTAATTAGCAATTCAACTCCTTATTTTTGTTTTGGATTCCCCTCTGGCTACTAATTAAAGCTTAATCGAAACTGCTGAACTGAGGTTGTAAAGAATTCATTAATATTAAAATTAGCCCCAACAATTTTTTGGGGCTGGTGCAATTTGTATTTGTTACTGTCAGGGTTTGAAATTCAGTTGAATTGCTAAGAAAGCTGTACCAGAAATTTGCTGTATATTCATATTATAAGCAGAACAAATATGATGAATACCAATAGTTGAACAAGTAATTCATGTTTTGACCATGCACAGTTCACATTACTTGTGTCACTGTTTAATACCAACAGACAAAATATATTTTCAGATCATTTTTCCAAAGTCATCCACATTTCTTTATCCTCCTAAGTGCTTTCATATTTTGGATAAAAGGGAATAAAAGGCTCTGAAAAAAAAATGCAAAGATTGATTTTATGTATTATCTTGACAAGATTAATATGTTTGAAAAATGAACAGATTTACCACTTCACTTTGATTTTTCCACTTTTCTTAACATCAAAGATTACTCCAGCTGCAATAATGGTCATTCTGAAAACTAAGATCAACCAAACCGTGAGCTTCTGTAAAGGACATATTTTTGCTGGTAACATATCTCTCATCAAATTTTTTTTTAATAAGAGAGTAATACATTCTTTTCTAAATTAAAATGAGCATCTCAGTGCTCTATAAATTATTTAAATATATTCTTTTCTGAACTCAGTTTATTCTTTGTAATGAGTTTAAATGTATTTTTAATTAAATTGCTTAGCTTACAATAAGAAATCAACTTATATTTGAGTATTACTAAATACTTTCAACAATATGAGTGAAACGTGTTTGTTTTTTGTAAATTTCATGAAACATGTAAATAGGAAAGGCAGTCTTTTTATAGCATATAAAAACGATTTTCATAATTCAAGTTCACTTTTCATTTTAACTTTTATGCTTTAATATTTTTATCGGAACATGTATATTTATTTTACCCTACAGGAATTTTTTTCAAGAATGTTTATAGGAAACAAACTTGTTAAGACTAAAATATACAGCAACTAATACTGCTTAACATATTTTATTAAATATAAACATTAAGATTATTTATACAATGCAAAACTTTACAAAAATATACATGAAAAATTACGTATGCATCTAGGTTTCATTTAAATAACATTTATGACAAAACAATCATGCACATATTTAAAAATCAACATATGTCCATTTTTTACTCACTGACTAAATCAACAATGGCATACAAGGCACACAATTTAAAATCTTGGTGACAATTTCCGTGAAGTTATTCAAATACAATTTGACTTCTGACAAGAGGATGTAATTTATAAAACAGAACATGCCTATCAGTGGAACCTAAATTTGCATAATGAGGATACTTTCATTTCTGCAAGCACAGTTTTTGACATCCCAACTTGGAGTGCTGGAAGAATCTGGTGAAAAATGTCAATATACATAAGCAGAAAAATGATGAATAAAATACCCGTAACGTTTATCTGATTTGAGTAAACAAAATAAATTTTGCTTGCAAAAAATAATGATTTTCAAAACTATAATAATGTGTTTCCTAAATGTATAAAAGTCTAGCGCTGCCTTTAGCTGCAATCAGCTTTGTAAACTAAGGGAGGTGTTCTGAGTTTATCATTAGATGATAAAAACACTGTTGTGACATTAATGTTATGCATTTTTTAATCAGTGTTTTGATTTAATTCTCTGTTGTGTTTCTTATAAATATACTGCAGTAGTAACAGTAGAGTGAAAAGAAAAAAAAAGCCTTTACCCTTTCCTTTTGTATTTAAACTTGAAATTGGTTGTTAACTTGGTCAGCTGGATGAGAGCATCCATCAATCTTGAACTGGAGAGAAAATAGTTGTTTGCCCTCCCCAAATTTTTTTTGAGTTGTCATTTCAGGTAAACATATGTTGGGAGTTTAAATTCAACAAATGCTGGAATAAATTTGCTCTAATTCAGCATCTCTTACCCACCAAAACGGATAGTATCAGATGACAATCAAAACCAAGCTACCTTTTTGTGTTTCAAAGACAGACAGAACTCGGGGAGATTGTAACATATCTATTTCAGGTTTGCTAAAGAAAACTTGGACTGTCGAGTGAAAGCAATAGAATTACATCTTCAACTAAAACCGAAATAAAAAATATGGAACACTCAGTTTTAAAACAAATGACACTGGAAATTATCGCTTTCCTTTTTACAAGTCGCTTATAGCACCTTCCAGAATTAGAACTAAAGGAAACTTAGTTTATTTTTCATTAGTCTCACTGCTTGCTTATATTTTCCTAAATCCCTAAATTTTGAAATTATGCCTGGTTTACTTTTGTTTATGGTGAGCTTCACTTTATGGTTTCTCTGATACCATTATCGAACTGTAAATATTCCAAGGGGAATCACTTCAAAAACAGCTGTTTCAGTTACCAAATATAAAACATGTATATAAAATATATGTTGTTAAAGATCCTGAGGCAGGGAAACATTGTTGCTGACCTTCATTGCTATAAAATCTTAGAACACAAGATTAGGACAGAAGAATAGGGAAAAAAATTGAAATGCAAAACCAAGCGGGGAGGCAAATCTCAGTGCAGAATATCCCTTTAATTCTAAATCAGACTTGTTTATATTCAATTTAAAGAAGTAGATCATGGCTTTGAAAACAAATGTTCATCATATGCTTTATTCAGGCTGGTACTTGTCACACACGTACACCATTTATTGAGGTGCAAGAAGAGCACGCCGCCCTTATTTATTTAAGACACCAGGCTGACAAATAAATGCCTTTATCAGGTGATTGATAAATATGGCTATAAACCCAGCACTGTTACAATTAAACCTTCTCTAAATAATATTTCTTCTTGCAATAGGTATTGAAAATGTGGTCTGGTATAGTTCCAAGCAGAACTTGGAGGTGACTGTGACTGCCAACCACAAAAAGCTTGATAATACAAATAAAGATGATTCAATTTCTGTCAAATACTGTGAAACTAAAATAATAAATAAAATCACGACACAAGATCACTGGCAGCATATTCAAGCAAATAGTAATTGCTTCTTAGCTGTTCTCATCATTATCATCTTGAGATAAGTAGGTATTTTATAAACATTTTCAGCTAGGAAACTTCACCACTTCTCCTTAAAAATTCCCTTTTATTATCAGTGTAGATTCATAGGAGAGAAGTAAGAAGCTTGCTGTTCAAACAGCTGAAAGGGGAAAAAAATGGGTTGTTTTAACATTTCTTTTGCATCTTTAATTTCTTTCAATGCTCTGTACATTGTGAATATGTCAACTGAACACACATCTCATTTTCAATTGCTAACATTTCAGGTACGACAGGAACATACACAGTGGCTCAATGCATGAGAGCGTTTGTAACGTTGGGATGGGAGCTTGCTGCAATATGCTGTGGTGCCTCTGCACCCACCGTAAATGCGATTGGCTAAAGCTAAGCTGTTAAGTCCTTTTTTTCTCTGGGTCAGTGTATGTTTATCCTGTGTTTATCCTGTATTGTGTACGTTTATAAATTACTTCTGCTATGAAATACTAATTTTTTGTAATGAATATGTTACACAGTTACAATGTCTATTGATTCTGAATTTTCCTAATATGGAATGACCACAAACGGAGCTCCCTAGCTAGGTCACCTGCAAAAACAAAATCCCAGCCCTCCCCTTCCCCAATTTCTAACAAGGACCAACATCCACCCTAACCCCTCCCCCCTCCACCCCGCAGCTTACTCCACACTCAGAAGTGGAATCAGACATAACTGCATATTGCATTTGCTCTAATTTCTGCAACAGAAAAAGAAATCCCAATATGCTGGCATATGTCTCAGATATATTCACATTTGGGAAGGCTGGGAAAGACCTACAGATTTTTTTGTTGAAAAAGAGGTTCAAAACATTTAAAAATAGACTCTTGTTACATGTCAGCTGGTAAATGTGGCAGAATAGGAGGGGGCAGCCATATTCCAGTACATAAACCTTCTTCAGAACTGAGAGAGAATGCAGACACTGTGCTGGGACAGGAGGGAAAGCTGTGCCTTCTCTAATCCCTTACTGACTCTGCCTGTTCTCTTAGCAAACCTGCAAATACCAAACTGAGGCAAAATTTGGTGGCTTATTAAAACTGGACAGCTAAGACAGAGAAAGTACTTTGGCATTCAGATATTGCTGTTCCAGAAGAGTGGGAGTAGAACTCTTTAAGCAATAGTCAATAGAAAGATGAAGGCAAATCCGATGTGTTTGTAGCCAAAGGGTGGGAGTGAATGAGTGACAGCAAAAATAACTAGATGTTGGGATTCGTTTACCCATACAATTATTATTTTTTTAAATATAGCTAAACACTAAGATTTTCAGTCTGATTTTTTGGATTTTTCTGCTTTTTAGTATTGCCACTGCTATTGTTTAATCATTAATTGAAATAACAAGGCAAACATTTCTGTTTCCAATTGTGGCATTTGTTATGTTCACAGACCTCTTACTAAATGCTCATAGTGCCATCTCTTTCTAATACTAATAAATAATTGTGCTTCAAGCAGTCATTGTTCTACCAGCTGAAGGGTTAGCAATGGGTAGGTCCACGATGTTCTGAGTGAATTACATGACTTTTTAAAATTAATTCCTTGTCTGAATAGTTTCACAGTCTTCTGTAGTTGAGCCTTGAAACAAACAGCACTCCTCTCCCCTGCACACCCAAGCTGAAGTGCTTACGTGCCACTGCTGTTTATTAAGACAATCAACGTTAAGTGTTGCATTTGACACTCCAGAGTATTTTCAAAAATACAGGGATGGAGTCATCTCTACAGCTATCCTCATTGGTGGCAGCAATTTTGTTCATGCGCTACAAACACATTGTGGTATTATAAAAAAGCTGGTCCTCTTGACTTAAATCCTAGATTACCCGACCGTGTTTGGCTGCCTTGAAGAGCAGCGCTGGGTGGTGGGAAGGAAAGCAATGCACAATCAGGAGGAAAAGATTAACGAACCACAGTGATCTGCCTTTTGCCTCCCCTCCCTATCCCCGTCTTTCGCAAGCCAGTTTGCGTGAGTCTCGTGATGCCCCTCGCCAGTGCCTGGCTGGGGGGCAATGGATGCCCTCCTCCACAGGTCCTTTGGACACCACGGCTGTGGGTGCCTCACCGTGCTGTTATAAACATTACCTACACCCCTGCTCTCACATTTCAAGGGTATTGGAGCACTACCTCCACTCACACAGGTTTAGTTTTTAAAGTGGACGCGCCAAATGCACACATTTTGGAAGTAAATTATGCAGAAAAAATACTTTATATTTCTGCTGAGGCAAATGATTTTTAAGTAGGTCTCGTAATTACTTCGGGTGGAGAATGTGTTTTTTCTCTTTGGTCTGTTCACTTGCAGTTCATATGAGGAAGGATTATATTACTATCATTACACAAACACTTAAATGGGTCCATTGATTTGTTTAGAAATGAGATATCAATGACAGTTAATTATTCAATAACTGATCATTAATTTTGGGCAAATGATCAGAGACCCTTAGGTCCTTCTAATTTTGCTTGGCTCAAAGGAGTAAATGAAATCTGTTTGTTAAAAGCATACGGCAGACTACTAAGCATTCATTTTCATTCCGCTACAGTAAAGCAGTGTTTTAAACAGATTCATGAGATGTTTTAATACTACTCAGGCAAACCTATCAATATTAGAAAAGTTAAACACACAGTCAAGGGGATTATTATCTAGCTGTCTATATCTTTCATCTAACCTGACACCTTGCCATGTGTTTTTTGTGGAAAACAATTTTTTACTTATTTAAACAGTCTGATTTTAATTAATTCTTCCCTCTTTTCCTTGCATTTTAAGCTATCCTAAGGAGCTCAAGGACTGTTCATATCTACTGGGCTACAGCAGTACCAGATGATGTTCAAAAAGCATTGTTTATAGAATGAGGGTATCACCAGTCCTTAAATTTTTAATTAAAGTTCATTCAAAGTGTGCTTTCCAATACCTGTGTCATTACCCTATCGCCACATCTCAGAGATTTGCTAATGATTAATAAGCAACACAATATTTTCTCTCACTCCATCTGCATGGGATTGAGCTCTAAAATTTCCAAAGAATAAATTAAAGTAGAATTAAGGTTACAAAATAGAGTGAATGTGAAGCCGAAACTCTTTTCATTAACTCAATGCTCACTTCTGCCAAGGTCTGCAGCACATATTTGATTCTGTAACATCAGTGTGCTGAGATCATTCCAATATCATAATAGGGCAGATTTAAAATGAGCAATTGAAAACTGCAGCCTCAGGCCTGGATTTATTTGCTTTTCTTGGCTACATGGACAAAAACTAGCTTGGGTGGAGATCTGGTTTCCGCTTACTTCGGTGGAGTTAATGCCACCTTTGGTGAGCGCAAGGAGAAATCCTGCGGATGGCAGAGTGTTGCGAGAAGCTGCATGCCATCTCTTCTGCACGGGGCACAGCCTCATTCCAAATAGGAATTAAGGAATTAAGGTTTTAGGAATTAAGGTCCCTGTGAAGCATAATATGTAAGTCAGTTTTCAAGAAATAGTGTGACAGATGATAAACTCATCTATCATGGGCGATATGTATTTTGAGAAATGTTGTATAAAACTTATTAGATCAACAGAAGGGCTGTGACAATTCCCACGTGTAAAGCCAGAGCGGGAGCAATCCCTAGGAGATGTACCCATGTCCATCCTTTATGGTGCAAAACAGACTGGAAAATATAGTCTCGTTAAAGGGGAGCCACGTTTCTGGTAAAAAAAAAAAAGAAACAAAACAAAACCAACCCCTAGTTCAAAATTGCAGCTGTGTCACTTCAGTGTGAGTGTTACTTATGTGATCACCAGAGGTCAGTGTCACCACAGGCTGCAGCACAGACAGAGAGAGAGATGCTGTTTATAAAAGATGTAAACGAGCTCGCCTGATCCCTCCAGAGTTTGCCTGTGCTCCAACAACAAGTATAACAAATTCACAAGCCTCCCTCTTCTTTGTGAGATGGAGGATGGATGACTGGGGGGAGCGCTGAGGAAAGAAAAGGACAAGGAAAAAAAGAATCGGAGAGCTGGAAGGAAATGGGAGCAGGAATAAAAGCACAACTTGGCCAGCTGCTTTGTGACCATAAAAGATATTGCCTTCAGATTCTCAAGCAGACAAGTCCCTCCTGTGTTAAGGCATGTACCTAACAATATAAATTATTGCCAGCTTCAAATGCTAAGAAATGATGAGGCTGGCTCACAACATTTAAATAATTAAAAAATGCTGTTTTCTTTTCCTTTGTCCACAGGGCTGGGGTTTTTCTTTTGCCATATTCTCAAGCTTTGCTCCACTAACATAACACCTGAGAATGTGCGTGTGTGTGAGTGTGTATGCATGTAATTTTAATGACGTGTGAAATCTTCAGGTTGTGTAGTTTTCCTCCAGGGGTTGCAGTTTAAGAAAAACACACGGTGCAGAATAAAACTCTGGGAGCGGGGAAGACTGCTTCCCCAGTTGCTCACTCTTCTTTAAGACAAATGTTCTTAAAGCCATGGCCCTTGTGTGCGGGTCAGAGGTGATGGGTAAGTGTGTGGGCTGTTGTTGCTCCCTCACCTTGGTATGTCACGAGCACCTCAACTCAGTGAGTGTATCAACGGTGCGTTCCTCCACCCTCACGTACCACCCCTTCCACTGATGTGTTGGGTTGTGAGTGTGCACGTGGGGAAGAGCAAAAGCTATGGCAGGGAGCAGTCATTCAAGAACAGAAAGGAGAATAGAAAGGAGAAAAGAAAGGCTCCCACCTTAGCCTTCTCGGGGCAGCCTAAGGTGTGCAGACAGGTTAACAACAAGCACTTTCTACCGCTTTGTCCTTACCAACATTTTTGGAAGTTAATCTCCTACCAGTGCTCAAGAAAGCAGCAGCAATGATAATACAAATACTGGTAGAGAGAAATCCCGGGGTTAGATGCCCTGTATTCTAGATGTCTTCTGTGGTTGTTGCTGCTGGGCATGATTACAGAAAAAAAAAAAAAAAGATGATGAAAGCATTCAGAAAAAAAATATTCCTTTTGTAGGATTTATTGTTTGACAATAGCAGAATATTTCATTAGGAAAGGAGCTATGTGTTGCAACCAATGAGTTTTTTGCTTCTGGAGCGAGGGGTCTCTGTTTGGCCTTTGCAGTCCACCGATGCTCTTTCATCCACTCATGCTGGAGCCAAACATCAATCCAACCACACAGTTCAGAAGTAGTGGTGTAATGGTTGTGAAAGCAATGAGCCTGTTTCCAAGCTCCCTCTGTACAGTGCTGTATCTTAACAGGAAGAGCTTCTTTTTCTGAACACATTAATAGTTAGATTTGGAAAAAAACCCAACTTTAAATTTCAGGTCTGGAGAATCATTTCTTGGGTAACCCGAGACATTTTTTACAATTGAAGAACATAGACCATCTCTCATATGGAAGGCATATACCTGATGCCAGGCAGAACTTAAGTGTTTATCCAACCGTATCAGCTGCTCTCAATTCACTCTGGGGTAAAGTCCTTTTCAATACTGCTCCAGAAAATAATACTGCTTATCAAAAGGAATTATCTAGATAATGTCATGACAGATACATGACAAACTTGCTTTCTCTGCACAAGTCTTAGGGCTAAACAAACACAAATTGAGCCTCTTTCCCAGGGCAAAATGCAAGTTGATTTTTGCACAACACAATGAAAGAAAAGTAGGACAGTTCTCCACACTGATCTTGAATGTAGCACAAGGTAAAGCCATGAAGAAGGCAGTCTTTAATGAACACCATATTACTAAAGTCTCTAAGTACCAAAGAGTTTAGTATGTTTGTTCCAATACACTTCCCTATGATGGGAAGTAGGGATAGCGTTTACTTGATCTCGGCATGGTGCTTTGACCAGCTGTGTTATCTCTCTCAGCAGCTTATATCATCCACCATGAGGATGCTATCAGGGGCTGCACTGTAAAGGGCTGAAGAAGTGCACACTCCTGTTTACAGTCATACTCTCTGAGATCCACCATTGGGCTAAACAATCCATGGCAGCAGATCCTAATAGGTTCACATTGCTGCACTGAATTAATGGTATAGGGTTTAAATAACAACTGCAAAAAAAAAAAAAACAACATATAAATCTAAGGCAAGAATTGGGCAAATTTGCATATTTTTAACAGTTTGTTTTCCACTAAACACTTCAGAAATATTTTACCACACATTTTCTTGTAGCAATCATTCCCTTTTCTTCTCCTCTCAAAATATACCTCACCCTTTCAAAATGTAGACACATCTCAGATCACGGCATTCCTCGAGTCTACAGAAAAATAAGAGAGAGCTGGGAAGAAGCATTTCCCTAAAAATTTTAACATAGGAAAAGTACTTTGACACCTAAAATAAGTTTATCTTCTCTAATTCTCAGTGCTTTCTATAGTTTAGACTGGTCTTAAAGTATTAACTCAGAAACACTCTCCTGTCATATTTAACGGTGGTTAGGGAACAACACGCTAATTGTAAAGTAATAATAATAATAATAATAATAGCCGATGTCAGTATGGGAGCTGGTAGGGATGAGTACATTTAATAAGTTTGATGAAAAGCATGAAATTTAATTAATGCTATTTGGCAAACTTCCGAGTTGTGTCAAGAAACGGTGGCAGCAGCCCGCTGCTGGGTTAACCCTGTGAGGGCTGTTGAGCTTCCAGCAACAGGCAGCTGAAAAACTTTCCATGCCGCTCAAGTTGCTGATCACTCACCCCCTTTCTGCACTGTCTGCATCTCGGAACGGGAGTTGAACCACCAAGACACTGCAGGTAGCAGATGCTATAAAAATTCTCCCCAGAGGGTGAGCGTGTAGAAAAAAAGAGACAGTGTCACAAAAATCTGTACCTCTGGGTTGCTAGGATGGGGTAATAACACATTGCACCCTGTAATGAGCTCTGAATGCCGTGGCACGCTTTCAGCTCAGAGAGAAAAAGGCACCAGTGAAGGCAGTAGCTATGCAAGAAAATCCCTTGTTATATCTGCCAATGTTTATGGGTGCCTGAACTTGTATGGGACGTATGAACAGTGGAAGAAGGCAGGCAGGATATTCATGCTGTTTAGCTGCAGGGACTTAATACACATGTTTAGAACTGCAAAATTCCCCCAGTTTCCATATTTCAGTGAAGAGAAATAGGTTCTGCAAGGAACTGAGCTTAGGTGCCCCAAATCGCTCTCTGTAGGGATCTACTTCTCTCTCTGGCTAAATAAAACTGACAGGAATGATTCTGACTCAGATACTCAATTATCATATCCTTCCCATCTAAGTGAGGTGCCTCAAGCTACCTATCAGCCCATCTTGGATGTCGTCTTCTGTTGGATGCTCAGACTGGTGCCAGCAAGGGTGGCCTGCTTGTGCTGTAGAAAGGGAGATAAGATAGGCTTGAGGAAGAGGTGACTTGAAACAATCCAGAGGTTTTGGGGGTTCTAGATAACATATGGTTGAGTAGGACATCTGGAGGACTTTAAAGTGCCACCTGGTTTACTCACTATAACAAAGAAGAGAAAACTGCTGGGTGGAAATAGGCAATTAAAACAGAAAAAAAAAAAAAAAGTTTTTTAGAAGGAAATAGCTTGGCAAAACTTTAATGACATGACCAGGGGCTAAACGAGGAGGTTGGGTTTCATTTTTTGCCTTGCTGTCAGTGATACGTATCCACAGAGTGCCAAACAGGGATGAAACAGAAGCCTGGAGACTTTTGTGTTCCTGAAACCCACTAAGTTTCACACAGGTCCACTAGCTCCTGCTCTGACACCCTATTACTTCCACCCCTTCTAAACTGCAGAGCTGAGCAGCGTATCCTGAACATCTGTTGCCTCACATCTTGGTCTTCCTCTCCTGGGACAGAAGCTGTGGTCCCAGGCCTTACCCCCACAGGCAGGCTGGTGTTCACAGGGGAAGGACAGAGAAGGGGAAGGTGTTTGTAGGGGAACAATGCAACCGGGAAGCAGACAGCTGAGATGCTTTCTGCTGGGACCTATTGAAAGCTGGATGACCTCTGGAGAAAATGAAAGGCAGCCCTCGTCATCTGCAAGTAATCTTTAAACGTATAAACTCATAGTTTTCCCAAGGGGGAAAAAAAAAAAAAAAAAAGTTCCTGCAAGGCTGGAACTTCTCTAGGTACATGTTTTGCGATAACCACTGGACTGTGACTACATCTCCATGCCAGTTTAGTCTGCTCTGTAACTCCATGCTTATTTCTGCTGCCTGGTACATATACTAAAATCTCCAGGCTTCCCAGTCCATAAATCTGAAGCATTAGTTCTGGGCATGCAGCTGATAACACTCTGGACTGGATCCTGTAATGCTGTGTGGAGAGAAGAGTCTTACCTTCATTCACGCAAAGCCCCATGGCTCCAGCTCTCACCGGCAGGTGGCTAAATCACTTGCAGGTCAGTCTCTCCTTTCCAAACCCTGTCCTCACAAGCCTGTGACTGTCACAGGCAGTTAGGGAAAGTACTTGCAAATAGCACAATTTCATAATGTTTGAAGCCGTGTTCTGCTACATATTTCAGATTCTAAATTACTAAGAGCTTGGTTTTTAGTTCAGAACAAGATACTGTAATATATGTGGTGAACGTTCATGTATATGCGGGTTCCTTTACTTTTAAAAGACCACCAGGGAGACTTGCTGGCAATTTTCTACAGAGATGGAAGTGGAAATGGATGTGAATTGTTAATACCAGGATATAACCTACCATCTGGATAGGCTTAACACGTGATAAACTGTGAGGTTTGGACACAGATTTGTGGTGCTTGGGGAGCTTGCTTAAAAGCCTGTCTATGTTGGCCTGGCCCAACTCTCATCCTGTGGAGCCTTAGCCTGTTTCTTTTTACAAGGTGAACAAAAAACAACAATTGAGAGACGTAGCAGCCTCAAATTTAGAACAATAAAGTAGAAATGAGAGCGGGTTTAGAGCTGTTCTACCCACTAACTTTAAATTTAGCTCTTGGAATTAAATTACAGAGCTATAGGTTCATAGATTATGAAACCAAAGAGGACAACTCAGTTCATCCACTTTTTTACCTCCCAATTAACAAAGACCAAAAGCTTGTTAAACACCTTGGTTTAGCTCCAAATCTTAGCTCCTCTTGGAGCTACACAATTTACTAAAACTACCTAGACTTGTTTCAATTTTTTTTTCTGATGGGGAATCTATCAAATGTGTTAATACATTGTTCGGGATTTCATCGCTGCCACTGATACAAAGCAAACCTAGTTTCCACTCAGAATTTTTCCCAACTGACCTTCCAGCCATTGGAGTGTGTCACAGTCTGTGTGTTTTTCTCCTCCATGTTACTTCTCCTAGACTTGATCAAGTCACCTCTTACTTCAATTTCTGACTACAGTAGGGTTGTTATAGTTACGATGGCCAGAGGGTATAAATAAATCAGACTTTGTACCGACCAATAGTATTTTTTATAAGACAGATTGATACAGTTGGGGAAAAAAGAGGAGATTTAGGGCTTGTGTACCTAAGAGCTCATCTGTTTTTCCCAATGATACCAGTTAGACATAAAAAATAATACTCCTTCCTGCAAATGTTGCTTGACTTATGAACTCTACAGGCATAATTTGTCGGGGCTGGTTATTGCGAGGGCAAATTATAAAGCACTGCCGCTGTTATGATGGCTTTTCTCTGGACCAGGAAGACCAGACCTGGTGACAGAGGTTCTCGGATGCACGGTGTTTACATGCAGCTACAGGCTGGTAAGTTTTATGCTCCCTCTTCTCCCCTTCTTCTCTCCCCACCACCCTCCTGCTACAGCTATGCTACAACTCTGTGTTGCTTACTTATACTCCAGTTATCAGAAGACAGATCCAGCTGGCATTGTGTCAGCAGTCTACCCTCTTTTTTATTTATCACTGTTCCGGTTTCATGACCACCCTAAAATTTTGTCCATGATCACTTTGTCTTTGAGTCATGCTGATGCAGTTCTGGAGGGGTCTCAAAGGGTCATGTAGAGCACATCCCTACTAGGAATCAGATGCAAATGAACTTACACAGCCCCAACATATTACTTAATCAATTCTTGAAAACCTTCACTGAGAAACCACAGCTTTCCTAGGTATCCTCTTTGTATGGCTAACTGTACTGTACTTCAGAAAGTTCTTCCAAACACCTATTCTAAGTCTTTTCCTCTGCACCGATACAAATATTTCAAAGCATGGCATTAAAAACTGATCCCTCAGGACCTGACTAGGAAAACATAATTTCTGTGAGAATTCCCTGTTTGCAATTACAAGAAAAAATTGCACTTTTTAAGCCATTCAACATACGCCATGTTGAGTTTATTATCGTTTTACTTTCTTAATCAAAATTTTGTGAGGTAGGAAGTCAAATGCCTTACAGTACTTGTGTGAATGTTATTACCTTTATCAACCAAACACATGCAATATTTGAAAGCTAATGAGCTATCCAAGATAGTTTCTTAATCATCCCTATTCCTTCTTACTAGAAATACCCAAACCTAATCTCTCCCCTACCAAGCCCTTCCTCTGGCTCCTTTGAAATACCTCTTTTTTAGAAAACTGGGAGGGAATGGATTTTATTTTGGGAAAGGGGGAGAAGCAAAGCTGTTGTTTCCTGCTTTCTCCTTACCTCTTTCCAGAGCCTACAAGAAAACAAGCTAAGTGGTACACACACATAATTAAAATGAAGCCATTTTGGAAATAATTCCAATTTACTCTGAAAAAGTGACATATTAGCTTGCAAATGATGTGTTTCAAAATTAGAGGTGTGCATAGGTTAAGTTTAAGTTGATTGTTAAAACATAAAAAATGTCAATTAAAAAAACTAACAACCCTACTAACTACTGTCATTTTCAGAACAAGTGAATGAGAACATCAAGTAATGAATTGAAATTAAGTTGTTTCCCAGTAATCACAATCTATCTAATTTCTTATCTCTTAAACATCTGTTACTTACACATCAAAGGCAGGGCAGTTAAATTAAAAGTATCTGGACAGTGCAGCTAGCTACTGGAGAGCCTTCTTTGCCAAACAGAAAATTTCCTGTTACACCCAAAGGAAAATGGAATCTTGAGTTAATATTCCCTAGATACATTTTAGCTATAAATTCAGTATTTCCACAAAGAACTCATGCTCAATCAAATACTTTGGGGTGAGAGGACAGCAAAAAATGAAAGTGATTATTAATTACATTTATTTTCATTACAGTTATTTTCATTACATTCATTATAAAGTCAGCTTCACTATATTCTTCTCCTCAGTTCCTTTAACTGAAATCTGGCTGAAGTGAAGCCTAAGTTCAGTGCAATGTAATTTAATGTAAGGTTTAGCTAGGAAGAGATAATGAACACCTGTATCAAATGTGGTGGTTACCATAAAATGATACGTGTGTTAAATATTTACCAGACTGCAGTATTATTTTCCGCTCAAAGTTTAAGGAACTACTTAGTGTCCTAGGCTTGATGATGTGATAACCCTTGGTAAATATTGATTTTTAAATGGTGACCACTGTACAAATTTATACTTGTTAATGGGAAGGCCACAAAGCAAACAGTACTAATTGAGCAAAATCAAGGCACTTCTTCAGCTCGTATGTTTGACTTGATATATAGTGACAGACACAATGCAGCTCCCAAGTTTTTCTCACCAAAACAATGCTCATCATACCTCTGGGTAACACAGAGACACTAAGGGAAAGAATAAAAAGGCTTGTAATCCTTCCTTGTGTAACGTACACCTTCATAAGAAGCCAAATTAGGCATTGACTGCTCTCAAACCACTCATCATTGTATCTTCTCTTACTGCATGCTATCGTTCCCTCACACTTTCTTCATATTTTTTAGCCTTTTTATGTTTGCGCTTTCAAATTTCTGGGCAAAGCAGAGGCATTGCTAATAGGTCTGATGGCAAAGCTTTTCCTCAGACCGTGATTCTGAGGATCTGTCTTGTCTTTCTTCACTTCAAAGACTCATTCAGAAGAGGGATCGAAAAGTCACCCTGAGATCACAGGACTGTAATTCTGGACCGCAGAAAGGCAGGTGTTAAGGCCCACAGAGCACAGATTGCAGCCACACGGCTTGAAGGGGCTTCACGGCCACCGCACAACGGCTTTGAAGCAAGGCTGGGGAGACCGTCCATGTGCTTGTTACCCTGTTAATCCGCACTTGCACTGTTAGACTGTATTTTACGCAGAGTGGGAAAGAATTCACTCTGCAAGTGATGTAGAGTTACTTACTGGGTGTGAATGCTCTGCCCGTGTTCCAAGAATGCTTAACATGTTGCAGGCTGCACACTGCAAGATTCTTCATTTTAAATGCATAGAATTGAAGAGATTGTGAGATTATTTAGAGAAACTGCTTATATATTGCTGGCCCTTAAATTTCACCCATTTACCCTCAGACTGAGCACCCCAGTTAAGGCTGGAGCATATCTTCTGAAAAGACACCCTGCCTTGAGATGAGTTGAATTTTTAAAAAAAAATGGAAAATCCCCAACTTCCTTGAAGAGAACTTTATCAGATTGCACATTGCTCCCCTGGCATTTCAAGTATGGTGAGAGTCAACACACAAAAATTTTCTTCTGCCAGGATGCATAAAAGCAGCAAATCAGTCACAGCCAAATTTGGTATACTGTGAATAAATAAATTTTAAAAAAATCATTGTGCGTGTATATGGCAAATCTTTATCAAGAGCTTTGTGCCTAGAAAGGAAGTTATTTAGTAAATTATTGTAGCTAGACAGAGCAGGAGGACTTCAAAACAGATTTACATGCCCTGTTAGTGCCCTCCAGAGGGAGAAGAGCTGTTGAAGAAGTACTGGGAGCAAAGGCAATAAACACCCTCCCAAGCTTGCCTTTGTTTAGTCCATTGCTGTTTATATGTGTGGAAGGAATAAGTATAACCTAAGCCCACTGAGCTGGTTAGTCAGATACCTTCAGGCCAGGCATATTTAAAGATTAAACTTTGCAAGAAGAGCTTGTCTCAATGAACTCCTGTCTTACCTCAACCCTTCACCTTCTTCTGCAGGGTAGCCTCTTCTAAAAGATTTAATGATTTTTGAAATGAATTTTATGCTCCATGTAACTGTCTACTACAGCTTGGCTTGATAGTTAAAGATCCCTCGGCATATTTCATTCATGATTTGACCCGTATTTCAAAGATGGCCTCCACAGACAAAAGCTAGTATTGGTAGCTGTTGTGTACCAGTCAGCCATCTGGGCTCTTTTGTTCTAGCAGGATCTCTGCTAGACCTCTAACTTTTAATGGCGCTACTAGCTTATGTCTGTAAGGAAAGTAGTTGTAGCAAACGATCAATTAGCAACGGAGAACATTACTGGTTTTTTTTCTGATGTTGTTGCTGCTATAAATTACAGCCTATTGTTACATTTTTGAAACTGTGGAGCAATTGTGAATTTGCATGAAAATATGGGTCACTGGTATGAGAACATTAACAGGTGCTTCCAAGAATCTTATTATTTTCTTATACAGTACTGATGTGTTATCAAAACCTATAGCATTGTCCTAGTGGTGATTTTACTTCAAAATGTTGAAATGGAAGAGAAAAAAAGCGATACTTTGGCCTTTTCTAAATGGAAAAACTGAACAACTTTTGCTTAAGCAAAGTTAGGTTCACAGTCAGCAAGGCTGGCTAGTGAACAGAAGAGAGCCTTCTCCAGCTGGATAGCGGTGGGGGGTTCAGCCCTTCTGTACCATTTCTGGGGACAGGCCTCCCACGAGTCACACGTGTTGCAGAGCCACGTGAGAAGCCTCCCAGAAGCCTGGCTGACATAGTCTCTGGAGGTTGTGACTGCTGGAACCCATACACTTCAGACTGTGTTAAACTCACAGAAAATCCTTGGCAGAAAATCCTGTGGAGCTCAAGGCTTTCAAAAGCCCTCCTAGTGTATTACTGAAGACACTTAAGTCTTTCCAGCTCAGCTCTGGCTTTCCCAAGGTTTCGGGGCTGATCCATCTGGGGACCGCCAGCTGTCAGATCTGGAGGGAACCACCCTTATCGTCGACATAGTTTTGTGAGTCTTTGGAGTAGCTGAGGAAGTCAACTCGGCCTGTGAACTTTACATACAGACAGAGTTTAAAAATCCCATGAGAAGTCATACAAAATCAACTGCAGTAGGTGCTGCCTAGAGCATTACAAACACTGGACTACAGCAGACAAGTACAAGAATGCAGAAACTATTTCATATCACAAAACTATTGCAGGTTTATGTATTAATGGCACAAAAAATCACTAATGCCAAAAGAGAATAGAATATGTTTGCAAGTGAAGGCTTCATCAGCTCCTTACTAAACAGTGGACTGAAAGCTGGGCAATACCTTTATATCTGAAGCAAATTCTGGCAGCCGTCGTGAAAATGTAGGCTGGGCTATGTTGCAGAACTTCAGCTCTGAATCACATTTATTTTTACTAAACCTACAGTTACTATTAGCAAGTTTAAATCTAAAGCTTTTCATCAGATTGAATATATGCATTATGTTTTTTTGTGTACTATGCAGGGCAGAAACAGCACAGTGGATGTTAATATCACCTTGCCTTGTTTAACTGTGAAAGCTATTTTGCATATGAGCTGAGTTAATATATGTTACATCTGCTGGATGATTATGTTTTTCTAACTTTTATCATTCTGTTCTTTTTTTTGGTCTTATCTTTGTACGTTTACTTTGTATTCTCCATGGAAAATACCTTACATATTCCTGGCATCCTCTTCTCCTTTTTCTCCACTGCAACTTTGATTCTACACAGGGGAGACACATCAGTGACTCTTATTTGTTAATATCATTTAATGATTCTCGAGGTGATTTTGTTTATATTCTCTCCTCTAAGTTACTCAACAATATATAGAAATGTATCGATACATAAATATATAAAGGTTTACTGCAAATAAGGAGAGTATTTTACATGGCTCCAAAAACCTGCGTACCAATGAAATCAGTCAGAAGGTTTTGTCATCAGTTATGATGAAATCCCTGCTCTACTGAAATCACTGGATAAATGCTATCTTGGACTTCAATTCAACTAAAATTTCAAGCACCCCTTTCTCCCCCATGTACTTTTAATTTTTGTCAGTTTGCACTGCTCACTACGTGCAGCAGTGTTAATGCAGTAATATTAGATGTACCCAGAATACTGACCAATGAAATATTCACAGAGAGATGAAAGATAGGGCATACGTGTGGACTTTGTTGTTTGTCTGGGTTTTTTTTTAAGAACAAAACTTAAGCATATCTTGGATCTTTTTTTGGCAGGGGGTGGGAGTGATTAAAAAAAAAGAAGTAGGAGGAAGAGGCTAAAGAAAAGCTGCCTTTTCCCACCAATGGCTTGGACAAGGCATTCTGCAGTGCCATGCTGCTCACGTAGGTGCTCAGATACTCTGCAGGTCACTTCCCTTGTGACTGAAGGAGGTCTGGATTTTTGGTTTTTGAAGGAAATGCTTCACAGTACCTGTGGACTTCTAAGAACAGTTAGGTAAAACTACATTAAAATTGACATGGATGTGAGAAATCTTAGATTATATTTGAAAATGTGCCGTGTCCATCCCTCCCACCCTCTTTCCCTCCCAAAAAGGAGAAATAACTTGATAAAAAAATTAATCAGTGGTATTATGGAAAGAAGAAAAATGCAAAATGTGTTTAATACTAGAGTTTATAAATTTATACTAGAGTTTATGTTAGTTATAATACTAGAGTTTATACATCAGTTTATACTAATAAATCTCTGATAAAACATGTCTGTAACTGAAGAACTTACTTTGTGTGACGGCCTCTCTACTTCTGAGTCTCCGAGTCCCCAGGTTTTAGAAATAAGGACTCATTTAGAGTGTGTGCTTATTTCAATTCCTAAAAATTAGACCCTGAATATAGAGTAAAGAAGTCCTAGCAAAGAGAACACAATAAGTTTTGCAGCCACGTTATGCAGCAGCTGTGGGCTATTGCGAGGTTCCCAGACCTGTAAAAATATAGGGAATCATGAAGAGGTTTTGTTGTACATTTTTTCAGATCCAACAACTGTATTACAGTAAAATAATCTGAGTTTCATCATGTCAACTTTGCTGTACCTGTTTGATAAATGCTTTGTGATACTTAATACTTCCTTGAAAGCCTTAGTAGTAACACATGAACATAGCACAGACTTTGGCAAGCATGAGCTGATTGGCCTGGAGAACAAAAAAAGTTATTAAAGCAAGCTCACAATTGCTTTTTCTTTTAGGTCAAAGACAACATAATATGAATACTGCCATTCGGCACTTAGTTTTCTCAACCATTTGTGTTAACTGTTACTTATGTCTGTGATAACTACAAGTTGATGAGAAAACTCATCCACCTGATGAGAAATCTGCAGTGCTTGGAATATTGGCAACTCTCTGGACTTGCGTGCATTTGCTATTTTGAGTCTTTATTTCTCTGAAATATTTGTGGAGCCTGTAATTTTCCTCAACAGTCACAAAGGCTTTTATCCAATGCCTCAAATTTTTTTCATTTTCTCCTGAGAAAGTGATTTTCTAGATTCTTCTTAGATCTACCCATATTGTGAGATTAGAATTTTACAGTCAGGAAAAGCAAAAATGTCTTTAGAGTAGCAGCACTGGATACTTCATCCTCTTACATATATCATTAAACCAACACTTATGGCCCTTTTATTGCTGTGATAGCCAATGAAGAATGCTTAATCACACTGAGTTTTTTAATTGACTACTTGGATTACTTAAAGGACCTGGATAGTCGGCATGGACGTAAACAGTTGGACAGAGCATGACCAACAAACTATAGGCAAGTAAGACTGGGCAGCCCAGGTGGACTCTGACCTTATCTTCTTCCTAAAGAGGCTGAATTTCTGCTTTTGTCACTTTTTTCCTTTTCTGATTCTACATTTTTTATCTAATACTGAGACATAAAAAAGCCAGAGTTCAGCTACAGCAACAAGGCAATGAGGTGTGGGGGTTTTGCCATCTCTCATTTTTGTTTTTCAACCAGTTCCATTTTTCTGCCTAAAAGCTACTCCAGGGTTTTGCAGCACTTGTGTCATCTGCCCAAACTGCTTTTAACTGGATGCTGTCAAGAGTACTGGGTCTGTGACATGTATGTGTCAGACATAGCATGTATTACATACAGGACACCGTTCCTAACTGCTCAGAAGGAGCTTAGCAACCCACCAGAGCTCAGGGCAAGCCCAGCTGGGCTCTCTTGCTGGTGACTTCACCATGCTGACAACTGACAGTGGCCTGCAGGTCTCACTCTTTCCACAAGAAAAATAAGCTTCCATTTTCATCTCCAGTTTTCACCTCCACCTCCAAATTTCAAGCAGTGACTATCTCAGACAGCAACAGTTCTCAGCCTGAGCCATCCAAAATGTCCCTCCTTCTCCAAAACAACTCCTCCTCTCTCTTCAGCGGTAGATCTCAGTTTTAATCCAGTACTGACCTTGGACTGTCTAATGACCTTCGCGTGTTACCCATCTCTGAAATAAGCATCTAATTTTTCATTTTGCTATACAAGACTAAATGTTTAGTTTAATTATTTGTGGGTGACCATCCATTCTTAATTAGCTAAGAAAATCAATATTTATTGTATTTGTGGAAAACAACATTTAAGGCTGGAATATCTCATTAATGAAACAAAACCACATTTCCACATTTCTTCACATTTGTCCAGTTTTAGGACAACGTTATGATGCCATTTAATCATTTTAAATTGCTGAACTGGAGATTTTCCAAATTTCCCTAATTTGAAGTCACAAAAATTTTAACCATGTCCCAGAGCACCCTCTTCATATATTCTCTCTCTGAGTATATATGTTAATGTGCATTAATTATACTCTTTCTAAGTACTGTACATGTTTCTGACACGAGGATTCTACATTACAGTGAAGGATTATTGTACTTTCTAGACCCACTGCAGCTACAGTAGCTTCAATCACTTTAATATATTTTATTACAAGTAGCATTTAATTAACAGTACATCTACTGCCCATGTGAATGATCCAATCCTGCACAGGTTTAGGCACACACTTAATTTTGTGCACCATGAATAGTCCTATGAAACTGGCTGTTTTGTTAAAAGAATGGGATTCTAACCCCCCAAAAACAGTTAGATTTTCACTGCTGTATGAAGGGACTGGCACTGCAGAGACACGAAAGAGGAATGAGAACTATGGCCGAAAAAGCTAAGGTATTTTGGACAGGATCAGGCGACTAACTTGATTTCTGCCTATATTTTATTTTTTAAACGGAATGGATTTGCTGGTACTGAAAGATATTAATTTCTCTGTGCACCTGAAGGTTTTTTTCTTACATGCTTCAGATAACTCTTGCAGGAATGGCTGTATGGGACTGTACACAACTGCATTGGCACCGGAGCTTTTTTCAGCAATCCAAGTCCTTATATTCTAAAGGAGAATCTTTAAGAGGTATCTTCATAATTTTTTTTTTTAGAACAATTGGAGAAAGAATCTGTTGAAGAGTCAAGAAAAGGCTTTTTGTGAAAGGACAGAACAGCTTCAAAAAGTCTTTCTTGCTCTAGTACCAAAGCCACGTGCACTGTGCATGCCTGTTCCCTTCATGGATTCCCTGAAAATTCCTCACATCAGATATGAAGTATCCTAAACCAGAGGCTTATAAAAAGTATCTCTGTACAAAGGAGAGGTCCCAGAGCATTTTCAAATTCTTGCGAGATGTTTTGTGCTTAGTTTGGGCCTTCGGTCACACTTTGCATCAGAGCTGTGGGTGTAGGCGAGATGGTATCTCTAGCTCCCAAGCATGGTTTAGGATGGGGTTGCCAAAAATACAGGATGAACCAATGCTGCACTAAAATTTAGTTTTTCTGTTGGAAGCTGAAATTATTAAGGAATACTAAGAAATAAAAGAGCCGTTATCTAATTACATATGGCAACGAAATTTCAACATTCGATTAGCATGTTTGTATATATTTAATCACAACTCTTAAATTCTTTTATTCAGAAAGAACGTAGTTTCTTCACACTGGTGTTGCGCTACAAACTGTCTGGATGCCCACACTGCTTGAAAATAATTGCTTCACCTTTCTGGGAAACCACTAGGTGGAGATGTAGGTTTACCAAGCTAGGATTGCAACAAGGCTTTAAAAGGCACAAGATTGAAAAACGCCTCTTAAAAAAAAAAAGTACAAGATTGATAAATTATGTATCTTGTTGGTTACAAATTCCAACACATCTTTGAAGGAGGAAAAATGGGAAAAAACTAAATGCTCAGTTGTAAAATTGTCCAAGCAAATTATTATTTTTTAAGACACAAGTTCTGATGTTTAAGACTCTGAGAGAATAATCACTTCATGTTATAAATTGTCTGCTGCCAATACACACACATTTTCCTTTATTCTCCTACCAGCTGCTAGCTCATGCTATCAGTGGTCAGGAACAAACAAACAAAAACTACCCCTAAATTTTTTAGCCTGCTTTCAAACTTCCAAACCAGTGGAAATATGCCAGCGACTGACACATTTCAGGACTGTTTGCTCAAGTTGAGGGAATTACTTTTAATTCTGGGACTTTTTCAGCAGCACCCTGATATCTGGTATAAGATGTAAAAAGCAAAGTATGGTATTCTGAGTTGCTTTCTTTAAAATAAGACCCGTTTCTTTCTGTCTTTCTGCTGAGTGTGCTTAATCACAGAAAGGGAAAATCAGAAGTTGAATGAAACCGTTGTTTACACGTACTACTTCCGCTTCCCTTTTACATAAACCTGGTCTATCTCCACTACTTATCCATGTGCACTACAAATTCTCCCACAGCAGACAAGAAGAATCTGGGCATTTCCCATCAGGGAAGAGTGATTCAGGATTCCTTCTTCCATATTTCTCTCCTTAATGAAAATGCTCCTGCAGCTCGTTATTTTTTTCCAATGGGTAGGAAAAACACGTGCTATCTTGACTTCCACCCCTCAGCATCAAAAAGAAGTTAACTAATACAGTCTGTCCTGCCTTCAGATTCATGTAAGGGCTCTGTACATTTTTTCTTTCTTTTTTTTTTTTTTTTCAATGTAACTTTCAAAGTCTTGTTAGAAAGGATTTGGGAATGAATTGACCTCCTTTTGAAACATTAGGAAAAGAAATGTGTGGCAGATACTAGTTTGGGGAAGGTCAGTATCTTCATAAAAATGACCCCTCCTTTTCTATAACCTTGGATATGGACCTGCTTTTAGCCAAGTGTCTGAGATTTAATACCATTTGCTACAAGCTCTGTAATTCTGCTAATAGTGTATGTAAGACTAAGGTGTAAGTGGACAGATCATATATCAGTTCTAGCATTTTTTTTTTCTGATTTCTGCCAAAGCTTTCTTGTTTAGTGAGAAAAAATGGGGAATAATATTTCAGAAGTAAAAAACGAGAATTGCAGTGGTTTTGATGAAATTGCCCAGTGATGTGATTATTTCTATCAGTTCCTGCAATTTCTAGGGTTATTTCCAGGGAGGACAGCAGCAATGGGAGTAGCTATTAAATATTTGATCAAATTAGGTCAAAAGAAGGGAGGTATTTCTCTTTCTGCTGGAAAACTCTTTCAAGATCCCCACCATGTGACAAACTCCCAAAACTGGTGATGCAGAGTCTTGCAGCTGCATTCATCATATTCAGGGGGAAACGCAGGCTGTTAGGAAGATCAACAATGAAGCTCTTCCAACAGCTAAACTCGTGGAAGGGGAATAGTTACAGTATGAAATCTAAGAAAAGAGATCTTCCTTAACAAACAGTATTCTAATCTTGCAGAAGGTGCATCCTCACATCTTAACAACAATATTTCTCGTACTCTTGTGCTACCCTTCCTCATTGCAGTGCTTTCCAAAAAATGTTGTTAATTATGAAATGGGGATCCTGGTTATTTATGTAGACTAAATTATTTCAGATTTTTTCAGGACAAAATATTTCAGGTCTTGAACAGTGAAAATAAGATATTTTTTTTTTCTTGAGGATTACAACAAGGCCTAAAAGCTACCAAGAGTCAGGTAAGACAGTGGGGTAAGCAGAAAAGCAAAAGGGAACCTGGCTGGGGAGGAGGCAGGGTTCAGTTTTAGACTTAAAGGACTGTGTGATTTATTAGTATTATAAAAATGCCTGTCATTTCAGAAATACATTCATCTATCAGCTATGCAAACCAAAAGTTCTTGTGTGCAGAAAGAAAGAAAGAAAGAAAGAGAAAGAAAGAAAGAGAAAGATAGAAAAAAGAAAGAAAGATCTGTGGGCCGGATAGAAAGGATGAGGTTAAAGCTGCAATTTGCAAAGCACTACTTTCAGGGGGAATCTCTCTGCTTTTTGAGAAGCAGAAAGAGTCACTGAACTGAGAACATTTCTGCTGCTGAAGGGCAGCCTGCCTGCCTCTGGGCTAACACTTTAGCCCCTTCCCAACTGAAACTTGGGTTTGTACTAATCCAGTTCAGACCCTTACCCCAACCAACCCCCCCTTCCGCCTCCTCAGCCGAGAATCTGCCCATCTTTTCATCCTACATTAGCTCTGAATGCCTCCTAATCAGTTACAGATTGAGAAGGAAAACGAAGAGTCCCTGTATTAAACAGCTTTTTCTCCTCAAATGTTGAATATGAAGTTCTCCTTAAAAAGCATTTCCTACTGTGGTCACACACACACCTACTGAGGTACTTGCTGAAATAACCCAGTACAGAATTAAGACTCTTCTGACAGCCAGGGAAAAGAAAGATTTCAGCTTAATCCTAATGAAGAAAGAAAAGAAAAGGAAGAAAAAAAAAAAAATCAGTGTCTGGCAGGAGTCTTTTTTGCTGTTAATCAGTAATGTTGCACATTAACCCTTTATATGCTACAGCACAAGCCTGCCTCGAGTCACACCTTTTTTAAAGTCCCGTAACAACAGGACGAATTGCAAATAAGAAGCTGAAAGAGGGAAGATCAGTTGTCTGGCTTTAGGATTTAGGTGGCAGCATGAAAGCTGAAGGGTGCCTGGGTTCCCAGTTTCTGCGTGCCATTCTGCCCCCCCAACCCTCCCCACCTCCTGCCTGTCTTCAGCTCTCCCCAGAAAACTCTTTTTGCTAAGACTGTTTGATTAGTTCAACACGTCTTCCACCGAGCCTTTCCTGGTTTTAGGGTCTGATACGTGCAATGTGCTCGCTCACGCACACAAGCATCCGAACTTGCAGCCACTGTAACAAACCAGAGGGCACGGGGCGGGGGGGCGATGGGGGTAGGACCACCCTCTGACGATCACATCTGAGGAAAACAGACGTTCCCCTCACCTTGAAACCCTCTCTACTTTCAGATGAGAATACATTTGATCAAAACATGATGCCATTCATCTTATGTGGCTGTTTGTCGATCATAGCTCCTGGAAGGATAAGCAAACCCTATGGAAAGACATTTATCTAAATTATCCTGATAAAATGCTATCACTCCATAGGGAAAGAAAAATGAGGCAGAATGCTAGTTTGTACACAATTATACTAACCTGGAGGAAAATCGGGACGTGGAGTGAACTGCACTTAATAAAAGTTGGAGCATTGGTTTAAAAAACAAATTACCTTCTTTAAGTAAAGTCTCTCCTGTGTGAGGATTTGGTCTGTTTGAAAATGAAAAAAAAAAAAAAGAAGATTAAAAATATGAACTGCCTCTCCCATTCAAACAGCATATAGTTAGTGTTTGTGACTTTTCCCTTGACAACTAGATAAGAAGATAAATGCATAGTTTCTCTTAATTAGCCTTTCTTAATTAAAAACACCAGAGGTATTTGTGATCATAATGAACTCTTCTGACAGAATGGTCACTTGTTCTTCTAGATGTCAGTCCAGGAAAACTAAATATTTTTTTTTACGGGGGATAAATTCTGTGCTAAGGAAGAAATAAACGATGCCCGCAAAAGCAGTGTCCCCTCCGTTTTATCTGAATGAGATGGATGTGTATCTTGCGTTTTTTAGAATGGTGTGGGGCAGTATTAGCCATCATTAGCACCCCAGTATGGATCCAATTCACTAATTACTTATGCTGTCTTGGTTCACTGAGATTTAAGTACCAAGTCAATCCCATTATCTGCAGTCTCCCAAGCTTGCCAGAGTCATCCGTCTTTTATGGAAAAAAAGCACAAGGGTTATCAATAGGACCCTGAAATACTTGGGATTTTCCCACTTCAGGAGGAGGCAAGATTAGTCCTGACTAAAGTCGCATCTTCTCTAAGCTGCTACTTTGGATGTGATAAAAGTGAATGCTGACAATTATCCATAACCGCATAAAGAGCAGGAGAGAGAGGGAAGGAGGCAAGAGCGGCGAGGAGAGAAGTCTGCCACACACGCCTGCATCTGTCCTATGGTCGCAGGCAGCTTTTCATATCACCTCAGAGCTACAAATTACAATTCGTCTGTTACAAACATGCGATAATATAGTCAGAAATCAGAAATTAAAATATTCCAACGGCCTCGGGCCTCCTCAGAGAGAAAGAGAGAAGGAGAGAGGCTGAGAGGGAGAGAAGGAGGAGGGAGAGGGAGAGAGGAGTACGCTGAGCCCCTGCGCTGTCTGTGTTGTTTGTGCCCTCCCTTCTCCATCCTACATGTTTAATGTCTGCGGCTGTACCGAGGCCTTGTCTGTTTGGGATGGTTGATTGACATCTGCTCTGCCGAGAGGAAGGAACTGGCAGCTATTGGCAGCACTGTCACGTTCATTTGCACACTTTATGAAGCAGCAGTGTGGCTACTAATACAAAAAGAAATCTTCTAAGCAGCATGACATCTCTTGGAATGGAATATTTGTCTTTACAAATGATTGCACTGCTGCCAGTACTTGACATGGTGCTCGCAAACATGTGTAATTGTTGGAAGTGTAATGATGATTATTTGCATATTTAATGTTCAAACAAGTACTGGAGAAGCAACTTAGACTAAACCTTTTATGGGGAGGATTTAAATATGTTCAGCATCAGCCTGATGAGTCCCAGAAAGGAGTCGGGGTCTGAGGGGAGAGCTCGTGAGCATGGCTGTTGTATGAAGGGGAGTTTAAGAAATCATCCCGGATTGTGCCACTCAGATATTTTGTAGGTTTATTTTGAGACAGATTTCATATGAATTCCTCTCCCATTCATTTTAATTGCTCAAAATTATATTTAAATGTAATTATACGAAAATTTAGGAATGGTCTATTTATCATGTGTCTGAAATCAGCCAAACAGCAAACTGAGGAAAGTAGATAAGCAAGCACATGTTTACCACTAACATCAGTTTACAGGAAGCCTGTGCGTGATGGCAACGGCACTTATTTTAACTCTTTGGCATAAGTGTGAGAAGGGTGCAGGTCACGGGAGGGAGGCTTACAAACACCTGTTCCCGGGATGAAAAAGCAGCACTGGACTTTTGCCCTGGAAATCAGAGTCATGCCCAGCTTGACAGAAGAGGGCTTTCCTCCATGCAGAAAGCCCTCCTCTTTCTGCCTTAGAAAGATACTTTTCATTTTTCCTTCCACATTATTCTTTTTTATTTAAATCTTGTGACACAGAGACGTAGTCAGCACACAGACCTTGCACGCACATATGTGCACACAGGCGTGCATAGTTGCATGCTTGAAGGGGAAAACGTTTTACAAAAAGGGGTCTCCAACACAGCAGAAAGAAACAATACTTCTGAAGGCAATATTGTTCCCCTGGGCAGGGTACACATTGGTTTTATCAGTGGAATAATTTCAGATGATACACATACATGAATGGCAATTTAGCCCTTCACCTTTAGTGAAGAATTTCTTTAACTGAGGACTTCATCTCCTGACTATTTTTTTCATCTTAAAGACAGGCCTTCTCCAGTTGAAACTTTCCCTTCTTAAAATATTTATCTTAACAATTGGCTTTCATCTCCCCACCCTACCCCAACTCTCCTGCTTCCTTCCTCCTTTCTTCCTCTCTCTTCCTCTCTTTCTCTTTTTTGTGTGGTCTCAGTACCAAGAGATTTATAATCACCAAATCCTACATTGTTTGAGGGGCAGCACAATATACTTGACTCAATTATCATGCTGTAAATTGATTTAAAAAAAAATAATCTGATGGATGAATAGAGACTGAATATCTTCGTCTCTGACCCTGTCGTATCATCAGCAATTCTCTGGCAGGACTCCCACTTGATTGACAATACTGCTAATGAACACTGTCTTAGGCCATGTAATGATTTACCTGCCATGAACAAGGTTTGGCAATGCTACCTTTGCGTACCTGTCAAAAAATTAATCCTTTAAAAAACAGATATATTGTCTTGAAGCATGGAAGTGTCTGGAAATTAATAGAGAAGTGGAGGCATAAGATAAATACATGTCTGCTCATTAAGCTAATCAGGAGTGTTTTGTTGCCTATCTTGTTCCAAAAGCACTCCCCCTCTATTTATTTTAGCCACCTGTTGTCTCATCCTCACAAGAAGCCAATATCTTCCTTTATCTGACCAACTCCTACCTTATTATTTACCTTGGCCAACAACTAATACAGAAAGTATTCAGCTGCCTGTGGTTATAATCATTCTTCCCAACTGAATGTGTGTTGGACTTTTGTGTTCTGTTTTTCTAATTTTTTTTTTTCACTCATGCTCAGACCATCTACCTGCTCTGTTTTTTCTTCTAAGAAGCTGAAGGTAAAGAAAACTTTGTACAGCACCTGGTATTGATGTGCAGCTCATTGGCCTTCTGACTCTCTACCTTCAGATCCTAACCAATCCTCTTCACCATACAAACAGAGAGAAAATGCTGGGGTGCGACGGATCTCTTTGTTGACCACAGCTGTATGCAGCACTCACTCGGCCCTGAGCAGGATTCTGAAAGAAGGATGATCTGTGTTGCTTTGCCAGGAATAAAAAGTGTTTTTTACTTCTTCAGACATCATGAAACACCAGAGCCACCCAGATCTGCGTTTGTTGGCTTACTGAACAGTGTGTCAATATGTGCTCCGTGTACCTTCCACAAAAAGTAACTCATCTGAAGCACGGACTTGTTTTTTTGTAAATAGCTAATTGCCTGCCTAAAACATGAGAATGGGGGTAGAGGCACTAGAGGGTGGCTAGGAAAAGCGTTGTTAAAGAGAGGAGGGGGCTCATAAAAGAAACAGTTAGACTGCAAAGTTGAATTTAGTTCCTTATGAAATTCTTTGAAGAAGCAAAAGTATTTAAAAAACATATGACAATAATTAGCAGTAGTTCTTTGGGGATTTGTTTGTTTGACCTTAGCCTTTTAATCTGTCAAAGTATGCTAATAAGCCTGACAGACAGAAAGATAAAATACGGAGACAGATGAACTAGCTGAGAAAACATCAGTACAATACTGAATATAGTTATGGAAAAAGAAAAGAAAAAGAGTTCAATTAAACATTACCTTGAGGCTTTGATGACATACTCACTATCATGGCAAAATTTCTTCCAAATTGGAAGAAGTGTATACATGAGGTCACTATGATTGTGTCTGGCATCTCTGATTGTTTTATTTTTAAGAGAGGGACATCTCACTAAGTTCAATTTCTGTCTTAAATCCAATATCTTGAAACACTGGTTTCCGCACATTGTCTTACTACTGGGGATTGATTACTGGGTACATTTCATGACATCCATGAATGTTTATGGCTTGAGAATCCTCCAGCTGGTGAACAAGCCGGCAAGAAGTTGCTTTCTGCCTTGAAGACCTGTGAAGAGGCTTGGTTTCCAACGGGATTTTTTTTTTCCGGTGAGACCTTTCAGGTTATCTGTGTGAAGCCATGAGAATGATGGTCCCCAAGATAAATAGCCACTTTTAAGGAACAGTCTATTCTTCGTTCAAGGTGAGTTGCAAAATCAGGAGTAACTCAACAGGGGTAAATAGCACTACATGAGTCAGTTATTTTAGGACACAGGAAAAGGAGTTTAAATTTTCCTGATTTTTTTTTTTCCTTCCCAAAATAACTGATTCTGTCTCCTCACTATAACCCAGAGGACTTTTGGTGGCACTAGAATAAGGTTATATCATAACAACAGGCATTTAGAGTAGTGTTGCCTGCCCTGAAATGTAAAGCTTCTCAAGTCCTTCTGTTCAAGAGGACTAAGAAAACTGCCTGATGACAAATGGCAGTTTTTCATTGGTACCACCTATCTACCCAGACCTGCAAAGAGCCCTTCTGCAAAATCAGCAACACAATGCTGTGATGATCCTAAATAACAGACTACTCATTCCCACTCCCACTCTTAATAAATGAGCCATAAAAAAGAAGTTAAAAGATTTCCCTCGGCTAATGTTCTCTCCATATCCTGGTGTACTGAGACCCAGTTCCTGATGGTGGAAATAAGAAGTATTGAAACCATAGAAAAAAACGAGGCACACTTTCCCTTTCAAATATCCTGCTGCCATGAGCTCTAAACCAAGAAATTAAACCTAAGTCAGGATGTAGACTTCTCTTTGCTGTGTGACTAAGTTGGGCAGCTCACTTCCATGAAGTGAGACAGCGAAGGAGTTCTTCAAAATAAAATGTTTGCACATTATATATCAGTGTATCTTATTTCCTGACAGGACATCTGATACTCAGCTTTTCCATACAGCCAAATGAAACATGACATTTAAAAAAACCTTTTTCCAATGAGTGAGCTACCCACCCCACTTAAGCTCCCTAAAAATATACAGAAAATGAAACATAGACATGTCTTAGCAGCCAGAAGTGTGTCTGAAATTACTGCCTTTGCAAAGCTTTTACATTTAGTCAACTTTATAATCACTTAAAGAGCTCATCCAAGCTTGGATTTTTAAAAATGTAGCTAAGGGCTTTCTTCCTCTCTCAGAGCCAGACGCACAATTATAAGCCAAAAATTAAACCCAATTAAAATTTAAAAAAAGAAAAAAAGTGAACATGATCTAGCTGAAGGAGATACGCAGGGCCTACTGCTAAGGAACTGAGTGACCTGCTATATTCAGTGTCTTGCAATGGTCCTCACACCAGCACCTTGGAATTAGGGATGCTGATCTGCACACTGCATGGAGGGTAGTCCCCTTATGGCTTTTCTTAAGCACCGTAGCTTTGCTTGTCGTTCGGCTTTCCCCTGCAGAACGTGACGCCTGCTTCTCGAAGCAAACGCTCTGCTCAGGTGTCACCGGTGGGAAGGAGAGCTGACTTCCCAGCCAGGACACCGTATGTCCCTGCGTGGCGGCTGTGTCCCTCTCTCGGTTTATTCCCAGCAGTCACCCTGAAGCCCAGCGTCCCGAGGGGACGGCTGAGTGGGCAGGAGGGCACCTCCAAGGTGGGCTTCCAGGGAGACGGAGGAGCACCCCTCCGCTACGGCAGAGAGCCGCCCTCCAGCCGGCCCAGCCCTTTCGGGGGCCGCCAGCCGGCTCCTTCTTGCGGCGCCCCGGCCCCGCCGGCCCTGCCCCACCGCNGCGCCTTTTCTCCCTGTCGGCTCGGAGAGGTGGGCCGGGGCTTTCAGAGGGGCTGACAGATCTGAAGTTTCGGGGGCTGAATGAAAGAAACACTCAGCTAACAAAACAGTGCGCCACAGAAGAAGTTTCATCTGGTCTGGCCAAATCCCTCCTTTCTTTCCATCTTTTCTCTCCTAATAACAGCTGCCCTCTCATTCCCTGTTACTCCGCTGTGAAGAACAAAACCTCCCTCTGACTATCTGTTTTTCTTTTCTTCCCCAGAGTAGGTCTCATTACTGGTGATTAGCAGATGATTAA
>VZSZ01005273.1:0-10513 GCA_013398815.1 Ibidorhyncha struthersii | reverse complement strand
TATAGGAGCTTCCCTCACAGGGAGATTGGCTGATTTGGAAGTCCGAAAGGGACTATTGTGGTCACCTGCCACTGCAAAACATCCAGGCCGCTCCCGAGGTTTATATGCATAGGTGTGGGGGTGTGTATCAAATCTCTCTATCTGCTGCCCCTATATTACTATGTAAAACCCCTGCCTGTAGCACTCTCAAATCGGAGATTAGAAGGATGCAAAATTAGAAGCTTCACTTTATCCCACCCATCCCTTTAAAAATTAGCAAGGTTAAATAAAATTTAATAGCTAATAATAAAGGAAAAGAGGTCAGAAATTATCTGCAGGTTTGAATTATGCAGTAAATTATCCTGGAGAAAAAGAAGAAACATTATGAAACAAGTTAAAGTGGGTCATGAAAAATATTTTCAAATTATATGCTTCCTCTCTATTATTTTATGCTTTCTATTCATTCTAGCTTTTTAGGGATTGTTGTGTTGAATTGTGACCACATTTATAAAATTGACTCCCTGCATTACACTTTTCGCTAGCTGGACGTCCTTGTAAGTAGTCCAGATAAATAAACTGATTTGCACTCGCGCTCTTTTAAAGTCACTTGGAGCTCCTAAACAACTAGAAAATCCAGCCATTGGAGTTGTAGGAGAACCCAATTTTTCATTTCAGGGAAATTTCCTGATGTAAAACACCGCTTCCATTTTGGGATAGAACACAGGACAACAAACTTTTTCCTAGAAATTTCCTGTAAAGTGAAATTTAAAAAGAAATATTATTTGATTTCTGGACAAGTGAAATATTTTATTTGGCCCGATTTGTAAAATTCACTTTGCTCTGTCTTTCCTTTGTTTATTTTTTCAATAGCTGGTATTCATTTATTGTATATTATACAAACAAATGAAAAGTTTTGAAAATGAAAACTGAAACTTTTCATATAGGGGTTTTTTTTAACCAAATTTCTCAATGCATTAAAATCCTGACACTAAGCACTATTTACTATTTACACTTTCAAAATTGTGGAAAATATTTCACGTCACAAAATCTATACTTTTTTTTTTACTGGGGATTGTTTCAGTGGAAAATTTAAGAGTGGTTTTAGTGGAGGCGAACTCTGATGACTAAACACCGAGTTAGAACCTTAACTTCAGGCATCTAGCTTTGAAAACAAAGCCAAAAAGACCCTATTTGTAAGGACTTTTTTGTCACTGTGTTCTTAAATGCTTTAAAATAAAAGAAAAAGCTCCTCCAAATAATTCCCTTTTCACATCTTCAAATTTCTTCCATTTATATTTTCCATTGTCCTCTTTCCAGTGCAGCTTAACTCTGAGTGTGCTGAAGCTTGAAATGTAGCTTCCGATTCATAATAGCAACAGGGCATGCAGCAAATGTCAACAAATCCCCTGTCACCCAGGCAAGAAGGAAATGTGAGAGGTGAGGCAGAGTAGCCCTTCCTTGCTGCATACCACGAAAAAACCCTCAGTGAGAAATAAAGAACTAAGATCTTGCGCATGAAAAACCACATGAGTCCATTAATATCACACCAAAATTGTGGCAGGAGGGTGACACGCATTGAAAATAGCCAGTTATACATACAGTGCAGGTATAAACCTATGCATTTGATATTTATGTAATTTTAAAACAAAACTCTTCCACCTTCTACACCCCGCCCCTTTGTAAAATTAAAAGAATTCCAACAGACCAGATTGACCATATTCTGAAAAAACAAGCACCCCGTAAAACCCACATCACTGACCTCAAGTGACCTCAATAAATAAGCAACTGCTGAAGGATCAGCTCCCTTGTGGTGAAACAATAGACCCAAACTTCAGTGGAGCGCATGCAAGAAAATGTCACAGGAGGGTAGCACAGGATTTCAGAGCAGAAAGAAAGTTTGGGGAATAACAAGTACACACTGCCAAGTTACTGAGGAAACCTTTCAGCAAAGGAAAATCTGCATTTGTCTTAATTTTTAGAGTGGCAGGTACCCGCTTTCTTGCCGTTCTGTTAATAGAGACAGGGAGGTGTGATAGAAATACATTGTATTCTTTGCCACTGGCTCTTTTCCCCCCTGTCTCTAAGCTGTCATTTTATAAATTTATTCACTGGTCAACAGTGAATCATGCAAAACATAGCAGGCCACTGGTTCTTTGTGAATTTTCTGTCACCGGTTTTTACTTTCTAGTGTGATCAGTCACCTGAGTCACATTACAGGCTTATTTCTGGCTTCAGCTTGGAAGAGAGTACCTGTAAGACAAGAGGGAAAGCTGCCTTTGATTGTGTCAAAAGGTCTATGAAATTAGGAGCTGGTAGGCTGGCTCATAAAAGAAATTTAAGAATATTTTAAATCTTTTCCTTTGGACTACTTCCTGCCTGAAAAATCCTTGCTGGGAAAGTGTGGATATTATGAGCAGGTTCATTCTTAAAATGGATTTTCTCCTTTTATCGTCAGGGACAGAAAGTGATTTAGACAAATGGAATGTGGTAGGGAGCTTTTTTGTGTCATTTGAGGCCTTGTCCATCTGTAAGATGAGGGCAGTGCCTGTGAAAAGCAGGGTTTGCCTGTCCATCGTATATGCAGATTTGAACTCAATACCACAATTGCCAGAGAGGGAGTTAGTTCATCTTCAGAGGCTACAACCACTGAGCTGGATATTACCTGCTTAATCTGAGCTGTGATAACTATCATGTGTTAGTTAAAGCCACCTTTCCGGTCGCTTCGCTTCTTTCTGAGACGAATGAAGTAAAGGGATGATAAAGGGAAACATACTCCATCTGTGGCCAGAACCAGACTTGCTCAGAGAAGGGGAGGAAATTAAGTTTTAAGTGTTAATCTTAAAGCATTCGGGTCATAGTTTGAGATATCTGACTCCAATTTAGAAGTGGCCGGGGCAAAAAAGAGAGTTAGGAAGAGGCAGAGAGAGCAGGATGTATGCAGCGGACTAGGTTTAGCACTCAGCAGTTAGTGTTGTTACCAGCACACCAGGCAATCCAGCAGTCGTGTCGTACAGGCATCAGCGCTGGAGCTGCTCCTCTTCCTCGAGTCTTCAGTTTTAAAAATCAGATGATTATGCAGGAGTAGTATTTTCAGCCTCTTTTTACATGGAGGGATGGAACGTGTCTGGGTAGGAGAGACTCCATTTTCTGATTCGCTTGTGTGTTTACTTTGTCTTGCATTCAGTTGTATTTTTCTCAGCAGGAGGACGTAAAGTTGTTGCTGACTTTGTATTCCTCTGTACCACAACACTTGGTAGAGGGAAAGGAAAGCAAATGTGCAGAGTTGCCAGGAGACAGATTTATTCCAAACTTCAGGAGCCTGGCACTTCCACCGCAACGCTCCTTCCCCCTTCTCTCACTCCCTCACGCTCCAGGCGCAGGCAGAAAGACCAGAAATAGCAGGAAATGACCCACTCCTGTTTCGTCCTAAAGCATTACTTTTCTTTTGATTTTGAGCCTTTCACAGCCCCACAGATCAACGTGAATGTTTTCAAAGGATGGCTGTGAAATGGGTGCAACATGGAAAATTCAAGTGGTAAAGTTGCCTACAAATATCTGATCCTTCTTTTCCTGCTTCCCTGCTTCCAAATGCCTATTTCTCGTTTGCGTTCAAAAGTAGCATTCGGGGACAGGGAAAATAAATTGTTTTGTAAATTTTTTTTTCATGTGAAATAATAGCTGTTTGCAAACACTCTTAATGGGGAGTAGGAACAGGGCAGAACTGGTGTTCCCCATGCTAACCTCTGCCACATTTAGAGGACTAATCTGAAAACACATGCCACCACAAGAGAAGTGTCTTCAGGAAACAGCTTGTATGTTTTGTCTGATCTGAAGATGAATGCTGAGTTCCACCATAAACCTGGGAATGTACACAGTCTGAACTGACTTACCTTCTCTGTAACTTTTCTCTATCCATTGCTAGACTGCAGATTTTTTAATTTGACCATAGCAGAAAGGTCTTGAAGAAACTATGGAAAGAAATAAATGATGTTAGATTATGGAAATACTTGAATTATAGAAATAAAACCCCTATAATGAATCAAAAAACAACAACAAAAGCCTTACACAGATAGAAAAACCACACACAAAGGCACACAGAAGGAGAGCCTGTTAGGGTATAGGAGGAGATATTATGGCACTCTCAAGATTTTGAGGATGGATAGGATTTGTGGAAACCAGAGAGTACTGGCCAGGTACTGGAGAGAAGGATTATTTCAGTTGCAAATTCTGAAGAAGTAGAGAAATTAGGACTTCTTTACTGTAAAGGAAATGAATTCATGCAAGGTACTGTTCTGAATGTCATATAAGGCTATCTGAATAGGGAAGATCACAGCTAACATCAGTTTATAATTGCGCGTGTGTATTCAATATGGTTCCAGCTGCCCGCTCCCTACCTGAGAGACATCACATTCCTCAAGTTATTCCCATCACCATGACTGCTTAGAAAAATAAATACTTCAATTTACGTATCCAATTTATGTTTTAAATCTCACCTCTTTTAAAACTTTGTTAAAGGCCTACTTGATTTGGAGAGCTTACTGTTTTTGTCTCAATTATGAGTCACATTCCTCTGCCATTATTGTTTACCAATTCTAGAAGTTTTTTGTTTCCTGGATTCCTTGTGATTTTTCCCCATAGCTCTGAAAAATGCAATTCAGCCTTACAGCTATGCCATGTATCTGGGTCTAGCCATGCTACTGCCTGGGAGAACGTCCTAAGATTGATGCTCAGATCTTTACTTAGCTTAGATGCTTGCATGATCTAAGGACAGCTGGTGTACTCTTGCACTGGTGTGTGGTCTTCCATGGGCTGCAGGGTGGATATATACTCCAATGTGGTCCTTCAGATTCTGTAAGGGTTCAACCTACTTCAGTATGGTCTTCATGGCCTGCAGGGGAATCTTTGCTCCAGCGCCTGGAGCACCTCCTCCCCCTCCTTCAGTGACCTTGGTGTCTGCAGGGTTGTTTCTCTCACATTTTTTCTCACTCCTCCCCCTCACAGCTACTGCACAGCATTTTTTACCTTTCCTGAATATGTTATCATACAGGATCCAGCAGCATCACTGATGGGCTCAGCTTTGGCCAGCAGGGTGTCCATTTTGGAGCCATCAGGAAGTGGTTGTGTCTGACACAGGGGCAGCCCTTGGTCTCTTCTCACAGAGGCCACCCCTGCAGACCCCCAACTACCGGAGCTATGTAAACCCAATACAATGTGGAAGCAATATGATGGCTTACACGATTGGCAAATTTACACCAACTGGATAATTCTCTGGGTTAAAATGAAGTCGTGATGTATGTGTTACAGTGCAGATGCTGCTTTGGGTCAATGTCTGAGATATGGTCTTAAAGGGGCAAGAAAGAGCTTCATTTTTTTTATGAAGTTCTACCTAAAATGTATCAGGAGGAACTGAGAGCATGGGTCTGTAATCTGAGTAAAAGGCAGCGCCTGTGAATGCAAGACAGAATCTCTCTGGAAACATAATGATGCTCCAAAGAGACATTTATCTACAGCTCTTAGGAGCTATTCACACACTCAAAGAGTGCAGAAGAGGTTTCCTGCACAAAAGAGACAGGTGCCTAGGATGAGAAGATGGAGTTCTGTCATCTTTAGTCTTATTACAATGGCTATTGCAAAACATTGAAGTGGGTTCTTAAATTTCTGCTTTCTGCACTTGATTTAGCTGCAGTTGCATGTGGCGCTGTTATCCTCAAACACAACATTCTCTTTCTTTTCTCCCAGTTGTTAAGAGTTACTACAAAACTATGGCCAAGTGGAGGGATTTAAATAAATACATCAAATACATAAGTAAATAAGTAAACCCCCAACTTCAAGCAACACTTTCCAACCCTTCAATATGATATTTAAAAAAAATAAAACGTGATTATAAGAGGGTTGTAAATATAGCAGTGAAAATAGTAGATGTCATGAGTTCTTTATAAAGGAACTTGCTACCTCCCCAAGCATCGCGACTATTAAGATTTCCTGATGTTGATTCACAGTGTAGAAATGATACAATTTTTGCCTGTTCCTAATGAAGGGAATTTTTTTAGTCAAAAAAATTCAGGTCAAATTCTAAGAATTTTAGTTTTCTAGTATTTTTAACTTTTGCCTCTACCAGATGATCTATCATACACAGGTTTTCCTCACCATCAGTAGTATAGCTGGAATGATAACAGGCTCATTACTTGCTTTCCTTTCCATCTTGACATCTGAAACTCCAGAAATCTTCTAAAGTAATAATGGCCTGGAAGATTTTCAAGATATCCACTATTGCTCCTATATGTTGGCTTGGTTGTTCCTTTTCATTCTTTGTCTTCTTCTTTTCTGCACAGTACAGTTTTTTGTAAATCTGAAAGGTAAAATTGTCTCATCGCTTCTTTTCTTGGAATAACTCCTTGATGAAAGTCCCACATGGTAGGGATCTGCTGGTAAAAATGGAAAATCCACAGAAAGAATAGTCTTTAGAGATAAAAACTTACTTCTTCATGTACAACACCATATGTGACGAATAAATAGAAGGCAAGTGCTCTATGATTTCTTGTTTTCTTCTCTTCTTCAGGAACAACTACATCTGTGTTTGACAAATTAAAGAGAAATCTGTTGTATAGAAGACCGTCCAACAGAGTAACAGAGTTCTGAATTTGATAGGGTACTTTGACAGTAATGAGAAGAGCAGGAACTTGAGGAGAAAGAAGGAAGGAAAGGAGGCAAGAATGAGGAGAAATGGAAGCAGGAGAACAGTGTGGTTGATGTAAAGTTAATCAGATTTAAAAATGAGACTGAAGGGGATCAAAGGAAGGTGACTGAGTTACTTTCAGAGGAATTTCATAGCACTGAGAAAGGAGAGAACAGGTCATGGTGGAGCTTTGAGAGACTATTCTAGACCAGAAAGGTCATGTTTCAGCTGCCAAGAATTTGTTCGATGTTACTCAGAACTGTGCAATATACTGTCCCATGTCTTGGGGAGACACCAATTATCAGTCCCACATTATCAGTGGTCACCTGATCTGCAGTGCTGGAGAGATGAGAAATTCATTAACAATTTTATAAGCTGGATGGCAGAAAATGTTTTCCAAGTAGTGCTTGCTTGATTTTCAGTGGCATTAATGCATCTCACGGGCCCGTTTTCTTTTTAAACCATGCTAAACTCCACTAAAGATGAAAAGAAGGGAATCAGTCCAATTCAAAGTAGTCCTTCTCTAGCTCTGTGTACCAAACAGAAAAATCCAGAATAACTTCAGCTGTATGGTGGTGTGGATGCTGTAGTCCAAATGATTTGGTTATTTGGTTTGTCCACATTGAAAGAAGGCACGTTTAAAAAATATCTTGGCATTGCACACTATGCATCCAATATGTATCCGTGAGTATTCTACCTTGACTGCACAATAAACGATGATTGTATAACAACCTATCCTGGTAATACATTCACAGGCACAGGACGAGGATATGTATCTGATCAGTTGTACTTGCACAGTTCAGGAAACCCATTTGTTCAAACCTCATCGTTGCTTCAGCAGTACTTTCTGGTTTGACAGCCCTGGAGGCTATCAAAGAATCAGTTTCCTCACAAACCTCAACGACCACTTCATCAGTAGTAGATTTTCTCACCTCTGCTTGATAGGCAACTGACTTATAGCTGCCCAGATAGCAACACTCTTTTGGATAACAAATAGCAACAAATAGCATATGGAATTTCTGAGATGGGTAAGTTGCAGCTTCATGGCTGGGACAGAGTCCTCTAATGTCTTAATGGTTGTGCTTTTGTTTCATGAGATGATTCTGTACTTACGCTATATTTCCAGTGCAACTGGCTCCTTCTAAAGTGAACTTGTGTTCTTGGCTCAAGAAGGTAATATGCAATGGGATCATTTGTCATCTTATATTGAGTCAGCAGCTCCTTTGTTCTTGTCCAGTAGCTCATGCTGCAGTGCTGGTACTGCTGGAAAGAGGTTGAGGTTTTGTCTTTTGTGACCTCAGAACTGTTTCTGATTTTCCCATTGGTATCTGAGGCAGCTGTGAAGCAGCGTAACAGGGAAACAGCCATGTTCTTTAAAAACAGCTGTATTGCTATGCTTCAGCTGTAGCCACAGTAGCTTGATATCTTAAGCAAGGAGTTGCTCACGGTTGCTGTGCATGGTAAATACTAGGTGAAGAATTCCATGATTCAAGCATATTTCCTTTCATGTCCCAAGAGTGAATAAAAACATTGTCCCAAACCACTCTCCCAGTTGGGTGATAAAGCAACGTACTGTCTTTTGTGATGTTATGAATTCCTGCCTAGTTGTGGCAGATACGATGTTATCTGTTTTGCTTGACGTTGACACAGAATAGTACTAACAGATAAGTAGGGTGTGACATCAAGCTGCTAATATCAATGAGGTTGCAGGGGAGGCCCCGAAGATCAATTCTTTGAGTTTTAAGCAATGGAGAAAGACAAAGTAGAGATGCAGAGCCGAGTATTTGCAGTGTAAGAGTTTCACCAGTCTGCAAGCTTGTTAGTGGAATCTGTTCCCAGGCACCGATATCACAGATGGGTAATGCCAGAGAAATGGTAGGCATGACGTGATGTGTAGTATAGCAAACGAGAGTGAGCAGAAACATACCAATAGCTGACTTCCAGGTAAAACAGAGGGCAAAATGGTCTGAAAAGACTAGATGCTTATGCAAATGACATACAGGGAGGAGGAGAGGACCAGTTAGTCTCCATTGACCTAATTTGCCACAACTGCTTGTTTTCACTGTCACTGCGTTGAAGAAAACAGCCTGCATAAACATCTGTACTGGAGGTTACCTTACACCTGAGGTGTCTGCCTCACCATGTGGCTCTCAGAGGCACAAATGACTGCAAGTGTGGATCATGGAAAGAAGAAGAATAAAATGGATGAGAGCGGATTAAGTTTCAAAGACGACAAGATCAGTCTTATCTCAACAGCCATTCGTTTCACATCTTTACTACTTTTGTCACAGCAATACTATCAGAACAGGCAAATGTTAATTTCCTTAATATTCTTCCTCAGACTCAAAAATGAACATAATGAGGGACAAAGACTTAAATAAGTTAGAGTAATTTCCTGAATGCCAGTGACCAGAGCAGGAAAAAGTAGATAAATGCTGGTTCACAATGATGCTCAGATACCACCGCTGGCCTTAAACACACTGACCATTAAACACTAAATCTGATCCCACCTGAGTCAGCTCAATCCAGAGCCATATGTCTGTGTTGGTATGTGATATGCCCAACCCAAAAAGACAGGCAGAGTTTCTAGTGTGGGCACAGCTGAGTCTGAGCATGACTTCGGTTTGACCCACATAGTGATACTTTACAGTGGCTTAATTTACCAGCCTGAGTCAGTGATGCCCTGAGAAACTTCGTACCGTGCTACTTTTCCTAGCATATAAATACCCTTAGGCTTCCAAGTGAACAAAGGTTCGCATTTTGAGCTAGGAAATATTAACAAAAATTAAAGCGGTAGTATATTAGATTTGACCTGGAAGAAATAGTGCTACGATTCCACCTGAAATCCCTCTATTTTATGACCAGATCGATAAGTGGAGCAGGAAGCCCTAATTTTCACTCAGATGAGGCTTGATTTCCCATGGTTGCAGGGACACTTTTGCTTCAGCGTAAGCATTTTCATATGTGGTTGTGCTGCATTTAGCAGTAATGATAGTAGGTACAACCCCCTATATTATTGGCACTTTTCTGAAAACCCAAGTATGTTCATCAGGGTACCCTGATACCATTCATCTGATAAACCTTCTGTGTAGTGCTTCATTTGTCTAAATTGTGTAGTGTCATTTAACTAAAGCAAATGACTCAATGGTAGCCAAGACATTGGGCCCAATGCAATAACTTTCCATAATGAGAAATACTTGAACCTCAAAAATGTGGTAGGGGAAAACCACACAAAAAATATTGTGTTTTGTGGAAAAAAAATGTTTAATGAATAGCTTATCCGTTTAAGTTAATACTCTGACAATGTAGCACGGCCTTTTTGCAATATTGCTGTGTTTAAACCAGGTGACAGCCAACTAGGGCCTTGCTGGATCTGTTGTTTGTAAACAGGGAAGGGCTTGTGGGGGATGTGATGGTTGGAGGCTGTCTTGGGAACAGTGATCATGAAATGATAGAGTTTTTGATTCTGGGAGAAGCAAGGAGGGGGGTCAGCAGAACTGCAACCTTGGACTTCCGGAGGGCAGACTTTGGGCTTTTCAGGAGCCTGGTTGACAAAGTCCCTTGGGAGGCAGTCTTCCAGAGCAAAGGAGTCCAGGAAGCCTGGATGTTTTTCAAGAAGGAAGTCTTAAAGGCACAGGAGCAGGCTGTGCCCCATATACCGAAAGACAAGCCATCGGGGAAAAAGACCGGCCTGGCTGAACAGAGAGACAGGGTTGCAACTTAGGGAGAAAAAGAGGATTTATGGCCTTTGGAAGAAAGGGCAGGCCACTCATGAGGAATACACAGAGGTAGTGAGTCTATGTAGGGAAAAAATTAAAAGGGCCAAAGCCCAGCTGGAACTAAACCTGGCTTCTGTTG
>VZSZ01005272.1:77726-240919 GCA_013398815.1 Ibidorhyncha struthersii | reverse complement strand
CCAGCAGGTCAAGTGAGGTGATTCTGCCCCTCTACTCTGCTTTTGTCAGACCCCACCTGGAATATTGTGTCCAGCTCTGGAGCGCCCAACATAAGAAGGACACGGACCTGTTGGAGTGGGTGCAGAGGAGGCCCACACAGATGATCCAAGGGCTGGAGCACATCTTCCAAGAAGACAGGCTGAGACAGTTGGGATTCTTCAGCCTGGAGAAGAGAAGGCTCCAGAAGGACCTCATAGCGGCCTTCCAGTATCTGAAGGGGGCCTACAAGAAAGCTGGGGAGGGACTTTTTACAAGGGCATGTGGTGATAGGACAAGGGGTAAGGATTTTAAATTGGAAGAGGGTAGATTTGGAATAGATATTAGGAAGGAATTCTTTACTGTGAGGGTGGTGAGGCACTGGAACAGGTTGCCCATGGAAGTTGTGGCTGCCCCATCCCTGGAAGTGTTCAAGGCCAGGTTGGATGGTGCTTTGAGTAACGTGGTCTAGTGGAAGATGTCTCTGCCCATGGCAAGGGGGTTGGAACTAGATGATCTCTAAGGTTTCTTCCAACCCAAACTATTCTATGATCCTATGATCCTTTTTGCAATGAAGTTGCCATACCTCTCTGTCTGATTTCCCTTCTAAATAAGAAAAGGAAAGTGGTCTGTCAGGAACTGCTCAGTTGTTTCTGATAACTCTAACACTATGCTAATCATAACTCTGGCACGGTGTTCCTCCATCTGTGTGGAAGAAAAGAGGATGGGAGGGGGGTGGCGGTGGTGACGATGGCAACACTAATGCTACAACATTCACCATAAGCAAGATTTCGTTGACATACCATAGCATGTTGTTGTTACGATTAATTAGTTGTCTCAGAGATACAGTGTGGTTAGTGTATCCTGATGCAAGAAACAGAATGAATGACAGGCAGTGTTTACCCTGCCTTTCTCTACCATGGTACCTGAGAATTCTCTGGCCCTGTTATGGCTGTGCTGTCTGTATCTTTGCTAGATTTGTTCATAGCAAGTTTATTTTCTACAGGAGGCAAACTTTTGTATTCCCTAGGGATGCACTGGGGATCATGCTGCTTCATACAGAAGCTTTTAGCTTCTGTTTTGTTGCCCATTTCCTTCACAGTGGGGGCTCCTAATTTTTTATTGCTGCATTGATGATCACCTTTGGAGAAACTGAAGTTCAATAGCACGTAGGAGAAGGGAACACAAACGGTAATAAATTCTGTTATATTGTCTTATTTCATGGCAAACAGAACTTGACTGTTTGATGCCCCCTTCCTCATTGAGGCTCAACAGAGGACCTTTCTTAAGTTATGAGGAAAGGAAAGTATACCTTGGACAAAAGAAACTGTGGAGGATGCATTCAGCGTGGTGAGAGTGATGCTTATAGCGCAGTTGAGATGGAATGGAACACAAAGACCAAACATTTGATGATGTGAAAGGCTATGTATGAAGTGCTATTACTGTCATGATGATGACTGAATGCATGTTGAAATTACCTTTACAGGAATAGCAACAGATGGTCTCTGTATCTACCCCTCCTACTCATCCAAAGCTCTCAAGGCTGCATTCCTAATCAACCAAAAGCAGGCATCCCACACCCATGCCGAGAGGAATAACCTGAGTGTGCAAGCTCTGCATTGAATTAGATGCACGTGCCCTATATTGTCAAGTAACAAGAATTGAAAATATAATGATTCATTCAGTTATAATTCTGTCCATCTACCCTTATGTACTGTTACTAAAATTCCAGTGCTGCAAACAAAATTCTCATTAAGTGCTAATGATTATAATCATACAAGTCTTTATAGCATATTGTTGTCAATAATTACATAGACAGATTCTTAAGTTGGAATCTTTCGTTATTAAAAATACATTCCCTTTTAGGGACTTCAGTTACTTGAATGTGGAGTGAAAGTAAATTAGGCTGTAGCAGGCGTTGCAGCTATAGTTACTACTTCTTCCATTATTGCAAGTTATTATAAGCTTGTATGATTGAAACTGCTATAGATAAGCACGCAATAATATTTTCACTGTCACCATGATCACTGACTGAGATAAGAGCTTGATGGTTCTATTTTTGTTCAGGATAGAGAAAAACAAGGAGGGGAAAATGGGGGGAAAGGGCTTCATGCCTTGCAATGATATGCAAGAAAAAAAAAATTCTAAGTCTAAAGCAGGCCCACGCATACGTCAATGATGACACATAGCGCTGAGGATTTAGTGTTAAAGGGACGTCCGTTAATTTTATTTGCAAGAGAGAAGAGAAAGCATGCACATTCAAGATACTTGTTGTATCATTTTTAAATCAAGGCCATCTTTTTCTCGGTGGTAAACGTGAAATGTTTTTAAAGGCCAGACTTAGCATAAAATCTATTGGTTGCTATGGAGACCACTTACCACACAGGACTGCACTCTGTGTTCGACTCTGTGATTTTCTCTATTCAAAGGTTCGGCATTGTCAAAAAACAAATTAGTTTTTCAGTTGTTTACTGCAAAGTTCATTATGAGAAAGGTAATAAATAATAAGGTATTTTATTCGTGTGTGGATAGGTGCCATATGTGAATTAAGCGGGGCACTATTCCTTAAATTTGCTATTTTAAAATAATTATAGCAAAATTGGCTATTGTTAGGAAATAAAACAGATTTTGATCGTTCTATGTATATGAATATGAAGTAAAGCAGGTAGTTGGAAGTCTGATCCCAACAAAATTACATGGTAATAAGGCTTTTCACACCTACACAGCACTTAGTAACAAAGCATTGAAAGAGAAAGAAAGATTAAGCCCTGCTAGAGTAAAACTTTATACCTGATGTGCATTACTTCTCTCTTTATGAAAGGAAAGGTGGGTTCAGGACCCAGTGCTCACTGAATTATTCATGCTGTCTTTTGCATCTCAGATCTTGGGTTGAAACTGGTAGGGGTTGTTATTAGCAGAAGCACAAATCTAACTGGGTACAGCAGTTCGGTAAAAACCTGTTCAGCTGCTTCTCCTGAAGTGTTTGCCTAATTACAGCAAACACTTTCTGCCAAACTGTGTAGCACACCCACCCCAAAAAGAACTAATCCAGGGAGGAGGTGCAAAGCATTTCCTCTGGAGTTTATTTGAAGCTGAGGCTAGTCAACACCTCCTGAGATCTGGGTGAGAGTGACAATTTATAGAAGTATCAAGGGAAGCCTTTTATATTACCTAAAGGTATTTCAAAGACAAATTGGTGTCAGCAAGTTCTTCCTCACTTTTTTTTTTTTTAATAACATTTTAGTCTAATTTCTAATTACTTGAGGAATATATGAGTATGTTACTTTCAGCACTTAAGATTTGCTCCTGTCACCTCCTTGGTGCATTCTGGAACCTAGTGAGCCAAAGTCAGAGCTGCTGTAAGTGCTGCAGCTTCACTGGCTTCAGAAAAGTCCTGGTGCTGCTTTCAGTGTGTGGTCTCACTCCCATTATAGGCCAACAGTAGGACTCTAACACAGCACGGTAACAGCAGGTCTCAGCTCAGCTCTGAGGCTTCTGTGTGGATTTTGTGTGTTAAACTATTCATTTGGCTTTTATGTAATGGGTAGGTTTTGCGCAGTGTAGGTTTTCTTTAGTGATTTTGTAGGACCACTAGATAAATGAAAGGATATCTGAGACATGGTGATTTATGGTGGTCACTTTTAGAAATTCTGTGTCTGTGGGTAATGCAGTAAAGTTTGCTTATTTGCAAATCTAATTTGTTGCCGAACATTTGTGTACATATAAGTTATTTAGAAGATTTCACTTTCCTAGTCAAATCACTCTTCTACTAGATACCAACTGTACTGTGTCAAGCCCTCATAATTAACATGTTGCAAACATGCAATTAAGACAAATCAGATTGAAACACGTGAGAAAAATGAAAGTATAATTTAATTCCAGCTATTGTCAGTCTCTTCAAGAATTATTATGCAGTTGGCCTCCTCCTGTGCAGCTCTATGTTTTAGCAGAGTGTGCACTGTTTCGCACTGCATGCAAAGTAACTAAAAAGAAATGAGTCTTTAAAAAGGAATGCTCCAGTTTAAACAAGCCAGTGGGAGCTACTTAGGCAAAACTAACTGGTGACACTGTTTATAGTAAGAGACAATAGTATCCAACTCATAAATGGTGCAGAAAAAACATGCTTCATAAGCCTACACTGAAAGCATCCTATTATTAATAATAATAGAAAACTTCTTCCTCTTAGAATAAGCTTTTCATTTTTCTTTGTAGTCAGGTTTTTGCCTGAGCTCTCCTGTTAACATCTTGCCCATGTTTTTTCTTTGGTTCCCTCTGGCTCCTCCAGACAACTCAGTAGGGACCTGCTTTTCCTTCTGTGTTCTGCCAGAGTTCATTAGGGTGCCATAGACTTAATAAAGCAGAATTTTTCCCCTACCACATAGAATGGAATAATATTGTCTTTAATCAAAAGTAAATGTGCTAGGAAGCTATCCGTATCTGCTTCAGCTCTCCTCCTCTACTTCTAAAGCAATGTGACAAGGGGCAGAATACTAAACAAGACATTGTTTCTAGAATTACTTTTTCAAGTGAATGAAGCATTCCTCAAAGGCACCATACATACAACATGAAAGAAGTAACCCCTCCACTCACAGAATAGGGAGAAACCATTCAAAATTCCCATACAAAATTACTAACCTACTAACACGACCAGAATCAGATATAAAGCAGAAATTTTTCCCCCATTTATACCTGGAATGCTATCAAAACTTTTACAGGAATATTCATGGATAGAAATCTGCTTCTTGCTGCATTCAGCAGTTCTCAATTGCTCTACTTAAACCGAGATATCTCTGAAAAATGTAGGCTTGGTTTCATACCACTAACTGTACTCTGGATTCCGCAGAACATCAATGTTATTGACAATACAGTGACAGACATCTTGGAGAGATGCAAGGTTGATGTTTTCAGTACTTCTCAAAATGCAAATCTGTGCGTACTTCAATTTGGAAGTTTCACTTGGGTTTTACTGTGTCCATACTTGATCGTAAATGTTACTGAAGTTGAACGTTTTTCCTCAATAGAAGCTAAGCAAAGATTTTGTGATTTGCCATCATGTTTATAGTGAATTCTATTTATAACTAATTCTCCTCTTCTGGAAAAGTGTTAATGTAAAATGTGATACCGTTTTTAGACTGGAAGGTACCTGTTTCTAGTAGTTAGTTCACTGCAGAACTCAGGGGATTTGTACTGGATTCTGTTTGCAATAGATATTAAGAACAAAGTAACTCTTTATGTTCAGGAAGCAGTGTCTGCATTCAAAAAGAAGTGATAGTTTTTCAGTTAAAAGCTAGACCGCCCCCAACCGCATTCCTCATTTAAAGTTCAGTAATCTGAATGAGTTAAAATCAGGGGAGATGCTATGTGCATGAGTTCAAGGTATTTGTAGAAAACAGCCTTCAAATGATGACCTAAAATGCAATCAGAAAGAATGAGTCTACAAAGCTTTGTTCTGTTATTATGGACTTTACTACTTTCATGTAGGAAAAATTGCAATGATAGAGAGGAAAGGGTTGAGAAATGGGAGCTGGAAACTTAATGACGGAAAAAATTCCTTAAAGATTTATTTGATGGTGTCCTGGCTTCAGCTGGGACAGAGTTAATTTTCTTTCCTAGTGGTTGCTGTGTTTCAGATTTGGTATGAAAGGAATGTCAATAATGCATATTGTTTTGGTTGTTGCCAGGTGATGTTTATGTTTTTTTCAAGGACTTTTTTCAGCTTCCCATAGAAGCTGAGAAGGAGCCTAGACAGAACAATGGAATGGCCAATGGAATACCCCATACCATAGATGTCATGCTCAGTATATAAATGGGGGTTGGCAGAGGGGCAGGTACTCCCAGTCACTGCTCAGGCTCAGGAAGGTACCAATTCACTGAGAGGTGACTTGTATTATTATTATTGTTATTTTCTGTTATTGTTCTATTAAACTGTCTTTATCTCAACCCACAAGTTGTTTTTTTTTTTNTTATGTAATGGGTAGGTTTTGCGCAGTGTAGGTTTTCTTTAGTGATTTTGTAGGACCACTAGATAAATGAAAGGATATCTGAGACATGGTGATTTATGGTGGTCACTTTTAGAAATTCTGTGTCTGTGGGTAATGCAGTAAAGTTTGCTTATTTGCAAATCTAATTTGTTGCCGAACATTTGTGTACATATAAGTTATTTAGAAGATTTCACTTTCCTAGTCAAATCACTCTTCTACTAGATACCAACTGTACTGTGTCAAGCCCTCATAATTAACATGTTGCAAACATGCAATTAAGACAAATCAGATTGAAACACGTGAGAAAAATGAAAGTATAATTTAATTCCAGCTATTGTCAGTCTCTTCAAGAATTATTATGCAGTTGGCCTCCTCCTGTGCAGCTCTATGTTTTAGCAGAGTGTGCACTGTTTCGCACTGCATGCAAAGTAACTAAAAAGAAATGAGTCTTTAAAAAGGAATGCTCCAGTTTAAACAAGCCAGTGGGAGCTACTTAGGCAAAACTAACTGGTGACACTGTTTATAGTAAGAGACAATAGTATCCAACTCATAAATGGTGCAGAAAAAACATGCTTCATAAGCCTACACTGAAAGCATCCTATTATTAATAATAATAGAAAACTTCTTCCTCTTAGAATAAGCTTTTCATTTTTCTTTGTAGTCAGGTTTTTGCCTGAGCTCTCCTGTTAACATCTTGCCCATGTTTTTTCTTTGGTTCCCTCTGGCTCCTCCAGACAACTCAGTAGGGACCTGCTTTTCCTTCTGTGTTCTGCCAGAGTTCATTAGGGTGCCATAGACTTAATAAAGCAGAATTTTTCCCCTACCACATAGAATGGAATAATATTGTCTTTAATCAAAAGTAAATGTGCTAGGAAGCTATCCGTATCTGCTTCAGCTCTCCTCCTCTACTTCTAAAGCAATGTGACAAGGGGCAGAATACTAAACAAGACATTGTTTCTAGAATTACTTTTTCAAGTGAATGAAGCATTCCTCAAAGGCACCATACATACAACATGAAAGAAGTAACCCCTCCACTCACAGAATAGGGAGAAACCATTCAAAATTCCCATACAAAATTACTAACCTACTAACACGACCAGAATCAGATATAAAGCAGAAATTTTTCCCCCATTTATACCTGGAATGCTATCAAAACTTTTACAGGAATATTCATGGATAGAAATCTGCTTCTTGCTGCATTCAGCAGTTCTCAATTGCTCTACTTAAACCGAGATATCTCTGAAAAATGTAGGCTTGGTTTCATACCACTAACTGTACTCTGGATTCCGCAGAACATCAATGTTATTGACAATACAGTGACAGACATCTTGGAGAGATGCAAGGTTGATGTTTTCAGTACTTCTCAAAATGCAAATCTGTGCGTACTTCAATTTGGAAGTTTCACTTGGGTTTTACTGTGTCCATACTTGATCGTAAATGTTACTGAAGTTGAACGTTTTTCCTCAATAGAAGCTAAGCAAAGATTTTGTGATTTGCCATCATGTTTATAGTGAATTCTATTTATAACTAATTCTCCTCTTCTGGAAAAGTGTTAATGTAAAATGTGATACCGTTTTTAGACTGGAAGGTACCTGTTTCTAGTAGTTAGTTCACTGCAGAACTCAGGGGATTTGTACTGGATTCTGTTTGCAATAGATATTAAGAACAAAGTAACTCTTTATGTTCAGGAAGCAGTGTCTGCATTCAAAAAGAAGTGATAGTTTTTCAGTTAAAAGCTAGACCGCCCCCAACCGCATTCCTCATTTAAAGTTCAGTAATCTGAATGAGTTAAAATCAGGGGAGATGCTATGTGCATGAGTTCAAGGTATTTGTAGAAAACAGCCTTCAAATGATGACCTAAAATGCAATCAGAAAGAATGAGTCTACAAAGCTTTGTTCTGTTATTATGGACTTTACTACTTTCATGTAGGAAAAATTGCAATGATAGAGAGGAAAGGGTTGAGAAATGGGAGCTGGAAACTTAATGACGGAAAAAATTCCTTAAAGATTTATTTGATGGTGTCCTGGCTTCAGCTGGGACAGAGTTAATTTTCTTTCCTAGTGGTTGCTGTGTTTCAGATTTGGTATGAAAGGAATGTCAATAATGCATATTGTTTTGGTTGTTGCCAGGTGATGTTTATGTTTTTTTCAAGGACTTTTTTCAGCTTCCCATAGAAGCTGAGAAGGAGCCTAGACAGAACAATGGAATGGCCAATGGAATACCCCATACCATAGATGTCATGCTCAGTATATAAATGGGGGTTGGCAGAGGGGCAGGTACTCCCAGTCACTGCTCAGGCTCAGGAAGGTACCAATTCACTGAGAGGTGACTTGTATTATTATTATTGTTATTTTCTGTTATTGTTCTATTAAACTGTCTTTATCTCAACCCACAAGTTGTTTTTTTTTTTTTTTTTCCTTTTCCCTTTCCCCTCCTTTTCTCCCTCTTCTTCCTGCCCTTCTGGGGAAAAGGGGAGAAACTGTGTGAGCAGCTGCATGGTTCTAGCTGCTGGCTGGGGTTAAACCACAACAGATGGACAAGTAATATACCAACCCAAACAGTTGAATTGTCCAGCCCAGGCTCAAAATGGCAGATAAAAGAAACTATTCTTCAATCCTTTACCAGTTACTAAGTAATCAACTTATTTGATCCAATTGATCTTTTCTATCCTATTTTTTCCTGTTTGATATTTCAAAAGTAAGCTGTTCTATCAAGATAAATTAGGTAATTTTCTGAGTCTGTAAGAGCATAGCACTTGCTAAACTATTTGTTTAATAATTTTGAAACATAGCTTTGTACAGTTACATTATAGAGTGTAACATATTCTTATATGACAATCTTTCCTTAATCTACTCGCTGTGATTGGTTAGTAAGGCAGAATAAACTGTAGTATTTGTGAGACTCTGTAGTCTACCTTGTATCTTTGTGCTGCCATGCAAACATTTTAATTACATGACATTTTCAATAGAAACTCCATGCAGGCGCGTATGTTTGGGTAAACAAAACATTGGCATTGTTTATATAGTATATCATCTATCTAGAAAAGGTGAATCAAAGAACATGTATGCGTAACAAAAATGTCCAAAGCTACTGCAGGAAAATCCTTACTGGTTTCCTGCATTGGGTGGATCTTTCTTAAAAGGAGTGATTCTGTTTCCCTTTCTCAGCACCTTATGACAGTCCCTTCTATTTCCCTTTCTCAGCCCCTACTATCCTTGTGTACATTGGATTTGGAAGTGTTTGTAGTCAGATTCTTAAGGACTATGAGAACTCCATTTTTTAGAATACAAATCTAGATTGCAACTTTACTAACTGAATAATAAGCGCAAATCTTGGCCTGTTTTTCTCCTGTCTGAGGTATTTCTGAATATCCTTACCTACAGGACCTTCCTGTCTCTAAGATTTCAAACAGTGTTTGTTCTACTTACAACCCAAAGGTTACATGGAAAATGCTGACTGATACTTTTCTGTGAGGAACCTGGATTGTGTAGGACTTCTACAAAAGATGGTGTTAATAGTGGAGTAATGGTAAACATAAATAAACTTTAAAGAAGATGAGAAGAAAGGTGTTAGAAAGGGGCAAGATTGAAATAATCAGAGTTATTTCTGTGAGACTTCTGCAGGACTTTTACTATTTTGGGTTGGATTTTGGATCTGAATTTATATCCAGACTGCCCTTGGGAACTGCAATTCAGCTATCAGATATCACTGGCTTTTAGCATTAGTTTGGGGAGTAGGTAGAAAAGAGCCAAAGCTGCATGGCAGTGAGAGAGGAGAGAAATGGAACTGAGCAAAGCAGGCAAGTGGCCAGCCATAATTTAGTAAGAACACAAACCTGATTGTACATATTTGTGGTGCTTCTTGCAATGTTCAGTGTTTTCTGTTTAATCACACTTTTGCTACCTTTTTCCCTGCATCCTTTTTGATTTGCAGGAGGAATTCTTTCCCCAAACTACAGCCCCATAGTGAGTTCTGGGATACAGAAGTCCCTGCAGGCATTGCACCAAAACTCACAGCGTAAGTAAAAAATGGGTAACCTCACTTTTTGGAGACTGAGGGGGATTTTGTTTTGTCCAGGTTAAAACTGGGAAACTCTTTTTTCCTGCTTTTACTGTTGCATATACTTCTCATCCACAATAGTTTGAGGTTAAATGTATATATCTATAAAAAGTTAGTTTTCATCCCAGACCTCCTGGGGAAGGAAATCTTTTGAAATGCTTCAGGAATCAAACAAGCTGCATATGCAAAAAGTCTCCCTCTGTCTAGTGGCCTCTCTTCCTGTGGAACAAAGTGCTAATTTAATGTATTGAACATCCAAATCAAAATAGAAGTTATTTTTTATTGTTCTGAAGAGCAATGGGATACCAAGGTAGGGATCCAGTCTTGTGTTTTTCTAGTTTCAAGGTGCAATGATTTCTAGATAGCTACAATTCACTTCATAAAGGGAAAAAAGCGCAAATGTATATAATCAAAACAATTTATTGTAAAGTGAAAACAGAAGTAAAACTTTATCAAGTGCACTCAAAAGGGACAGGGTGAACTTACCAGCTTCTGTGAGATGTAATTATTGAAACTGATTTGCTTCACTTCAAGAACAATTGCTTATCATTGATCTGAATTCATACAGTCTTTCATATAGACCTCACAACGCTGGAAGACTGACGGTGGGTTTAGTTAATTTGCCTGTACCATCAGGGACATGTAAAGTACAAAAGAGGGAAGTATTGAATGTATATTAAAAGATTTACATTAAAAATTTACATAAATCTGCATTTCAACCATGGTTACTCAAGAAAGGGACTATGTTGTGACCAGCTGCTATTCAGATGCACTGTACTGAACTTTGTGTAGTAGACCTTCTAACACAAAGGGGGGGAGCTTACTGTCCAGATCTGAGAACACTGTACAGTACAAGCACACCTTTTCTCTATTTAAGGTTGAAGATTTTTTCATTTGTGTGTCTTGGATTCCTTTTTCTGTCAAATAGCAGTACTAAATTAGTTGTTACCAGATTTCTAAGCAACTCACTGATGAGAATAATTTTTCCCTAACTAAGAAATGTGTAGGTTTATTTAAAAAGCTCATTTTTTTTGTCATGATTGAGAAATCATTTGGATTTGAATTTGCTGATGAATATGACAGAATAAATGAAAAGCTGGATTATTTCAGATGTCACTATTATTGAAAACATCTATCGTCTTCTTTGTGCTAATCCATTTGTAAGTTTAATGCTGTGTGACCCTGAAACTTGCAGGCTAAAGAGTACTGCTGCCTGCAGTAGAGAAGAGGTGACACTAGCAAGCACTGGTTGGCACCAAAGTGAACAGGATTTAATTGCTTGAAATACTTTTAAAAGAATAAAAACATTACCTTCTCCCCTCCTCGTCCCTGCGCCCCTCCCCCCGCCACTTGACAAGACAGACGCTAGGCTACAGAGGCAGTCCGTTCCCTGCTACTTCTGTGAGGTACAGCCAGCTGTTTTCTAATGCTGTCTGTTCATACTCATTTCAAATGACAGTTAAAACAGAGCACTACACACCCACATCTCTACCATATTCCTTCAGCAGTACTTAACAAATCGGCTCCCCAGAAATCATTGTTCTCTTCACTAAAGAGTTGCTGCTCCAGTGCGCACAGAGAAAGTCAGTCCTGTGCCACAGAAATAGCTGAAATACTGGCATTCACTTTCAGCAAAGTCTGTTTATATCTGAGAGTATTATAGTGTCCAGAGTTCAGATCTTGACTAGCCATCTCTGCTTGTAAAAGTTGTCATTGCTTCTTTCCACAACAGAGAGCAACACAGAGCAAGGCTCTGCATATGGACGTGCATATGGACATGGTATTGCACTTGTCTCCATTTAAAAATTAGTTTGAGGGTGGAGGAATATTTCCTCCCAATGATATTGTTGCTCTCTTAGAAACTGTATCTAAACTACTGTGCCAAAAAAACTCAATAATTTTATACAAATGAAGCCTAGCAGAGAGTGTACGTTCCTGTAATGTGTATGCCTAGAAGAAGACTAAATGATGATGATTTCACTGTGTTAGGAGACATAATCGTACAACTTAGACCTTAAAATAGCAGCAAATCTACCTCTAGAAGGAGATTGTAAGAGTAACTGTAATCAAGGTACTGCTTTATAAAAATGCATATTTGAGTTATGAGAAGTTGGAACTAATTCCCATGCGTCTAAGTGTAGGTACAACTTGTAGACCATAGTTGTTCTGTTCATAGTCCAGAGCATGTGTTTGGATGTAAGTTCCATATTCTGCAACAGAATAACCACTCTGAAGGCTGATGGGGTTGGGGAAGGGGAAAGCAAGCTCAATATGCGACAAGAAAGATTTAGCCTCTGCAGAAATGCTGGATTCTACTAGACAGCGTAATCAATGAAAGGATTTAGGAGAAAGAGCCTATGGAGCCCTTTAAAGCACAAAAAAGGGACATTTATCTGCATTATGTCCCTTGCTGCAGTTCACATTTTCAGCTGGCTCAGTGTCAATAGCAGCTTATGATTCTGTTAGCTTTATGCAAGGAGAAATCATACCTAGATGAAAGATGTCACTTGTGGATTTTTCTTTGTCTTTTTTTCCCATGCACTCAGTCTGCAGTGTATTAGCAGGTTATTCTCATGTAATACTCAAAGATGCACGGCAAATGTAACAAAGGTAGTTGGTAAATAGGTATGTATTTAATTTACAAGCAGTTCTGAGTAGTTTAGCATTCTCATGGCTTCTGCTTATGGCATTAAATTGAGGTGAACAAATGGATGGCATGAACTCGATGAAAGAAAAAATTGCCTGATTTTAATGACTGAAGTATGGTGGGATACGTAAGACTGGTAACTCCTAGAATAGCAGATCATGCTCTCCTGTCATAGAATGGTGTGATTTCAAGAAACGGGTTTTGAAGGGGAGGTATTTGGCATTTTGTACATTAGCAGGTTGGTCTTTCCTATATATACCTGAACTAAGTAGATAAGCTTCATACACATTTGATACAAATTATGTTTTTTCAGTTCACCTTTCCACATCATGCCCCTCTGTCTGAATTTTTGTTGAACGGAGGAACTTGAAGTTAAATTAAGCCAAAGCACACACTTGCTGTGTCAATCACATTTCTGTAATGTAAATACAGACAGACAACTTCTGAAAGACCAGAGGGGAAGGGTCTGCATACTGTAGGTACTGCAGCAAGCAACATAATAGCACGGTGTTCACCTAGTCTAGGCCTGCTTGAGCTAACTGTTAATTGCCCATGACTGGATTTAACTGGATGGTAATCTTTCCAGGTACTGTCTGAAGTTAACATTTACTATTTTGACTTAAATCAGGGAAGCATATAGGTAGATGGTAATTTAAAAAGTTAACAGTGACAATATAGCATTGTGATCTGCTTGAAATGTCAAATTTGTTAAATTTCATTAGAGAAATTAAGAAGAAGAGTTTGAGACTGTGACATAGGACTGTGCACATACCAAATATCACTGGTGCTGTGCTTTGTACCTGAAGAGCAAGTTTCCACTTTTCTCTTTCCCTTACCTCCAACAAAAAGAAACACGTTATGAGGGTGACCAAAGATGAGATCAGACTGCAACAGTGCTATTCTCCATCCTGTTCAGTGGAGGGGAGTTGCTGTGTCCTCTGTGCCCTACCAAGGTTTACTCCTCTTTCCATGATGAGCAGTCATCTCAATTCTACAACCTGATCCTAAGTCTGTTGTGGAGAAAGGGAGTGGAAAGTGAGCTTATGGACTTCCTCCCTGTGTCTTGAAAACCACTGAATACTTCAAGGAAGGGTTCAGTCCTTCTATTAACAGCAACTAAATTTCTTCAGACATTCAATAATATGTGGGATATCATTAATATAAAAATTATTGTCAATAATACATAAGAAATACCCTGTTTGGGGCTGATAGAAGTATGGAGTCTTCAGTTGCTGGTCATCATAGCAACAAGAATGTTTGTAGAATAGTGGCATCAGAAGGAGCGTGCTTGTTTGTAAAGTGCTTGGAAAATACCCCAAGAGTTAAGTCTGCAGTGCTGATTATATGTACTTGCTCAGTGTGATTTTTAGCAATCTCTGTTTTCACACATTTCAGCAACAGTGTGAGAATATTCTAGTGGCAGGAACTTCTGCAAAGGATTTAAAACCAAAAATCTTCAGTATGTCTTAGGGGCTTGTTTCAAAATATAAATCACTTTTTGTCCTTTTGTAGGTATGCCCAACATGTTCCTTATCCAAATTCTGGGGACTTGAACTTAATCCTGTAAGCAGTAATCTGTGCCATTTTCTACTCAATTTGCTTCTCTTGGAGTGAGCTGATCAACTTAAGGAAGGCCTTTGTATAATTTTGGTTTTGTCTTTATATATACAACCTGTAAACAACACAGCTGGGCAACTACTGTGTACTTTGCCAGCGTGCACTGAGAATGTTGGAGCTTTTCTTTGTTTGGTTTTGATGCTATTTCCTAGACTTTAGCTTCTTGCAGCAATGACTGGCTTCATTGCTGGTTCGTATGGAGATGTAACAGTCTGTTTTGTAATGATGACTTGAAATTGGAACTATAATACAGACCGGACACAGCTTCCCATAAGAAAAATAAATAAAACATCTTTCTTCCTTTCCAGGCACTATTAAAAAAAAAAAAATCAATGTATCTCTGTAAAGTTATTATAAGATCCATTAAAGACAGTAGCTTTGTTTGAAATGGCTAGAGTGCATCTTCATTACTTCTGCTATGTGTTGTTCTCAGGTATGTCTCTGTTTTCCAGCTGATAGAAGTCCTAAGTTTAAACACAAGTCAGAAAAGGATTTGCACTCCAATTATGTTTTTTTTAGTATTTGAGGTGTTTATAATCATATCACAGAACTCGAAGTCAAAGGTGGTGTACATCTACTGGGTGGTTGCGGAGATGTGCTCCAAGTCAAGGTGTTTCTTTAAGCTCAGTGAGCTGGAAGCTTCTTTTTCCCTACATGTTTTCCCTTGATGTTCTCTTCGCTCCATATCCAAGCACCACACCTGAGCCAACACTACGGAGGGCATCCAGAGGAATTCGGAAGAGCAGCTTTTCCCTCTCTGGAGTTCTGAACTCAGCTATTGCTTCTGGACTGCTGTTGTGCCCTTATTGGCCTTTTTTATTCTACCTTAAGGTGGGAGCAAGCACAGGAGCACTGGGCTACTATGACAGTGGGTTTTGAGGAGCTGTTTCATCACTGCAATGGAGTCTGGAGCCATGACACACAAACATGCCAAAGCGTGCTCACCTCTATTTCTGCAAACCCATGCAGATCTTTCCATCTTAAGTAGCCATGTCAGCAGGAGCTGGTCTCTGTTCAATGTCTTAATGAAAATATTAATATGGTGATTCATAGTCCGTTTTATCAGTCACTGCTCAGGGGTGGAGTGTGTCTGTGTCTGGGGGAACTTAATAATAAAACAGGTTTTCCTCTTGGTGGACTATGTTTAAGTAAACTATGCAATGGCTTTTCTGATTAATCTACTTGAATAACACTTTCAAAACTCTAATTTTAAAGGTACCCGTAACATTAATGCCTCCTGAAAACTGTATTGGCCAGGGGAGATGATAAAGATACAAGCAGCTTCATTGATGTGGTGTCATACTCGGCTTTTCCTCAAAATGTAAGTTAAGTTTTGTGTGCCTTGAGTTGTCTTACCACATGCTGTGAGTGACTGTGGGATGGTGAAGGCTCACTTGGAAGAGCTGTCCTAGACTTCACTGTAAATTTTGACATTGTCTTAAGTGTAGAGCAACACACAGAATCTGAGGATAAGGGAGTCTTAAAAGTGATTCAAGCTTCATGTAGCTCAGATGACCTCCTATTTAACTTGCTTAGGCCTTGAGAATGGTAAAATCAGTCTAATTCCTCGAGTCCAGGAATCAGTTAAATCAGTCTGTCAATTCACATGATAAAATCTGGTTTATTTACATTCCCTGGGACCTTTTCAAAATGTGGCATGGAAAAGGAGCTGAACTGTCACCTGGTGTGCATATACCTTAAATGACCTTCCAGTCCTGTTCAATATATTCATCGATGATCTGGACGAAGGGATAGAGTGTACCATCAGCAAGTTTGCTGATGACACTAAACTGGGAGGAGTGGCTGATACGCCAGAAGGCTGTGCTGCTTAACAGCGTGACCTGGATAGGCTGGAGAGTTGGGCAGAGAGGAACTTAATGAAATTCAACAAGGGTAAATGTAGGGTCCTGCATCTGGGGAGGAATAACCCCGTGCATCAGTACAGGTTGGGGGCCGACCTCCTGGAGAGCAGCTCTGTGGAAAGGGACCTGGGAGTTGTGGTGGACAACAGGATGACCATGAGCCAGCAATGTGCCCTGGTGGCCAAGAGGGCCAATGGCATCCTGGGGTGCATCAAAAGGAGTGTGGCCAGCAGGTCGAGGGAGGTCATCCTCNCTCTTTAGTCTGGAGAAAAGAAGATTGAGGGGGGATCTTATTAATGCTTTCAAATACTTGAAGGGAGGATGCCAGTGGGATGGGAGCAGTCTTTTTTCAGTGGTGCCCATTGATAGGACGAGGGGTAATGGGCACAAGCTCGAACATAGGAAGTTCCATCTTAACATGAGGAGGAACTTCTTTACTTTGAGGGTGGTGGAGCACTGGAACAGGCTGCCCAGAGAGGTTGTGGAGTCTCCCACTCTGGAGACATTCAAAACCCGCCTGGACGCTGTCCTGTGCAACCTGTTGTAGGTGACCCTGCTCTGGAGGGGGGGTTGGACTAGATGATCTCCAGAGGTCCCTTCCAACCCTGATTATTCTGTGATTCTGTGAATGCAGAATCGCATTGTCCTCTCAGTTCCATATGAGGGGGCTTCAACATTTTCCAAGTATGTCTTCTTACTATCATTGTTTTCCCTCTTTTTTGATGATAGTCCTTATTTTTTAATGTACCCACTGCATAGGTTCCCGGGTAAGTTTGTGGATTTAGTTTAGTTTCCATGCTGAATTAGATGGATCTTCCTGGACTGTAGTCAGAAGACACCTGCAAAGGCTTTCACCATCTGAACTTCTTAGTCCCTCTGTTGTTGTGACAGTTTGTCTGCCATGGTATCCAAATTTTTTCACTTCTGATGATAAAGAGCTTCAGTTCAAGGCTCCAGCTGGTTCCTCTTGTTAGGTTCATAGCATAGGCAATGTACTTAACCCAGCTTTTCAACTATTATATTTGAAAACAGTTTTGCTGAATGAAGTAACACCAATGCTTCAACCCTGGATTAGGCCGCTATGTTGCAATGTTCCTGCTAATCAGGCTCGTTCCTAGCAGGTTGTCTTGGGCAAGCCTCACTGTGTCTTTTATCTTTTATATTAAATCTAGGGCATAGTGTGGTGTCGAGGACGGCTCATTATAGTCAGGCTTTGTCAGGTTTAAGATGTCTCTGTCTTGGTGGTTACAGAGAAACGCGACCAGGGAGAAGCATGTGGAGATTGGTAGCAATTCCTATAGTTAAATAAGGCAGACAGCAGCTGCTGGTCTAGTGTTTTGTGTCATGGCTGATGTGTTTTTTTCAGCATCTGCTATCGAGTCTGATTTAATCATTGGACCAGATCATGTGTTTGAAATGGTAAACTGGAGCTTTCAGCAACTCGATCCACGTAAACTGTAAAGTTCATGCCTGGGTTTTGTTGTGAAACTAGCACTGTCATCATCTAGCCTTCTCCTTGGATGTTACTAACTGGAAAATTTGTTTCTGTCAGCTATTACCTTGGCATTAATGAGATGTAACAATAGGGCCTCAGTGTAACAGGAGATGCTGTTTATTGTTAGAGAGTCTGATATTCTGCTAAATTCTTCTCGAACGGACTAAGTGTATCCATGCTCATTTTTTTCAAAAGGAATAAGAATGATAAGTAGGATTAGAGGGATTCAGGGAACTTTTCTAAAGCCAGCCATTGGCAACTGAGGCTATACAAGGAGAAACTCTATATATCCTTGTAAAACACTATAGTGTTGATGTAGATGGGGCTTGTTTCATCTCCCAGCCTCAGCAGTGTAAATGTTGTAGTTTTTCATTGTTCTTGGGATTTCCGGGATTTGAGAAGCACTGTCTTTTGGATCTTTTTTTACTGTGAGCAAGAAGTCAGAGCTAAGGACTTGCCCATTCATCTTTACTGTTCTGGAATTTCCACTGCAAGGTGCCAGTGGATCATACTCTATGATAGGGCTTCCTTTTCTTCATTCTACCTGAGACTGTATCTCTGCTATGAAGAGGTTTAGGATCTTGTCCCTGGCCATTATATCACTGGCTTCTGTCCCTATTATGACTGTGAGGAGATTTTTCCCTTGTGTTGTAAGCATCCATGGGATTTGTGTCACACAGGATGAGGGGGGAAAAATTGTATTGGGAGAGACCTTTGAAAGTCTCTAGTCACGAGACCCCTCTGCAAATAACTTTATCAAATATACAAGTCTGAGAAGGCCACGTGAGCACAACTTACAACGGCAAATGTTAAAGGCAAAATAAAATAACCACCTGTGTATATGCATACACGTCTGCATGTGTAATCATCTAAACTTCTCATCTCCAAGGTGAGAAATTTTGATGAGCAAATAGATTGTCCCTTAACCAGATCTTTGCTGCTTGCACAGCCCTGACTATAAATAGTCCCTTCTGCAAATGGCTTCTGTAGCCCTAGGAGGAGGTGGGTGATCTTGAAAAGGGGCAGGAAGTTCCTTTAGAAAATAGCAAGACACAAAGATAAGTGTCCAGATACTTGGACACAACAGATATTTACATTGCTTGCTGAACTTACAGACCTACTCTGTCATGCATATCCATTTATTCATGCGTATGCCTGCATCTGTCACACACACGTTTCATTTGGAGAATGTGTGCTGGTGGTTCCCCTGTCAAAAAAAAAGTTTGCCCTCTTATAAGCAAACAAACCAACCCAACACAGACTCAGAGAGGAATGCAGATTGGTGGGGACCTCTGGAAGTTTGTAGCCAACCCCCTGCTCAAAGCAGGGCTACCCTGAAAGCTTGATCAAGCGGCATAGGACCTCTTTCTGTTGAGTCTTGAGTGTCTCCAGAGATGGAGATTCTGCAGCCTCTGTTGGGACAGCCTGACCTGGGGATCAACCACCCTTTTTGGGAAACATTTTTTTCCTTATACCCAGAGAACTCAGCCCCCGCTCCAGCTTGTTGGCTCCTGTCCTTTTGCTGTATACACCTCTGAGAAGAGTCTGCCATGGTCCTCTCTGTGGCCCCTGGAGGGTATTTGAAGAGAAAAACTCCACCCCCTCAGTCTCCTCTTTCTCATGCTGACCCGCCTTTGCAGCCCTGTTCTGAACTTCCTCCAGGGTGTCAATGTTGCTCTTGTTCCAGGGGGTCTCCAAAAATGGACACGCCGTGTCCCAGATGAAGCCTCCCAAGCTGCTGAGCAGAGGGTAACAGTCCTTTCCCTGTACTTGGCACCTACACTTTTGCTCAGGGCATGGTCAGCCTTCAGCACTGCAAGCGCATGCTCCTGACTCGTGCTTTCCTTATTACGCACTAGGACCCAGCGCCTTCTCAGCGGGGCTGCCGCTCAGTGATAAGGTCTCCCCTCAGCCTCCTTTTCTCCAAACTAAACAATTCCAGTTCCCTCAGCTGCTCCTCATCAGACTTGTTCTCCAGACCCCTCACCAGCTTCGTCGTCCTTCTCTGGACATGCTCCAGCACCTCAATGTCGTTTTTGTCGTGAGGGGCCCAAATCTGAACACAGTATTTGAGGTGCAGCCTCACCAGTACAGGGGGACACTCGCTTCCCTAGTTCTGCTGGCCGCACTATTCCTGATGCAGGCCAGGATGCTGTTGGCCGTCTTGGCCACCTGGGCACGCTGGTGGCTCATATTCAGCTGGCTGCCGACCAGCACGCCCAGGTTCTTGTCCACCAGGCAGCTTTCCAGCCACTCTTCCCCAAGCCTGTAGCGCTGCGTGGGCTTGTAGTGACCCAAGTGCAGGACCTGGCACTTGGCCTTGTTAAACCTCATACCAGTGGAACCCCTGGCACTCTTTCCTCTAAGATCTGCACTGGGTATGACCATTTTCTCTGTAGCTTTTAGATTGAGTACTATGGTAACAGTGAATTTCTGGGAGGAACTTTCTGATGCCCTGGACTCTACCTAGACCAGAAGCCTGATTATGGGTTCACCTTGCCAATAAGATGATTATGATCAATTGTTTGTTTTTTACTGTGAACCCACTCTCACATATCTTATGGTAGGTAACACCAAATAAAAGTGTTTATTTAGGAAACTCAAAATAGCACAATTGTAAACCTGGGAGAGATGACTAAATAGAAAAGAAATTAAAATTATGCCTGTATTTGACTCACATTTAGCACCCGAATTTCCTTTTAATAGTACGGAGCCGTTTATGAAAGCCATTTGGACTTACCAGTTCTTATCATAATCAAAGAGCAGGTTTTACCTTTCTGCTTGGTTATGATCTCAAGTTTTGGAAATATATATGTCCCTTTGGCATGGCCAGATACAGTTATTACTTGTCTACAGGTAAATAGGATCAGTTTACTGTTATTCTAGCACTAGGCTAAACCCTCATGCAGGAGTGAGGTATAATGCCTGTACCATTTTTCTGGCCTCAGGTCCAGTCATGAATTGGTGCAGGTCTCTGAGTGGGAGCTCGTCTTATGAGAACCTGCTTGAGCAGGATCCAGTTGTTCTGAGGAGCAGTTGCCACTGTGTACCTGGCCTTTGTTAATGCCTCCCTCTGATCTGACCCTGCTCAGTCTCTTGTGTGGGAAAAGCTGGCTAGGCCAGTGTCCATGGACCTGTAAAGGGACCTTTACTTTTCCTGGATAGAGTCTGGGATGTGCCCCGCCCCCAGTACTCCTGTTGGTATTTTGCACTTTGACAGGCTTTGAGTTTGCCCAATGGCAGCTCCCAGTGCAATCCATTGGGTGAATTCATCTTTTTGTATAAAGCATTTCAGCTGAGGAAAATTGTTTCATCTTTGGAACTGTTGCAGAGTTCTGCGTTTATGTTTGTTTGTGTGTTTGACCTGTTTTAAAAAGAAACTCTGCAGGGAGAATCTTGCTTGATGGCTAATTATTTGTTTGCTAATAATCTCTTAATTTTCTTTCATCAGTTAATTCCCTCCTGGTTAAATTTTCAAAGCCTCATCTACTAAGATCTTCTAGAAACCCCACTATCTCTTTAATTATAGTTTATCTTCTAATCCCTACAAAACAGCTGTAAAACTAACTTGTATTGAATGTCCTGCTGGTTTGGGGTGTTTTTTGAGTTTGTGTGTATATGTTGATAGTTACTTCTAGATTTTTACTTATGATTTGAAAAGTTAGCTTCAGATCTTTTGTGAAATTTACCATCACAGTTATCTGAAGAGACAAGATAGCTTACTGTAACTTCAGTAGGTTATCATTTAAGATCCTTTGGGGCTATAGTATCAATTTCCTTGCACTCTTTTTAGAGTCACTAATAAAGCTGCTTATTTCTGTTAGATTTGATGTTTTATTGGGAATGGAACCTTTCATACTGGTGTGGCTTTGCTAACATTGTGGTGTTCTTGCTCTTTTCCTCATTTACATATTTATTAAATGTCTTGTGAATTTACTTAACTACATGCCGCGAATTCCAGTAGTTGCATATCATGCGTAGTCATCACTTGTAGGCAGAGCCTTTTTCTAGCAAAGTCTAAAGATGCTTTCAAAGAAACCTAACCGAAAATGGGGCTTTTTGTGTGCTAGGTTACTTTAGGTTGATGTTTGCTGTCTCAAGATAACATACCTAGGCACACGTTCATGTTGTGGAAAGCTTCCTTGGTACTAGTTAGTTTGTTGCTGTATATGGAATTAATTTCCTGCAAAAAATCACCGTCTCATCATTCCTATACAAAGGGTTGAGAGTAATGCATCTCTCTCAGGAGCTTAGGGATTAATACAGGCAATTCTATCAGAAACTGCTCTTTATTAGAGAGTGACCTGGAAAACTCCAGGGGATTCAGAAAAAGCAGCTCTCCCTCCTAGGAAATGCAAGTTGTATTTTAATCTGATTTGGTTTTATCATTTATTGTGTCTGTTCTGATTTAAAACTTTCTGGAAATGTACCACAAAAAAAACCAACAAACCCCAAAACCAACCTACATGCAAGGTTTTGCTACTACTTTCTTAGCATTTTCTTAAAAGGTTTATATAGGTTTTTATACCATACTCATCACCATAGTTTCTCTGAATGCTTTCCAGAGGATGCTAAGTGATGTGCATAACATCTGACACATGCGGTTTGTTGTCTTTCTGATTGTCTTCCCAGTGGGAAAATTGTGACTGCAATAGTGTGTTTACTTTTGAAGGAGTTTGGGGATAAGAGACAAGTTTGTTTAGCCTCTGATTGAAATTCCTGGTACCTTACTGACCCTTAAGTGATTCTTCCTGAATTACTAGACAGTTGGTGGCTGCTACCTTCTGCTGTTAATCCTAGCAACAGGCAGAAGGCAACAGCATTTCAGCATTTATTCATGTTCCTTTGAGGAGCCTGAAATGACGACTGACTTTTATGTTAATTGAGGAGCAATAAATGAAACAGTGAGATGACAAAATCCAGCTTTCTAATATTAAATAGTTCACCCTAAGGTACTTAGTGTGTATATGGACTTACAGATTCTACTATATTTATAGTCACACTGTATGACTGATGCCACATCTAACTTGTTTCCATTTTATGTGGAGGGTATATAGTCCCAGGTAAGGAGAACTGTGGCTCAGGCAAGCCATTGGCAGGACTAACTCCGCATGCAGATGTGTTTCACTTGCTTTGCTCACACTTTTTGGTAGCAAAGATAGTTTAGCTTGCCAGTATTGAGCCCAGACATCCTAAATGTTTTCTTGCCTTTTAAAGATTGAGTCATTGTTTTCAGTAATGCTCTGTCTAGATGCAGGGAGCTGTATCTTTTAGCATGATGAATACTTAGCTGTACCTGTTCTGGCATTGCAATGGCATTTCTTGTTGCTGACAGTAACCCATCTCTTCCTTCCCACACAAACTCTGACCTCATTATGGACCTCTAGCATGGACTCCACCTTTCAGAAAGGTAGGAACAAAACCAAGACCTAGACAGAGTAAAGGTTAGCAAGTAATTTCTTATTCTGTTTGTAGATTTTCTTTGGTGTCTGTGTACATGTTAACTTATACTTAGTCTGAAGAAGGATCACAGGTCAGCAGGAGAGCGCTTGGAGTGTAGCATGAAGGAATTCCAGCCAGTAAATCAGCTTCATTAGGGACCCAACTTAAATACCTGTATGCAAACACACATAGCATGGGGAATAAAGAAGGAGAGTTAGAGGTGCAAGCACACCTGCAGGGCTATGATCTTATTGGTATCACAGAGATGTGGTAGGATGGCTCCTATGACTGGAGTGTTCCTTATCACTCTCTACAAGTATCTGAAAGGAGGTTGTAGAGAGATGGGGACTGACCTCTTCTCCCTAGTGACAAGTGATAGGACGAGAGGAAATGGGTTCAAGTTAAGCCAGGCAAGGTTTAGATTGGATATTAGGAAAAATTTTTTCACTGAAAGGGTTATCCATCATTGGAATAGGCTGCCCAGGAAGGTGGTGGATTCGCTATCCCTGGAGGTGTTTAAAGAAAGGGTAGACGTGGTACTCGGGGATATGGTTTAGAAGTGGTTTTGTCAGGTTAGGTTAATGGTTGGACTTGATGATCTTAAAGGTCCCTTCCAACCTTAACAATTCTGTGGTTCTTATGTTGGAATGGAAGGATACAGGCTCTTTAGGAAGGACAGGCAGGAGAGACAAGGAGGGGGTGTTGCCCTCTATGTCAATGACCAGGTGTAGTCCATGGAACTCCACCTGGGGATGGATGAGAGCTTATGGGTCAGGATTAAAGGTAGGGCAGGGACAGGTGACATTACAGTGGGGATCTGCTACGGGCCACCTGACCAGGAAGACTGAGCAGATGAGGCCCTCTATGGACAGGAGCAGCCTCACGTTCATAAGCCCTAGTCCTCATGGAGGACTTCAACCACCCCAGTATCTGTTGGAGTGACAGTACAGCAGGGCATAAGCAATCCAGGGAGTTCCTGGAATGTGTTGATGATAACTTCCTTCTCCAAGTGACAGAGGAGCCAACGAGGAGAGGTGCTATGCTGGACCTTGTTCTCACCAATAAGGAGGGGCTGGTGGGGAATGTGAAGCTCAAGGGCACCCTTGGCTGCAGTGACCATGAAATGTTGGAGTTAAAGATCCTTAGGGCAGCAAGGAGGGCACATAACAAGCTCACTACCCTGGACTACAGGAGAGCAGACTTTGGCCTTTTCAGAGATCAGCTTGGTAGGGTACCAAGGGATAAAGCCCTGGAGGACAGAGGGGCTCAAGAAAGTTGGTTAATACTCAAGGATCACCTCCTCCAACCTCAGGAGCGGTGCATCCCAACAAAGAGGAAGCCAGGCAGAACCACCAGGAGGCCTGCATGGATGGACAAGGAGCTCCTGGACAAACTCAAACTCAGAAAAGAAGCCTACAGAGGGTGGAAGCAAGGACAGGTAGCCTGGGAGGAATATACAGAGAAATTGTCCAAGCAGCCAGGGATTAGGTTAGGAAAGCGAAAGCCCTGATAGAAGTAAATCTGGCTGGGGACGTCAGTGATAAAAGGAAGACTAGGGAAAATGTGGGCCCTCTCTGGAAGGAAATAAGAGACCTGGTTACCTGCAATATGGAGAAGGGTGAGGTACTCAATGACTTTTTTGCCTCAGTCTTCACTGGTAAGTCCTCTCGACGTACCACCCAAGTCACAGAAGGCAAAGGCAGGGACTGGGAGAATGAGGTATTGCTGACTGCAGGAGAAGATCGTGTTTGAGACCAGCTGAGGAACCTGAAGGTGCACAAATCCATGGGACCTGATGAGATTCATCTGCACGTCCTGAGGGAACTGGCAGATGAAGTTGCTAAGACACTATCTGTCATATTTGACAAGTGGCTGTCTGGTGGAAGTTCCCACTGACTGGAAAAGGGGAAACATAACCCCAATTTTTAGAAAGGGAAGAAGGAAGAGCCAGGCAACTTCAGGCCAGTCAGTCTCACCTCTGTGTCCGTCAAGATTATGGAGCAGACCCTCCTGGAAACTATGCTAAGGCAAATGGAAAATAAGGAGGTTATCGGTGACAGCCAACAGGGCATTACTAAGGGCAAATTGTGCCTGATAAATCTGGTGGCCTTCTACAATGGGGTTACAGCATTGGTGTATAAGGGAAAAGTAACTGACATCATCTACCTGGATATGTGTAAAGCATTTGACACTGCCCTGTGTGACAACCATGTCTCTAAATGGGAGAGACATGGATTTGACAGATGAACCACTCAGTGGATAAGAATGGTCACAGTCAAAGAGTTGTGGTCAACGGCTCCATGTCCAAGTGCTGAGCAGTGACAAGTGGTGTTCCGCAGGGGTCGATTTTGTGGCCGGGGCTGCTTAACATCATTGTCAGCGACATGGACAGTGGGAATGAGTGTACCCTCAGCAAGTCTGCCGACGACACCAAGCTGTGTGGTGTAGTTGACATGCTGGAGGGGAGGGATGCCNATGAGCCGGCAATGTGTGCTTGCAGCCCAGAAAGCCAACCGTATCCTGGACTGCAGCGTGGCCAGCAGGTCAAGTGAGGTGATTCTGCCCCTCTACTCTGCTTTTGTCAGACCCCACCTGGAATATTGTGTCCAGCTCTGGAGCGCCCAACATAAGAAGGACACGGACCTGTTGGAGTGGGTGCAGAGGAGGCCCACACAGATGATCTGAGGGCTGGAGCACATCTTCCAAGAAGACAGGCTGAGACAGTTGGGATTCTTCAGCCTGGAGAAGAGAAGGCTCCAGAGAGACCTCATAGCGGCCTTCCAGTATCTGAAGGGGGCCTACAAGAAAGCTGGGGAGGGACTTTTTACAAGGGCATGTGGTGATAGGACAAGGGGTAAGGATTTTAAATTGGAAGAGGGTAGATTTGGAATAGATATTAGGAAGGAATTCTTTACTGTGAGGGTGGTGAGGCACTGGAACAGGTTGCCCATGGAAGTTGTGGCTGCCCCATCCCTGGAAGTGTTCAAGGCCAGGTTGGATGGTGCTTTGAGTAACGTGGTCTAGTGGAAGATGTCTCTGCCCATGGCAAGGGGTTTGGAACTAGATGATCTCTAAGGTTTCTTCCAACCCAAAGCATTCTATGATTCTGACTTTCAGACCTGTTAATGTTCTTACACGGGGCTTGAATCCCTTTGTCTTTCTCAGTTTTACTGTAAGCTTCTGGTATTCATTACTGTATGGTTTGGTGCAGAGCCAGGCTTTGGAGTCCAAGAAAGCCATTTTGCAAACTATTAAGGTAAGAATTAATCTAGCTTTTTAAAAAACAAATGCTTTTTTTTCCCCTTTTTTGTTTCCTAAATTAGCCTTGCAAATGGAGCATTGGGACTGTAATTGCCAATATTTCCTTCTCCACACCTACTCCAAAGGTCGAAGATGAATCATGGCCTTTCCTAGAGTGTCTTGGGGCCTGGCAAGCATGGCGATTTGAAGAGAAGCCTTGATAGATGTTATGAGTATTTTGTAAGCCCTGCTCTCTGACACAACTCTGGATTGTTTTCTAGAAGGTCTTTGCTTCTTGAGCTGCTTAACTGGTCTCCAAGTTGTGATAGCTGACAAGGAGTTATGGCCTAACTAGAAGTACCTTGCATGGGGCAAAGTTTGGTACTTGAAAAGGAGAGGAAGAGGAAGAGGGAAGATGAAGCTGATGAACAAGAAGAGATTGCACTTTCTGTAGGTGGAGCTGCTGAGAGGTGCTGCATGGGAGTCAAGTATTGGAGACCGTATAGGAGGCATAGAGTTTTAAAGGCAGAGGAAAGACGGCATTTACAGGGAGAAAGAGGTTGGTCATAGGATGGCAGTATTAGTCATAAAAGGAAAGCAGAAATAGTTTGCAAAATGAGGAGGAGAAAGACAGAGATAACAATCTCAGGTATAGGCAGCATGGCATGCTGAACTATGGAAACAGGTCAAATGCAAAATCTGATTTCCAGTTATTAATTTATTAGGGAAAACATATTGCAATTAGTTCCTGCTATAAGCATTAAAATATATTTGCAATTGTAGCAGTATATATGGGTCTGGGTTTATTTTATTATTTTATTTTATTTCATTAATACTCTAGGAAGGGCATTCTGGTGGCATACTGCCTATGTATGAAACTCCTTTCAGTCTTTACAGGTGTCGTGAGATGATCTGGAAGACCTGTGGGGCTGGGTAGATAATCTTTATTACTTCAGGTAAACATTTATTATGTCTTTCTTTTCAAAGAATGAGAGAGTACTTTTGGCCCCAACACATCCTTGCTGGATTTATTCCACATACACTGTATTGTGAAAGGTCCTAATTTATTCATCTCATGATTGAATTTTATATCCTTTCTATTGAAGTTATTCTGCAAGTGATGTAGTCCACTAGATTATGGGATTAAGAGTGCTGAATAGCATTTGTTACAGCATATTGTCAGAAAGGGAGAATTTCTTGATTTAAAGCTGGTAATCAGATAAACTCCAACAAAATAGTTTAGATGGCTCTTTTTAATATTGCATGCTTGTCACTTACGTGACCACATGTATGTAGAGCTCTTCTCAAAACAGAGAGGCATTTTTTCTTGAAGGGTTTCATCTGACACTCTGATTTGTACCAAGTAATACCTTACTGACAATTGATACCATACAGAAGGTTGGCAGACTGTTTTTTAATTTAAGATGAGAACAAGAAGGGATTGCAGAAAAGAAAGAAGAATGCTTTTAAAAAGAAAAATGGAGAAAGAAAAAAAAAAAACAACAGAAAAAGGCAAGAACCAGAACTTAAGATCACACAGTCATTTGGGATTTCAGTCACCTTGAGTTACAAGATGTTCTTTTATTCATACTGTTTTAATTTGAGTGCTAAACAGTTTAACAAGAACAGTTCATAGATACGTCTTTTTTAAAGAAACGAATTTTGAAATGAGGTGTAATGAAAGAGACTTGTGAGAATGCAAAATAAACTTTATGAACATGGCACTATGGGAAGCATTGTGAGACATAAGTTGCTGTCTAACTGTCTAGGCAGTGGATTTTTTTTTTTCCTTTTTTTTGTTTTAAATACTCTTGTATTATGACTTCTTGCTTAGTCATCACCATTCAGCTTCCTATGTGCAATGTCAGACCTTGGTTCCAGGATCCAGCTGTGCTGGGTTCCTACCATCAAAAAGTATTTTCAAATCGGTTAATTCATTTCTGGTATTTGTATGCTAATGGATATGAGTATGCGACTCTTACACATTACTGTCACTTAGCATTGAAAGGACTTAACACATCAGCCCTGAGGCTAGGAATTCTTCTATATGCCAGCAGTTGTGGGAATCACTGCTCATTTTGTCACTGCGCTATATGCCAGCAATACTAACGTAATCCACCTGGGTGGTTTTTATAGGAATGCTTTTTCTTGCACGTCGATACAAACTACAAGTTAAAATCTGTATTTCAAGCAAACAAACAAAAAATCTTGCACATTAATTGCACTTTTTAATACTTTATCCTTCTTTTCTGGATTATGGTTTCATGTTTATGAATTGCAGGTATTCCTAATGCTTCTGTAGACAGATCTCCACCTGAAAAGCTCTGTTCTCCATCTGTCCCTTGTGTTTCACAGTTGGCATACTTGGATCATTGCTTGTTTCTTGTTTGTTTAATTATTTAAAGTTCTGAAATATTTCTTATTGTTTATCTTGGGGGAATTGATGACAACCCGTTGTATGTCACTGCAGAAAAGCTTTTGCAAAGGGAAAGCCTTGTGTTTCCCTTGGTGAATGAGCTCTGATTTCTGTAGCCAAGGGAGTTCTGCAGTTGAAGACTAGCTCTGCCTTATGTTTAGATAGTTCCAGTAGTACACCTAAATGTACATGCTGTTTTACCTTAAAAAACAAACAAACAAACAAAAAAAACCCCAAAACCAAAACAAACAAAAAAACCCCACACACCAAAAACAACCCTGCAAAAGTCTATCTGCACAGACCAGGGAACTCTGTTCAGAACATGGTCAGACACTTGAGCAAATTAATCCCTCGTGTAATTTCACTGACTCAGCTGGAGTTGCAACAGAAGGTATATTTTGCTTCCTTTAAAAAGCAATAAGAGGAGAGAAGATAAAAGAGCCCACAAATCGTCCACAAATAGATTTACACACTTAAAGGAGCAGGGTGATGCGGGAATGGGGCACTAGGTGAGAATATTAACTCTGCACCTTTTCTTTGCAGTGGGATTATTTTACAAGTGTGGCATTCAAAAATCTGACTCCTATTAACATTTTCATAACTTTCCTTCCTTCTGGCCAAAACATAGGGTCTTTGACCATTTTTATTTTTATACCACCATGTACAGTTAACATTTAAAAATACCTAGCTGTTTAATGCTGTCTAGTGTGTATTCTCAGCTACCATGCTTTAAGCAAGAAAGAGATATCTAAGAACAAAACAATATAGACCATTTTACAAGAGCTTGGATTAATGGACATGATTTCTTAGAGGAAGTAAGATTTTTTTTGTTTTCGTCAACAATACTTTACTGCAATAATCTGAAAATAAGAGTGTAAGTGCAGCTTCTACTATTCCAAGTGGTGGAAGGAGCACATTTTTCTTAACAAGATGCTGACCCTGATACTAGTGAAGAAAGGAACTTAAGTAAGGCAAGAAAGATCTCCTTGTGTTTTCATGAGCTGACTTGTGAAGATTGGGAATCTGGCGGTAAATGAAGGATACTCAGCTTGTGGGACATAGACACTGTCATATTACTTCAGGTCTTGGATCGCTTTAGTTTTGCATCTTTGACCTCGACAGTAATTGGATCAGCTGCTTCCAAGAAGGTGCAAGGAGCTTCTGGTAGCTGTAGTTTCACCTGTTGGACAGATTTTTGATATCAGTGCTGAGAGGATCTAGTGAACAAGGGCATGAAAATAAGCAAGGGAGAAGAAATAGACTACAAATGAAATAAGCTGGCCACACACTGGCACAATCCTGTATGACTTATGAGTTCCCGCCTCTGAAGTCACCTTTTTACCTGAGTTTCCTACTTATTCCCTCAAAGGACCTTTGATGATCACTGGGGTTGGCAGAAGCGGAAAAGTCCAGTGAGTCTGTTAGGATGTATTTTATATTGAAACTTGGGCAACGGTTAGTGAACAGACAACGCAGGTGTTCCTGGAGTGCAAAGGTAAGGGAAAGGGTTGGATGTGGTATGTGGTGTGATTGATTAAAAGAGGCCAAGACTGGGAGAGCAAGGAGGACATGTTCATTTAGTCTGTCCAGTTTAGCTCAAAATGCTGTCCATGTTAAGTAAGCTGTTGAAAAGAAATACTCTGTGGTAGACGAATGGTAATTACAATTAGAGATATGTTTACCAGTAGTATGTAAAGGCAGATATCTAAGGCTCTTAATAAGAGCTTCTTTGGCCGTAATATTCTAAAATTTTTTCAGTTTGTTTCTGGATGCCATCATGCCCAGAATTACCTTCAAAGTGAGTGAATTGTATTTCAGCAACGAATATGGTCAGAGCAACCCTTGTAAGCATATGGCTGTAATCTGACAGGTAAAAGTCACGCCATTTAAAAATGAGGACAGTTTTTAATGATGAAATGAGAAAGGATCGTGGGGTGGAAGGTCAGAGTGGAAAGATCAGTCCCCTGAATGTTCATATCTTGTCCTTAATGCAGTTGTGAGATGCCCAGACACCAGAGTGTCTTTCCACACACCAGAGTAACAGCCTCATTTCTGTGATCTGTTTAAGCTAGTCTAAGTTCGCATGGCCACTGAGAGATAATCGTCGTCTTCTCCCCTACCTGTTCTGGTAGTAGCACCTGTGTTCTCAGGTGGATCAGGGAGCTTGTTTCATCAAAAACTAATCTATTTATTATTGGTTGGGGCTGGATTATTTTTTTTCCCCCTCCTTCTGAGCTGGTTTTCAGCCAGTTCAGTTTTCAAATCCAGATGATGGCATGCCCAAGTAACCATGTTGTTGCCAGCACTACGGAGGCAGTGGAATCCTGCAGACGGGGGAAGTAAGGGCTCCTATTTTCAGCAGCAGCATTAATATAGGTTAATTGTAACCCATTTTGATGCTATACATTATATCAAAACAGATTTTTTTACATATCTGCCTAATTCAACATGTGAAGGCAGGAATACCATTATTTTGATATTTATCACAACCTTTACTACATATGGACCAGAGTTTAGATGACATTTCATTAATTTGTACGGCTGTTGTATATATTGCTTATCTGTGATGGATGGTTAGAAAAAATCCATTTACTTTACATATTTCAAGACATTAAAATCAATACACTATATTCAGTACTAAAAATGACTATATGAAGTGACATGAATACTTTGTTTTCTGTCTACAAGTACATAAGGAATTTTTAGAAACTTGTTTTTTTAAAGAGAATAATATATGAGCTGTAGGGAGCTGTAATGACACAGTTTCATCAGAAGATTCGTTAATCTTTGGTATATTTTGCCACTAAAGCCCTGGGATGGAATTAATTTTGTCTAACTTGTACTAGTCCATTTTGTTGTTTCCCTGTGCTTTTGCAAATGGATTTGAGACAGATTTCAAGTTCCAAGGCATTTAAAACTGATAAAATATTTACCAGCACAACAAACATCTAAAATCATTGCAATTATTGTAAAGAATCTGGACAAAATCCTACAGACTATTGAAAAAGCATGACTTGGAGCCAATTGAGAATGGCCTTCTGAATACTACAGTGAAGGTGAATGTTTTAAATGGGTCTCGATCATCTTACAGAAATTTAAGTGTATAACCAGAAGAGAACATTTCTGACACAAGAAATTCAGTTTGTGTTGTGGGTCCCTGGTTATCTGACTTTGTTTGTTTCCCCTTGGATCTATCAAAGAGAGAGGTTACCTTCCCAGATAGAAAGGTCATCTTCCTTGAAAGAAGTCTGTGTAACTGTGTTTTTTGAGGATTTATACTGTATTACTCCTATGCACCGGGGCTTCCTGATGTTTTTCTGTGGATCAGGAGGGATTTTTCCTGCCCGTTTCCCTTCTTGCCCCATGATGCACAGTGCTGCTGCAGCTGGTGGCTGTCTTGAGGCTTATTTTGTTTCCTTTCTGTTCCCTTCCCTGAATCAGCTAGACTAGTTGCAACTAGAGAGGAGCTAAAATCAGGGTATATGGGTGCTCCTCATGACACCGAATTGTCAAGTACCTGGTTGGTATGCTTTTGTTTAGACTGTCATTGTCTTATTCAGGCTCAGCAGGAAATTTGCTCTGAGAATGGTATGGATGATTTTTTTTTGTTTGATTTTTGTGGATTGTTTGGTTTGTTTTTTTTTGGCTGATTGGTTTCACTTTTGCAGTGCTCTGTAATATGAGTCATGAGCCTTTTCAGATCTGCTCAAAGTGTTATCTAAATAATCCAGTGCCATTTCAGGGACTCCAGCTTCCTATGGCACATTAAATTTCTGTGATTTTTGTGTGTGTGTGTGTGTGTGTTTTACTGGAAGACATGATTTATGGTGCTGTGTGGAACAGATGTGACTAAGACATCTCTAGTTCTGTTGTCTGTGATTGTGGGAATGTGGTGTCAGTGGCCTCAGGGATCATTCCCAACCTGTTACAAGAGATTTGTCTGAGTAAAATTTACATGCTGTAGACATTGAACACTATTGCCTCTCCTTACCCTTCTACAATAAAGAAAGATGAGCCTCTTCTGCATGGAGTTTGGAGATAAAAGCTATTTCCTTCCACCACCCGCCTTCCTCCCCATCCTCTGTTAGTTCCTCCAACAGGCAGGGAATCTGTGGGGAAAAAAGGGTAGTAATTTAGAGGCAAATGTTGGGTCACACTCTACCTGCTTATCCTCTTTGACTTGTATGTGCAGAGATTCCTTGAAGAAGCTGGCACAAAGTCACGCGATGTTAATTTTTTTGGCAGGATCTCTGTCACAGCCATAAAGATCAGAGGTTAGGGGGGAGTTTTGGCCTGAGCTCCCTTCTGGGTTGGGAGTTACCTTGGTATCCTACACGGCGCTTTGAGGAAGGTACAGGGAAAGAAAGCTACAGGAGGATTTTTCCAAACAGCTTCCAGCAGGTTTAACTGTGATAGGGGATAATCAGTGGCTGTTGATGTCTGAATGCAGAAAAACTCTGGCTGAGATTTGACATCTTCTTTCTGAATGGGGGCTAAACAGAGAATACCAGCTTTGATCTTACAAAAATATGGAGGCTGGTTTTTAACTGAAGGCATTCAAACTGTATAATTCCCCAAATACTTGTGTAGTAGACACGTGTCACTTTATAAAAGTGGTAAATAATCCTATTATGTGCTATAGTTGAATTTATAAAGACTGAGTTAGGGACCTAATTCAAACCTGTTTATTCAGAAAAGCACAAAATGTGTTTTGAAACGAACTCTGCACAAACTGGAATCTGAATCCATGGAAACAGATACTGCATACTGGAGTGAGCACGGCTTCTGTTGAATCATACTGTATGTATCACATACCGAACAGAATGCATTGTATAAGGAGTTGTATATTCAGCTTATAGCCCCATTAGGGGCTTCCTAGAGTAAGTGAACCTTATTTGAGACACTTCTCTTTTCTTAGATACAAAGTACAGCAAGAATATTAGATTACATTGTGGCATAAAATACTTTAAAGGTTGTAAGTTATTCTAGTCCTTTTTAAAATTTCTAAGCCATCTTTGCTCCCTAAACCGCTTTGCAGTGATTGATGATGGGTGGCATGGGGCTGTAGGTTGATGGAGTCCTTAAACAGAACACCAGACAGCTTCAGATATACCTGACTTTGGGAGGCAGGGCTTATCAGCAGCTCTGTCTTGTTTTCTGGGGAAAGGGCATAGGAAGTATAGTATAGGAAGTAGAGACATTAGGAAGTTTCATTTTTTACCTGTGTAGCTGTCAGACCTGAACAAACTTTGAACACAGATGGGAATCCAGTGTCCCAATTGTTTAAACAGAGACAGATGATAGTCTAAAATTATGTGTATAGTTAAAAATGTCCTGATAATTAAAGGCATGGAGTGCATACGTGCTGTACTCAAAATTGTTTCTGATTTAGGAAGTTTAATATGAAATTAAACCACTTTGTTTTGCTAGAATTTCTTTTGGGCCATTCTTTGTGCCTTTTTGATTAGTCACCCTTTTCCTCTTTTTCTGTCCTTCATTATGTTTTTATGCTTTGCTTTAGTTTATATTTGGGTGGACTTCTGTGTCTTGTGGCTTTTTAGTGTCTTGATAGGGTAACATAGCTGCATTATTTTCTCTGTTTCACCTGTTGTCTGCCTTCACAGCCACCATCATCTGTCTCTTCTTTTATCTCTCCTGATTCTTTGTCATGCCATGAGTGACAGTTTTGACACAATATAGACTAAAATGGCAGTGATGGACAAAAGATAACTTGTTTTTGTATCCAGAACAAACAGCAAGTACTGCTAATCACCCATAACATACTGAAGAAAAGAGATTGACAGTGAATTCCAGAAAAGCTAAGATTATAAGGGTGGAGAAAGGAAGTCACTCAGCACTCACATATAGCATTTTCACTTTCAATCTGAAGACAATATGTTAAACTATCTTTACCTGGATTTGTTGGGTTTTAGGTTCTGTTTTTCTTTATTTGTGAGAAATAGTCTTCTCTACAAATTGCATTTCCTTTTCTTTTTTTATTGAAGTTCAGTCATGATAATTTTCATATTCATGACCAGGGGCTTTAAAGCTCACAGAAGATACAGTAAGTCCAAAATGCTGTGCGCCACCTTTTCCATGATGCAAACTGCCAAAATCCCATGCTGTCTTAGTTTTTCTCTTCATGTCACTTCTACTAAGTTACACGCTGAATTCAAGGTTTTGGCTTTGCACTTAATTTAAAATTAATTGGATTCATAAGGAATATCACGAACAGTATCATTATGTCAACTATATTCCATCTGAAGAATGGAACTGATAAATGTTGAAGTGAAAATAGTGGTTGTGGGAGATGGATGAAGTCCTTTGGGGTGTGATCAGAGTACTTACAAACTTTTGTGTTTAAACCTACATCTCTATCTGCCTTTCATGTGATACCAACACAGACTATTTTGCAACAGCGATAATACTTCACTTAATTCCTTAGCCTTGTCCATGCCAGTCCAGTATTTGGACCATGATCAGTTCTTTTTACACATTATATTTATCCATGGAGGGTCGTTCTATTAATAATCACATTGCCGGTTGGGTTAGATTTTGAATAAAAATTACTGTGAAGTCTTCTGCTGCGCTTTGTAAAGGTGAACAGGTTTCAGTGGTGGAACAACCCCTGAGGTAGAGCCAATTTCTGCATTGTTGTAGCAGAACAGAGCAGTCATTCCTGGGGAGGATACTTTTTGTCTGCTTTCTGCAGTCGGTTGAACAGAGGTCAGATTTGTTGGAAGCTGCTTAATTGTACAGGCAGTACTGCTCAGACCATGGAGCACAGCTCCATGCTGTTCTCTCAGCTGTCTGCTCCTTCTGCAATGATTGGCTCCGCTTCTTTTCAACTGCTAACATCTCACTACAGGCCTTCCTGTGAACATGCTGCCTTATGGCTTGAGACCAATGTGTGGGCACTAATCACCATCTGGAGAGAAAATGAGATTGAGGGCCAGCTGAACTTGGCTATAAGTAGTGTTCGAAGTGGGACATGGGAGGCTGTATACCACGCCACCGCTCTTTTATCCTGAAAAGCTTTGTTCCACCACTGTTCCCTAGCAGGAGGTGGCTCTCCAAGTGCCTGCAGGAGCTGTGGGAGCAGCTCACTTGTACTGGGGCAGGATCAGCTTGTACTGATCAGCTGTTCCAAGCAGGGCAGGCCTTCCTGCTTCAACTGATTCCTTGGGGACGGTATGGAGCAAACTGGTGTGGGATGGGACCAACCCCTGCACAGAGGAGTGAGATACCATAAGTAAGCAAGAAGCTTTTGCCTCAGTAGGAGGCCTGGTGAGCTATGTTTTGCCGCAACAACAGACACTGCTCCTGCTGAATTTGGATTGTGTCCTCATCCAAAATACACATATCAGCAGAACACAGGCTTCAGAGAACATATTAATGCATGGCAAAGTATCTTAGTGCCTTTGAGTGGAATGGTTAATTTCCCCATTGCTGTCATTTGGGGATGAGGGCTAGTATCACATGCTTGTGATTTTTTTTAATCCTACTCTGAATGCTTCCATAACTTAGAAAGGAAAATAAAATTGTATCGCATATCATACCACTGTTTTCCATTTGTTAAAGACATACTTCTACATCAGGAATAACTTACTGCCCCATGGCTTGTCTTACAATCTGCCTCTGTTTTCCTTTGCTTAACTGGGTCCAAGAGTATTTGCAGGGGAGAGGCAGGAAAGGAATGCAACTGCTAAGCTCCTTATGGCCCACATCACTGCCTGGCAGCATTCTCCAGCTGTTAAGATGGATGTTTTACGTACATGGTAGTAGAGGTGGATTGTTTTCTGTGTGAGATGTATGGTTTTATTAGAAAATGCATGCGTCTTATTATGTGAAGTTATATGCATTTCTGAACAGAAGCATTTGAATTATGTTCTAACAACCTATCATATATCGTGTTTGTTCTGATTTCGCTTAAGTTGTGCTAATCTAATAAGATATTTTTCTGAGTACCAGAGTTATTGGCACCATCCATATTTCTCATACAGCTTAGATATATACCTGAAGAGTCATTTGTTTACAAGAGTTAAGAATATCTATACCCTTGATAAATCTATCATGAACAGCAGTGAATAAACTGCATAAATTTTTGATTGATTCTGATATCAGATGTATGGATAAGCCTTGTTCTCATTTGCACACATGCTCTCTCTCTTAAAATTCATTCTACAAGGTGCTTCGTTATTTCTACCTAGGTTTTCTTCTAAGGTATAAGATGCAGTGCTACTACAGAAACAGAATGAAATCGTTTGAATGGAAAGCAAAGGTACCTTGTGTCACCTCTGATGAAATTCCAAAGTAACTAACTTTGGGGTACATCAAAACATGCTTCTCTGTTTTCCTAAATTTGATTTCTTAATTTTTGTAGATTAGGTAATATGTTTAACCTGTTATAGGTTGTACCGCTGGCAAAGCCTGTGATTATGTTTTCTGTAGAAGGATCTGTATTCTAGCATTTTTAATTTTGTGAAACTTGCACCACTCAAACAGAAGTTAGCATAAGTGTAGTCTGCCCCTAATGTCCCTGAATATGTGCAGTTCCAGAATTACGCTGTTGATCAGAACTTCTCCTGCAATTGCTGCTTGCATATACTGGGATTCATGCCAAATGTGAATGAAAGACTAAGTACGGAAGGAAGTAGTACTTGAGAGTTTATTTCCCCTAAAACTTCAGGCATTTGGAAAATGCTGAAGAATTCTTAATTTTAACACCCTCTACTACTAGCAAATGGCTATGAAAACTACTTTGAAGGTCTGTGTTCCGAACACCCTTACTACTTGGTCCTCCTGAGCAATAATGGCCTGCTACCTCTGTGGCTTCATTAATGCAAGCGTCAGAAGCTTGTACAAAAATATATCTAGAGCCCTCAGTATTATGTATTGTTCTGCCTAAAGAAATTTGTTTTAAAAGCCCAGGCACTTTTAAGCGTCACTTCGTACATTAAAACAATGCTAATGTTGCAAGTTAGGTAGTCATAAGTTAAGAAATGCTGCAGTTGGTGCTGCACTATAATGCACTATTTTATTACATGCTTTTTTCCTCCAAAAGGCTCCAGCCTCATTAAGTACACTGAATGGAAGTTGCTTAGTTCATTGTTGCAGAAACGAGGAGGTGTGTGGTGAAAGGATGAGGGGTTTGTTAGAAGAATGGTGTCGCAGATAAAGCAAATAAATGCCATTCCTATCCTTTGTAGTCTATTCCTGCATCTGCTACAAAATAACCTGGAGAAGTTTCTTAACTTTTGTTAAGTAGTCACTTATTGTAGGTCTTATTTTCTACAAACCTAACTCAGTGCTGTAAAAGTGCTGAGCTCTCGCAACTACAGCTAATGTCTAGAGGAGCTTTGCTTTGAAATCCAAAGTGCTTTAAAAGGCTGTATAATCTGATAAGTGAAACTTTGTGTTTCCATGAATTCTTATGTTTTTCCCTTCCACTGTACCCTGGTTCCCTTGTCTGAAAAATGGGGACAATAACAAAATTGACTGGAATAGCTGAGGTGATCAGGGTAGAATACTGTTGAAATAACCAGGAGAAAAATGGCAACCCTATAGTCAGCATAGCAAAGTCTGTCGTGTAGTTAATAGGGCCACGGGACAAAATTTGAGCATAACCAAGAGGTTATAATAACTTACTCTCCGAGTGAGTGTGTGTCTATCCTGAGTGTTGAATGAGACAGGAGTCCAGCTGAAAAACTGTATGCATATAATTAATAATGATATCATTACCTCTCTGTAGAGTGGAGCTGAATTAAGACTTCTGTTATTGCCTATTCTGAACTCTTGACTTTTCCACTTGATGGCCTTTTTCACTTTACACATTGTATTTCCTGTAATGAAAACTTTGTACATATAAAGCATGAGAATATATGAGTAAGCATGCATCTGAATATTAATTCCCCCAAATTTTTATGGGTACCTCTTACACGTAAAGAAAATGCAGTGCAGACATAAATGGTCTTTCTTTCAAAGGAAGTTCCCATTTGATAGCTTTGTTACTGTTAATAACCAGGTTGCATCCGTACTGAATGAGCAGCTGCAAAGAATCAGGATATTGGAGATGATGTAGCAACCTCTGGGTTGCTACAATAAACTCTTGTTTTGGTGCTTTGATTTAAAGCACTGAAAATCTCCAAAGGAATGTGTCAGGATGCTGGAGTATTCTTTTCCATTTGCAGTACAATGGAGAAAATATTCTCAGGCTCTCCAGAGAGATAAATATGAGATTGGAATGCATTTAACTGTATTTAAAACGAAAGCATGTTGAAAGCACTCTATTGAATATTAAGTAGATCCTATTATAATATACCTCAGATCAGAGTATAGTATTTTCCCCTAATACTTTGAAAGCTACTGCTTATCTTAACTACAGAAGACGCTCTATACTAAGGCTCATTTTGGCTATAGATTCAAGGATCCGAGGTCTAATACGGCCTGTAGGATGACTGAGCTGCAGTAAAACTTGCTGAATGATTCATTGAGCAGTGTTCACATCAGCTTCAAAGAAAAATACTTTTCCTTTCTGCTCACTGAACAGAAGGAGCTGCTGTGAATATGGGTATTGACAAGAGGCTAAAGGAATCAAATGGATAATGTGTAAAGGGAAGAGAAAGCACATGCATCATGTTCATGCAGTAGGTAATAAATAATATTGCTGTAATACTTACTTTTCCAAATGAAAATGGTTCATACCCAGACTGAGCCCAAAATACTTTTTTTCATCCATAAACAGTATAGGAACTGTATGCGTAAGCAGAAGAAACGTATACAGCAAGTCAGGAACACAGGAATCCTAAATGCCAGAAATGGACTCTGCAAATTTATGTAGCACCAACCAAACGAAGCACTTTCCAAATAATTGAATAAATACTATTTTAATGAACCATTATGACACATGACAGGCTACATAGGATTTGAACCCAAAGCTTCAGCGCTAGATTTACAGCTTTTGTTATTTTGTGTAGCAGTTACTATCAGACTGCAACTAGTGTTGCTTTCCCTGACGGTAGCAGCAGTAAACCATTATTCTGTGTGGAGAGTCATAATGGAGAACCATACGGCACTGCAGTGGGGACACCTATTCTGCAGGTAGTATAAAGGAGCATCTGGATTTGGGAACTAGAAAATAAACCAACTCATATTTGAACCTGCCACATTAGCATCAGTGGAGGGGAAGCTGTGCAGTGTAAATGGAATGTAGAAAAAACTAAATTCCTTACTAAGACCTTCAGCATATCTGGGTGTTTTATGTGTTTGAATTAGGCCAAATTTGGACACATTTTAATGGCACCAGAAAACGCACATCATCTTTTTCAGGATTGCTAAATGTTAAGGTCCTCCTCTGCCAACATTTCCAGAAAGACCAAATATCTGACATATCACTGACGTAGGCTTGAGCATCTTCAGGGTAGGTGCTCCCGCCTGCCATCTAGAAGAGAGCAGACAACATGGCATCCATTACAAATAATTTTAACCAGTATCAATTTTCTATTATTTTTGTGTTGGTTTTTTATTGTTCTCCATAGTAGCTCCTTTTCTTCTACTGCGTGGAGGTGGGAAAAATGCAACTTGTATGACCCCCAGCACTACCACCAGCACTCAGTTGTAAAAGTGCCAGACCTTTATCCAGAAATTGAGGCAGCTCAGTGTTTCAAGGCTCTGTAACTGTCTCTTTTCTAGATTAGACTTTCACAGAGTAGCTGACTGTTATTCACTAACCTTCTCTCAGACACACACATTTTCACCCTTTATATCAAGCCTTAGTGACCCACTCTGTGGAAGCTCATCCCCTTTGTACAGTCTTCCAGTTATTATGCCTGAGGCCAGCAAAGTCAAATGATGAGTGTCTCAGGCAGTCATCTAATCAGAGTGATTTGTAGGCATTCTGAGAGGAACCAAAGTCCAACTGGTGCCTCGGTGATAAAAGCCCACTGATTAATCCCAAGGCTACACTTTGCTGTGATTTGCCATTTGTGCAGAATAAATAAAACATGATCCATTTCATGGTCAGCTTCTGGAAAACGGTTGCTTGTTAAATTCTTTCACTCACAAAATGAGAGAGAGAAAGAGAACTTGCCTGGGACTCTGCCCCAGTCTGTTTTCCCCAACTAAGATTGTTAATGGGTAGGTTTGGTGTTCCTAATGAGTACATGATTTAATATGTTAGATGCTGGTGGATTGACTTAATTTTTTTTTTTTAATCAGTTTAGACAGGATTATATACCTATCCATAAATAGCTTTACATGCATGACAAGCGTATCAAAGGACTGGCTGGCAAAGAGAAAGCAATCCTTCTGGAAGCCTAAAAACTAGGAAACTCAGAATGTGACTTGTTGCATAAGCTACTGATTTCTGTCTATGAATGTTTGACTGTTATGGGGCCTTTCTTTTTTTTCTTGAGAGTTCTTTTGCCAAAGGAGAAACAAAATAATTACTCTGATACATTTAAATTCTTTTTTTTTCTAGCTTATTTATAACCTTATTGTATTATAAGTAGGGCTTAAAAAATGTCTCCTGGGAATAGATGCTTTATCTTACATAGCCCCCCTTGTATTGCACTACAACATGGTTGTAGTTCTTTGGCCTAAGAATCAGAAGTTATTTTCTCTACCATAACCACTAATGAAATTGAAGAGGGTAATTTGCATAGGTAATAGGAGAAAGAGACTAGTTTGCGTTGCTTTTCCTAATTGTTGTGCCTGAACGTCGCGTGAAATTTTTTTATGTGGGTATAAAGCAACAGAATAGTACAGTACAGAACAGAACAGTAGATCCTGAGTGAGAACTACATTGTAGAGGAAAGGCAGTCCATTACTTTTGGTGGGCTTTTTATGCAAAAAGTTTTTTTCAGAATCTAGTTTGCTATTAAGCTGCCTTCATGGTTCAGTGAGAGTTGACATCCTGAATCCAGGATGCTGGTGGGAGATTATAGAGCTCTCTCAGGATACTCTTACAGTCAAATATGAGATCTTTTGCTGCAAAGGGAACTGGCTTTTCATGAATGGTAGAAGAGCTACTAAAAAGACTTCTGTGCTGAGCAACCACATGACTGGATGATAGGAAAGGCAATGTTATGGTTGGAGGAAAGAGTGCAGAAATAGCATGTCATTTTATGGCCTGAAGTTAGAATGAGGCTGTCGTAGAAGACAGACAGTATTTCCCCTATAAGCTAGAGCTGCTGGTGGGTATCGCTGGCCAATGGAACTCTCTAACTGGTGACTGCAAGCCATGACTGGGTATGCTGCAAAGAAAGAAGTGAGAAATAGAAAAGCATATTTTCCCACTAACTGATTTAGTAGAAAGGTAGGTGGAGAAAATAATCAAAAGACCATTGTTCTAAGAACTGTAAGAAAACGGGCTTTAGTTTTAGTGTACTTTGAATTTGCTGTTTCTGTTTTCCTAAGTAGTGCTGTGTTTCAGAAATAAATGTCTGTAACAGTTAGTTATGTTTGACACTGTAGCTTAGTGTTGTAGCATGAAAGAATTGCCTATTTAAGTGCCCAGAGCAGGTGGGGTTTCTTTTGCTCTCAGATTTCTGGTGTGTATTCAAGCTAGTTTTATTTCACAATTTTATTAAGGGCACCTAAGTTTTGAATTAGTCCTTTGTTCCTGTCAACAGCATGTGACAGAAGAGTTAGAAAGACACAGCCTGATCTGGAAGGAGTCATCCTTAATTCTGAAGAGACACTAATGCAACCGTCTCCAGAAGACATGAGCACCTCAGTCTCTAAATCAGCCCAAGAGAGTTCCAGATGCTCAAGTTGAAACTAAAGACTAAAGTACCCCTATCAATTTTCATGTCCAAAAAAGGTTTGCCTTCTGTGTGCCAGGGCAGACTATAGGATCAATTCAGAACAGAATCTCTCCCATTTTTCTCTCTGCTCAGTAGCTAGAACAGTAGGTAACACATCATCCAAAGCTAGCAGCACTGATGCTAATAGTGGCATGTCATTTTAGAGGAACGGAATGCTTTGTTGACAGTATAGCTTTTTGCTTTATGATTTGAGTATGTTACATGCAACAAGATGTATGTAGTGATGTCATGAAGGTCTTACAAGAGCTTTAGCTAGGTTTGTGACAGCTGCCAGAATTTGTCTGTCGTCAAACTCATACCCACATTTTATCTTTCTTAAGAGTGGTTCAGTCCAGTCTTTCATAGATCTTTATGTACTTTTGTAACACTGTGTTAATACTTCTCAGGTAGGAATTTTTGAAAATTAAAAACACTGACCATTTCCCTCTCCACACATCTATACATTCAGCAGTTCTTTGTTGCATACAAAGGAAGAATATTATGAAGTTTTTCAGGGTTTTTGATTTTGGTCATTAAAAAAGAGGAATCTGATTTTTCAGTTAATTCTTGGTGCTTGGGCACCTGTACACCAAATTACTGTTACTAAAATAGCTTTTATTGAAGATAAATCCTTTGCTGTGGCCTGCAACACAATGTTAGTAATACATAGCCTCGCCGGAAAAAAGCCTGCCGGTATGAGTTCGGTAAGCATTAGTATCTTCTTTCTGCTTTTCCAGTTGACTACCAATATTGTATTTCTTGCAATGGAAGATTTTCCTCTTTTAATGAGCACAATTGCTGCAGTCTTTCCAGGTTTTCCTCCTAGTGAGATTAATGCCACTGAACTGTCCAATAATGACAGGGCACTGCAGCCCCAGTCTGCCATCACAGAAGTAGCAAATATCATCATTCAGGCAGAAAAAGAGATTTTACCTTTCCTAAGGTCTTTCCTATTGACACACACAAACGAAACTCTCCGTACAGAGAGGACAGAGAAAATGTCTAGCCTTTATCAATTAGACTTCATGGTTTTTTTTTATTTCCCTGGACAGATGTTTGTGGACTCCCAGGTTAGAATACATTAGGGTTTTTTTGAGTTTTACTCTCTATATTACTAGCAGCAGTGAAAAATCCACTAGAAAGACCAAGCAATGTGGCTAAGCAATCGAGCTTTACAGAAACAGTACAGTTAATCCATGGTAGTTCTGAATTACTAATTTAATCTGCAAAATATAGGTTTCTCTATTAATTTGGTAACTAATTGGCAACTATTTCTGGCCCATATCCCCAAATACATTTTTTAAAATGTATTCCTACCAACTACTGACAAGTTAGCCTTCCCCTTTCCCCTGATGGCATGTGCTTCTGCAGTGATATTGAACTCGGCATCAATGTCATTAGTGGGAAGAACATTTGAATCTGCATAAAAGTTATCCCTTTTTGTTTGTCCATGAAAACATCTTTCTGGAAAGCTATTAGCTGGGAAAGTGAACATAATTGAGGCACTAATCACACATTTACCTTTTGTAAAGACAAAATCAGACTCCGAAATAATTCTGAATTCTTACTAAATGTAGCGTCAGAGTTTTTCCTAAGTGAAACTACTAATCTGCCTGTGTTTTCATTTGTTTTCTGAGCTGCACATCTCCATCTATGACTGCTTTGCATGCTTGAAACGAGGTTTGCTTTGTCTGGTTTGTACTAGCAGTGCAAGATGCTTTAGGAACTCGTATTTTTGAGTTTGTTGCCAACTGGTTAAGGAACCATCTGTTCCAACATGGTGTGTTCCTCCCTGGATGACCAATTGTGTGAAAAGGCATTATGAGATAGCTGGGAAGGAGCATCCTGCTCACTCAGCCCGAACTGAAGCAGCACTGATGGCATCCTTGCAGAATGCACCCATAGCTATCATGTGAGCTCTGCTCACACATTTATTACACACAGTGCTCTTGCTGAAACTTTGCAGTGATGCTGCTTCTGGGAGGTCAGATCATCAGATCTTCAGTCTTTATTCTTCCTAGGAATTCTGCCATCCTGTAGGTAAATGCTGGGGTACTGCTTGAAATCAGACACAGTATAAACGTACATGTAGAAAAACACCTGAAGGAAAAAGATGTGCATGGGGGGGATTGTTGTGGTGATGTGTCTAATTATATGTTCACTTCTTCACGGCTACCGCCTTTTATAGGATCACAAACTCTGTGCTTAATGAACCATGGCTTCAGATAAGCTATTGATACTGCTAGAGTTAAAAAAAGTCTCCAGCTTCCCGGGTTTGTGTTGTGGTGCATCCATAATGTGAATACACATGTAGACAGTACACATCAAAGAACAAGGGCAGGCAAATAACTCATCCTTTTAATAACTACCTTTGTTCTGAAAATGTAAAAACTGGGTTTTCCATTTTGTAGGAAGTTTCATGTCTTTAAAGTCTGTTTTGTCTCAAAGCAAAAACAGGAATGAAAAATTTGGTGAAAAAAAGAAGTTTGTGAAATACCTTCCCAAAACAGTGTCGTGATGGAGAAACTAGTTTAATTTTAACAAAAATGTTAATGAAATGTTAAATTTGGCTTTATTTTGGATAAGTGTTTTGTAAACAACTGTTTGTGGTGGAATCTGTATTTTCCCAAAAATAAGTACTATTATAAAAAGATTGAATTTCGGCAAACAGGTATTTTCTAGTGGGGGAAAAACCTCAAACAAACCCTTAGTTGGGAATTTTTGAAAAGTCCTACTTCTATGCGAGAGACATTCTGTCTTGTGACTTGTTCTTGGGCTCCACTAAGGGCTGATTGCAAAATGTCAGCATGGTACATCAGGAGGGCCGGAATCCCCAGAGCAGCCAGTGGTGAGAACACACATAAATCACACAGCTGCTAGACTGGAGGGGAGGAGAAATGGCTCCGCTGGAGTTACAAATGAGAAATCTTAGCTAGGTTAAGTAAATGACATCCTGGTTTCTTCCTGTCGATATAACGGAGCAGTCAGAGACAAAAAGAGAGGTTACTTACAGGAATTGGCTGGCAAGGTAGAATTTTCTGAAGATTTGCATTAATTCATTACTATGTTTAAGACTTCCAAATTGGACTTTTTTTAAGAGACACCTCTTATCTTTTTAAGCTCCTTGAGTCTACACGATAATTTATTTTTTAACACAAGTAGTTAGCCTTTAACCTTTGAGAGAAATCAGATGGATTTGGTGAGCTGATTTTGAACTTATGCTTTTGGATGCCTCATTTGCTACACAGAATTGTAGGCACAGGCTTTTTTTAATTCTCCCAAACTCTACCTGCATGTATTCTAATGTCTCCTCTTATCTGCTTGAATGATCCTCTCTAGTGCTGCTTTATGCAAACCACAGCACAGCCAAACTCTTCTCAGAGACTGAGTGAGTGACAGTACATATTTTCAAGGTACACTAAATGAGAAATGTGCAATTTAAGCATAGCATTCACACATTTGAATGAAAGACTGAAACTGTTGAAACTGCAGCTGCTGACAGGAAATTGATGTACCAGTTGCTATTTACCTAGCAGAAATTAGTTCTCTGCTATCAGTTTTATTAAACTGGATGGAAAAAGCAACCATTCCCTTAGGAGGGTTAAAAATATGTTCCCTTCAAAGTTAAGAGTTAAACGTGCTTCTTCCCTGTGTCATTGCTATTTTCTCATGTCCTTTGTTTTTTTTTTCCTGAAAAATACCACTATAAAATAGACTAATAAGCTTTCCTAGTTGGCATTTAACCCCATTCAGACCCTCTCCTTGTACTTTGGGAACAGCTGGTCAGTGACAAGAGCGCCACAAGAGGAGTTTCTTCAGTAAGAACATTCTCCTGTAGGGCACAGGCAAATGCACTGGGGCTCCACCTTTCATTTGCTGAGCACACAGGCCAGACACCCTGCAGTACAGCATGAAGTTATGTCTGAATAAAAATGTTATTTCCTATTCCAAACTGGTAACTTCTTCCCAAATTGGCCAAGTCCCTAGGAAGTCTCACTGTCCTGAAGAGGTTCAGGTGGTTTCACACTCAAATGCTTTCAGGACTGTTTGATCTGTCAGACTTTTCCCTACTGTGGGGATGTAAATTAATATTTATTATTAATATAGTACTGCAGTGTACAAGATGCACCACACTTGTTAACTTTGCCATAATCTGTGTCTCAAAGCATTTGTTTCTAGAAAGGAGATCTGCATGTGTCAGATTTTTGGAACACTAAGGGATAAAAGAAGCTCTTAAATCTGAGGCTGGGATAAGGTTTTTAGGAAAAAGAGCACAGACCTGGTGTATAGTCCAAAGTAATGGCAACCACTCCCTTTCCTATAAACAATCAAGGACAGGGGGCTGGAGCCACAGTTGTGCTCAATAGGAATCTAGTGGTCACAGCTTTTCCTAATTGTGCCCAGGCTCTCATACACATCTGAGAGTAGATACATGATAATTAAATGATAAAAAGTGCCTCATGTTAGTATGAAAGACCAGAGTGGATCTATGTCATTTAAGGCCAAGATGGCTGTTACCTGGGAGATGTTACAGAGTCCGTTATTTTTGCAGAGTGAGGGCTCTTCAGTAGTTCACTAAACCAGCTTTATCTTAACTGTCTACTTTCCTAGTAAAATGTAAAGCAGATGGATTTTTGTTTTTTGTCTAGCTGCAGTAAATCTATCTGGGAACTAACCCTGGAACTAATCACATGTATTTTTCAAGTCTGCCTGCCTAAAATTAAACATCTGCATCCACATCAGTCACTACAGGCACTGGAAGGGAAAAAATGTGTCTTACTTTCCAGAGCAGTTAATTCAGTGATGGGACTTGTAAGTACCAAGGTAACAATGACAGATGAAAGCACTCAGCACTTATAAAATTCAGAATTCTAGGCAAACTTTTAACAGCTGTTTTGAATGTTTGGGCCACTGTATTTCTTTATTATAAAGATTTTCCTCCTCTTCTTTTTAATTTTTCACGCCACTTATTTTAGGGATTTTTCCTTCCTTTCAGTCTTTGAGTTGTCATGAATCTGGCTTATTGCTAGTAAATCACAGGAGAACAGAATAATGGAAATATGGCTGGAAGGGTTATTGAGAGATTGCCTAGCCCATCAGTTCTTCCTAGTGAGGAGCACTGATAGTAAACCTGAAAAATGCAACAGAACACAAAGTAAAAGGCTCTTCCTGCCGTGTTAGCTTGGGCTGTGTATCCATGACTGTACTGTCAGAGGAAGGTAGTGCTACCAGGAGATAACAATGGGACACAGTCTGAAAAAAAAACAACCAAACCAACCCAAAACAATTTGAAGCAGCAGGGTATCTTTTCCATACCAAGGAGGCCTTGGCATCAACCCTAACATTTTTATTTTTTTTTCCTCATAGTCCTACCTTAGTTTTAAGGCACTGCTGTGAGGAGGTAGCTGCAGGGCTTCAGGAGGACACAGAGATACAGGGTCTGCAGGTTGTACATGAGGCTGAGGATGCATGAACTCAGAGAGAAGGTAGAAATAACAGAGGCAGGCAGAGCAGGAGAAAAGGAGTGATGAGGCTAGCAGAGCAAACTGGCAAGGATCTGATGGTGATTACTCTGGAACTTTCCCCAGGAAAGGTTGGAGACAGCTGTTTTGTTTTGTTTTGTTTTTTTCTCTGCTACGTAAGAGGATAAGCTTTATCTAAGTATTCTTGAAAGATGTTTGCCTATGTGTCCTGGTTTCAGCTGGATAGAGTTAATTTTCTTACTAGCAGCTGCTACAGTGCTGTGGTTTGGATTTAGGATGAGAATAATGTTGATAACACACTAATATTTTAGTTGTTGCTAAGCAGTCGAGGACTTTTCAGCTTCTCATACTGGCCTGCTTAACAGGAAGACGGGGGCACCCAAGAAGCTGGGAGGGGACGCAGCCAGGACAGCTGACCCCAACTGGCCAAAGGGATATTCCATACCATATAACATCATGCTCAGTGTATAAAGTAGGGGGGAGGAGAAGGAGGAAGGGGGCCGGGCATTTGGAGTGATGGTGCTTTGTCTTCCCAAAAAATGATTAGACATGCTGGAGCCCTGCTTTCCTGGAGATGGCTGAACACCTGCCTGCCAGTGGGAAGTAGGGAATTAATTCCTTGTTTGGCTTTGCTTGTGTGTGCAGCTTTTGCTGTACTTATTAAACTGTCTTTATCTCAACCCACGGGTTTTCTCACTGTTACTCTTCTGATTCTCTCCCCCATCCCACCAAAGGGGAGTGAGCGAGTGGCTGTGTGGTGCTTAGTTGCCAGCTGGAGTTAAACCATGACACTATGGAAATAGCATAGTAGTGTAGGCATTTAAGAACAGTTTAGGCAAACTATTCCTTACTTTACTATCCTTAGTATTCAGAAAGTTTTCTCAGATAAGCCTGTCTGTCCATAGCCTGTCTCCTATTACTGCCATTGCCTTCTGAAACAAGTATTTTATTTCTCTAATGGTAGTCAGAACACAGCACGCTCACTTTGATTGCAATGTTTCAGCATCTCACTCAACTCATTCTTGTCTTTGGCAGTCTTTGATGTGTATGGGCATGATTTTAATGGGCCCAGTTGTCTCTGGCATTGTGACAAATGAACCTATGAACCTCATTTTTCAAACCATTGCAGTTTCTAAAGCTGGATTACATGTTTCCAAGAACATCTAGAATCTCAGAACAAATAGGAATTTTATTAATTCAAAGTAATAAACAGCCGAAGAGTATTTTTTAATGTACTTGCCATAAAGTGTCACTAAATAGATATGTGCACAGCAAATTCACAGCTCATGGTTATGAGACTTTTCAGCATTGCTTGAAACTTTATGAAATTAAAACATTAATTTAAGCCACCACTACCACAGTTAAGGTAGCAATTGAGAGTGCTGGTTACTTGCTGCTGTTACCTGTTGGCCAACAAAAGTGGGAGGCACTGCTATAAATGTTTTCACAGTTAGTATCATGCTGGTCAGGTAGCTGAATTCCTTACGCTCAAATGTGCTGCTAAGCAATGGGTCAAGGTTGGTGCTGTGAATGAGCAAGTGTAAGCTTGTTTCTGAACAGATGTGTAAATAAGTAGTGCCCTGTCTGTTTCCTAAATGGCATTTTTTTATTTCCTATGCAGACCAATTACTTCAAAAGTACTTCATTCCATCCCTTCAAATAATGGTAAACATGCTCTTTTTAAACAGCAAAACATGGTCAAAGCAAAGGGGGCAAATCCTGTTTTGGAAAACAGCTGTGAACTCCATTGGGTGCTGATACTACTGTTTTGGAAGTGCTGCTCTCTTAGTTCTGTCACTGAAGACAGAAACGGGTATTTTTCAAAAATGCAGTGGAGATTGCCAGAAAAACGTGAAGATGTATGTTTTAGGAAAAACTTAGTGTATATAGTTGTCAGCTAGCTGCAAGTGAAACTGAGGATAAGGCCAATTAGACTAGGGGTGATAAAAGGCACTGCAGGCTTGCTTTCATTCGTTCCAGGACACAAAGAACACAAAACTAACAACTTTTAGTGCACAACAGCAGAACAAAGGCATCTAGAGATTACACTAAGCAGACACACTCCCTAACAGTTTCCTCTACTTTTTAAAGGAGCCCAGAGACTCAGACCAAAGAAATTCTGCTTAGAGGTAGCATCCTTACAGGTTGAATTTCTCCTGGCTACTGTTGTGGACAATCAACTTGGCCAGGTCCATGGGCCAGGCAGTGCTGTATGAGAACAGAAAAAAATGCAGCAGCTTTTGAACAGCAGCTACAACCTGAGATAGTCCAGGCAGATATGACTTAAGTGAAAAGCAACAAGTACTGGAAAACAGAGTTAGTCCCTTGTATTTGTGAGGAGTTGTCAATTCATATCTTTGATGGACTGTGGGAGAGAACATTGAATACAGTCTGGTACCCCAGGATGCTGAGCCCTCTACAGTTGACAAACAGACCTGAGGCTTAGTGCAGGAGTAAGATACTAGGGAGAGGAAGTGGATTATATATATATGTATGTCTATCATACAGGGTTTGAAAGCAAACCAGATGAATGTTGTACTTGTAATTCAAAGGGTACGAGAGAAGGTCCCAAGACAGCTGATGACAAGCTCCCAAGGACCAGGCAACGGTGTTGGGCAGGAAACACTCAGCCACCTACAGGATTCTCTGAAAAGCAGAAGAAGGAGTTGTGTACTAGAGGGTAACACACTGAGTAAACTATTCCACCATTCTTACTGACACCATGAATCAGAAGCACAGAGACTCTTTAGGGAAGGTTGGTTTAGGATCCAGATGCGGAGCTGTTACCTTTGAGGTATTAGTTCTGTTCCTTGTTTTGCTGCAAGTACTTTGTGAAGCTCAATTATTTTTGTGTTGGTTTGCCCATCCATAATCCAAAGATTAATAGTATTCTGTGCTTTACAGAAATTTGAAGATACTAAAGAATTAAGTTGCTTAGCCATCCGTAGGTTCCTTGAGATCTAGAAGCAAAACATTGTGTTCTACAAAGCCTTAGAAAGTTTCTTTCATGGGAGCGAGCTTCTTATCCTGCTGTAAGAAGTATGAAAAAGGATGTTGTTTGCTAAATAATACTTCTCTAAAAGTTGTCACCCAGGTGAGACTGTAGAGGAAGAGGATTTGACCAACTTTTTAAAAGTGTTTGAGTCAGGGATATAAATTAGCTTTGGGAAATTACTAATTCTCATCTAAATTAAACAGATTTCCTAGTATTGCCAGGAGCATTAAAGCCAGAGCCAGGTCATATGTGATACTCTTCCATCCAATCAAAAGCAGATAAAAAATGCTTAAGTACCATTTTCATAAATAACAACAATGGAAGATTAGATTTTCATCAGATTTATTCTTTTGGGCTGTAGAGGATACATGTGTATCTGTGTTGACTGTGTGTCTAAATTGACAGACAACGCATTAGGGGCTTGTTTCCTTGCTAACCACTGCTTATATGTAATGTTTCCTACAACAAAACAATAGTGTGAGTGTGGGTGTTTTTTAATTAAAAAAAAAAACTCAAAAAAATTGTACTAAATTATTGGATCCTCCCTTAGTATTCTTAAGTCTTTAAAAACAAATCTGAAGTAAAAGGCACGAGTTTTTCCTGCAGGGTGGACTCTTAGACCCTTCCCCCAATATTTTGTTTTGATGGCTTTGCAAGACGAAGTGCCAAAAGGGAGACTTGTGGATCGATCATGAACTCAGGATCAGGCTGTTCAGGTTGTTATTCTTTGCTTATGGAATTGGAGTATTATACAAATCACGTGGCTGTGCTCGCTTGTCTTCCTGCTTATGGGTGACCTCTTCTCTTACCACAATTAGAGATGAAGGGGAAGCGTAAAAATAAATATGTCCCTGTTCTAAAATACTTCTCAAAAGCATTCAGAGGGCAGGTGCTGTAGCAACATATTGGAATAAGGTTTTTTTTTTCAGTCATTTACAGTTTTAATGGCTAGTGCTTTCTTGGTTTTCTGTCTGCATTGGTCCAGTCACAGAAGAAAGCCAAGCAAATTGTGCACACTAACTCAGAGTGGTTGGTTCATGTCTGCTGTTTGAGGTCAGGATTCTTTCCTCATTTCTGTATTTCTGCTACCCAGTTGAGCTCCCTGTTCCTAAATCAGCAAAACAGATACAGATACCTCAGGTCACTCAGCTTCCTTGTCATTTGGCATTTTCACCGAGCTGAAGCACAAATAACAGTTTTACTCCCACGAGTAAATAAATGCTAAGTCAGTGTCTGGTGATTCCTCTGAAACCTGAAGATGTCTTGTAGCATGACTGATAGATTTGATTAAATGGCACCCCTAAGACTGTTGTTGCAGAAGAATGATTAAGCCTAAATTATCTGAAACACTCTGACTCAGGATATAAACAATGCAAGAGCAATTGAGAGACCCTGAATCACGAACTGTGACATGATATATCCTGGAGTTCAGTAATCTGATGGTGCCATTAATGACTAAGCTAAAGCAAGCAGAGGTTTTGTTTGCTTCTGATTTCATGTCTTCCACCCTCAGTCTCTGCAGGTGGCTAAACATACAGAACTACTTAGGAAGCTGAGGGGGGGGAAGAGAGGGAAATACAGAAAAGAATAAAGAAGGAGCAGAGAAGCAAAGGGATTTATGTTTTTGTTTACATCTTGAAATTTTCCCAATGTCCCTAGGGTAATGGCATTCACAGTGAGGGAGAGAGGGCGGGAGGAAGGGCCACAAGCTCTTGTGGTGGAAGGGAATAACGAATAGGGGGCAGATAAGGAAACAAAAAGCAGAATATAAAATACAGCCAAGGGAAAGAGGGCATTTTTTCTTAGACAGGAAAAGGAAAAAAGAAGAGATGTCCAAATGGTTGTCAGGATTCTTTATTGTCTCTCCCAGAAATACTCTTAGCAGTACTGGCAGCAGGGCACAGAAGTTTCTATAGGGGAAAAATAAGCCAGTCAGTAGGTCGCTTACAGATTGTTCTCCTGAATAATATACAAGAAAAATCTTACCTGAAATTTTCACATTTATTGGCAGAAAAGAATTTATCAAAAGTGGGCAATTCTCCCTCCCTTTTAGTGTCTGATGATGACAGCAGAAGCTGAATAGTTTGGTCCCTTGGGAAAACCGTATTATTTCATAATAAATAAACTGAAATTTTAGTGACAGACCTGACAGAGGGTTTTTATCTTATTCTCATCATATCTGAAAGAGAGGGGAAGAAGTGGAGTTAAGTCTCTCTTATTGTTTTCCTTAAATTAAATGAAAGGAGTAGGGAGGGGGAGGGAGAGAAGAGCCCACTACTGAGCAACTAAGTTATCCTTCCAGTCATTTCTATGGCAAATGAAAGTGCTTCTCAAGGATAAGTAACCTAATGAAACCTTACGCAGTGGTCATGGGGAATTGCTGCCAGAACTGGAGCAAAGTGAGAACAAAGAACTGAATATTAATGGCAAATGTCATTACGTGTTTCGATATAACAAGCAGGTATTTTTCCTCATGGATAAATGGTAATTTCATGGAACACACAGTAGTGATGAGTGGTTCGTCTTTCCTTAACTCATTGTCCTTTAAGTCATGACAAAACTTAATACTAAGGGGAGAAGGATGCTCAGTCTGCTTTTAATGAAAAATGCTAGTAGCCAGGTCCTTCTGTTTGCCTTCAGGTTGGCTATGAATATGTAAAAATGTTGGCTGTGCATGAAGTATGAGCACATATTCATAATGTGGAACTGTCTCTTTTTATTAGTATTTAAATAAAGATAAAACTACTCTGCATGACCGTGTGCAGACAAAATGAACAGTGAGAGAATCTTTTTTAGTTCTGACATTAGATTTACCTGATTAGAAGCAGACCAGATATCAAACCCATAAAGCACTCTCTAAAATTAAAACCCTTAATGGCTTCATTAATACTGTGAACTGACATCAAGCTTCAGGCACATGGCTTTAGTGTACCTTGGCATCTTAAAAGGTGCTGTCTGGGGAGCAGACAAGCAGGGAGAGCTTACTTCAGAACTTCTGTCGCCACTGGTATACTTAGCGCCGTGATATAGCGGCATATTGCCGTCTTTAGTTCTTGGGAGTATGGCAGTCTGTCCCCTTTAGTGGTGGAAAGCAGGGCTTTACTTTGCATGTCCTTTTCAGAGATGCTGCATGTAAGTGATAGCAACGGCATAAGCTCACTGACTGCTGTCGGCACAAATTGTCTGACTGCCACCAGGTTTGTTTGCATAATCGGTGCTGGCAGCCTCATCTTCAACAGAGCAGTCACTCCTGCAGTGAGTGGCGATCGCTTGCTTTTTTTGACTAAAAAAAATGGGAGTCTCTTTTAATCTATCTGTATATGCAGTGGGGTGGGCCTTAATCCAAACTGGATCTTGAGGAACTAAAACAAAAGCCATATAAAATCTGAGCGCTGATAGTCTTATTGGTTACTGATCAGAATCACCGACCTGCAATAGTGCCACTCTGGGCATCTCTGCAGAGGAAGATCAAAAGGAAGTTGAGAATTGTAAGCAGATCGGACTAAATTAGAGGAACCAAAAAAAGGCTGCTTTCGAAGTTCAGATTGCATCTTAAAAAATGTTGTTTTTTAATTACCATGTCAATGTTGTGATAGGCAGTGGAAAATCAAATTAGTACACAGGATATTTGGAAATCTCCATGGTTTTCAGAGAAGAGATACAAAATAAAGGAACTCCACTGGGATGAAGCTATGCTGGGTCAGCCAGTATCCAGCAGGCTTGAGAGCCAACCATATCGTCTCCCCTGTGTTTTTCCTTTCAAGTGTTTTCAAGTTGGGTGTCCAGTAGTTGATCTGGGGTGCCAGCTGCATTAAGGCAGAGAGTGTCAACATGCTTCAAACACAGCACACACGCAGGGTGACAGAGTTTGGAAAACAAGAAAAAGGCACAGAATTCAAACTGAAATTTCAACTGGCGAATGTCCAAATCTGATTTCTTTTTCTCAGCATGAGATGCACTGACTGGACAATGAGCTCATTGCAAGCATTCGCTATCAGCATAGCTCCCTATGAATACCATGTTGCATTTATTAGTAGCTAAGTATAAAGTCTTCTGGGGTTAGATGGGTTTGGGGCATATCTTTCTGGTCTCAGATAAACAGTGCTCTTTTAGGCCAGTATCCTCATGCTGGCAAAGTCCCCTCATGTACTGTAAGCAGTTTTAATTGTGTCTCTTGCTGTATTTAATTGTCTGGTTTGCTACTAGTGACAAGTAGGCAGGTTTATATATATAGCCATTTGATTGAGTACTCTGGATGTGATGTCGGTATTTTTGTGTGTATTTACACCAGCTAAGTATGTATAGGCCTCCCAGATCTCCACGCCTAGCAACAGAGATTTTTGGGAGCAGACTTTGGTAGAGGAGGACTAAGTTAGGGACTATGTAAGTAAGTTAGATGTATAACGTCCATCAGATAGGGCAGGTTGCATCTAAGGATGCTGATGAAGCTGGCAAATACCATTGTAAAGTTGAATGCTTATCTTTGAGAGATCATGGAAATCAGGGGAGGTTTCTCTTGGAAAAAAGGAAATGGTACACCCGTTTTCAAAAAAGACATAAAGGAACATCTGGCAAAGTACAGGTTGGACAGCCTTATGTCTTCTGAGCCCTGAAAATTATGGAGCAAATTCCCATGGATACTATTTCCAGGTATGTGAATGATGAGAAGGGGATTGGGAAACAACCAACACAGATTTTGAAGGGCAAATTGTAGGTGATCAACCTGAATGCCTTCTGTGTTGAAATTACTGGCAGATTTATTTTAGCACGGCTTTCAACACTGTCTTGTATAGTATCCCCATAGTCAACTTGAGAAAATACATACTAAAATGGATAGAATTAGAAAGTGGGGGGAAAAAATGGCTGAACTATCAGGCTTAAAAGGGCAGTAGTTAGTACTTTGGCTGCAGGCTCATTATAAGTAGTGTACCTCTTAAGTCACTTCTGGGGGTAGCAATACTTAACATCTTCAGCAGCAACCTAATCACTGGGACAAAGTGCACCCTCAGGAGTTTCTCAGTTGACACCAACTTGGAAGGAGCTGATGACATGCTGGAAGGTCATAGTCCTTCAGAGTGACTCTTGACACAGGTCCCTCCCTGTCATTCAGAAGGCCCTTGGCAAGCTGGAGGGAACCTTAAGTGTGTAAGAAGGAAAGCACGAGTCAGGAGCATGCGCTTGCAGTGCTGAAGGCTGACCATGCCCTGAGCAAAAGTGTAGGTGCCAAGTACAGGGAAAGGACTGTTACCCTCTGCTCAGCAGCTTGGGAGGCTTCATCTGGGACACGGCGTGTCCATTTTTGGAGACCCCCTGGAACAAGAGCAATATTGACACCCTGGAGGAAGTTCAGAACAGGGCTGCAAAGGCGGGTCAGCATGAGAAAGAGGAGACTGAGGGGGTGGAGTTTTTCTCTTCAAATACCCTCCAGGGGCCACAGAGAGGACCATGGCAGACTCTTCTCAGAGGTGTATACAGCAAAAGGACAGGAGCCAACAAGCTGGAGCGGGGGCTGAGTTCTCTGGGTATAAGGAAAAAAATGTTTCCCAAAAAGGGTGGTTGATCCCCAGGTCAGGCTGTCCCAACAGAGGCTGCAGAATCTCCATCTCTGGAGACACTCAGGACTCAACAGAAAGAGGTCCTATGCCGCTTGATCAAGCTTTCAAGGTAGCCCTGCTTTGAGCAGGGGGTTGGCTACAAACTTCCAGAGGTCCCCACCAATCTGCATTCCTCTCTGAGTCTGTGTTGGGTTGGTTTGTTTGCTTATAAGAGGGTAAGAGGGCGAGCAAATACTTTTTTCTTTTTTTCTTGACAGGGAAACCTCTAAACGCTTGTGCTCTCCAGCACATGTTCTCTGAATAAAACGTGTATGTTACAGATGTAGGCACATGTATCAGCAAATGGGTATGCATGACAGAGTAGGTCTGTAAGTTCAGCAAGCAATGTAAATATCTGTTGTGTCCAAGTATCTGGACACTTATCTTTGTGTCTTGCTATTTTCTAAAGGAACTTCCTGCCCCTTTTCAAGACCCTCCTTCTCCTTCTAGGGCTTCGGATGCCGTTTGCAGAAGGGCTGTGCAATCAGCAAAGATCTGGTTAAGGGACAATCTATTTGCTCATCAGAATTTCTCACCTTGGAGATGAGAAGTTCAGATGATAACACATGCAGACGTGTATGCATATACCCAGGGGTTACTTTATTTTGCCCTTAACATTTGATGTTGTGCCCATGTGGCCTTCTCAGGCTTGTATATTTGATAAAGTTATTTGCAGAGTAGTCTTATTTTCAAGCTCTCGTTAACTTTAAAACCTTTTCAGTGAAGTGTAGTTAGATGCAGTGATGTTGCAGTATTTTGTATCCTTTTAATTCCTTGGGCATGAGTCTTTCCAACCCTTTCATCACACTCACTCTCATTTCCCTGATTTGTTGTTGAAAAGTTTGTTAAAAGCACTATTCATTTCTGTAACCCGTAATGGAGCTTGCCATTTCTTTTGTGGTTTACTAAGAAGAAAAAAAAAAAAGAGGTTGTATAAACATAACTCCATTTGAAAAAGAAAAGCAAATGCACCGGCATGTTGTAATGAGAGCTATTAAAATAATTAGTCCCTATCCTAGGATGATTACAAAAGAAAATAAGTAATGAAAGTGAAACATATAACTGCTGGATTCTAAAACGAACAACCAGCATAAAAATTGAATGAGTCAAAAGTTTAAACCAGAATGTGACTGAGTTGCAGGATAGTGTAGGAGGAAATGCAATTGTGCTTATTTCGTGGCAGTTTACTTGAACTAAATGTCTCTGAAAAGTATCCGAGACGTGCGTGTAGAGCTTGTACTTTCCACAATGTATCACCATATTTGATTTCAGGACAGTCAGTGGGTCAAACTGCCTAAGGCAATCACAGCAGCTTTAACAGCTGAGTGCTTAGGGGAATGGAATAAAATGTCTGCAGTTCTGCTTTGATTTGATCTCATTCCTTATTTTATTATGGCCTGCTGGACAGGTCTGTGTTCAGTTATGCTATAGTGTCCAGTGCTGCCCCACACTGAGAGAAGAAAGATGGGTAATGCAGGCTCACCCCCAGCACCAGCAGTTCCTTCAGCCTCATGGGTCTTATCAGCCACAGTCTCACTCTGGTGCTTCCAGTAAGACTTTTGGTTGTTGTGTGTATGTCTGTATAATTGTCATAGTCTTGCCTTAAAACAGTATAAACCAAGAAAGATATTGTTCTGCTGATGGCTCAATATTCCCAATGTCAGAGATGTCACTTTCCTGCAGTGTGTTGTTTGAGGCTTCAATATGAATATTGTAATGAGAAAGCTCTGATCTTGGTTTACATGTGCTGAGAAAACATTCCTGGTAATGCCGTGTGAAATCTCAAAACATATACTGATCAGATGGATATCTTGTCCTTTAAATAATTAAATATAAATATTATTACTATTTATGAAATACTTTATAAAACAATTTAGAAATGACCACAACTCTCTTATTCCATTTGATGCTGTAGAAGCCCCTGTTCGGAGACCATCTTTACACTGTAAAAAGGGTTGAGGTGTGCTTGGGCTGTAATCAGTGGGTCAAAGCAAGTTAGACCAATCCATGCACCCAATATGTCCATCTGTAATCTCATTTCCCCCCAAAACTATATTTGTGCACAGTATTATGTTCAGTATATAGCACTAGAATTAAAACACTCTGTTTAGAAAACTCTCTCTCTATGTATATTTCCCAGCAAAGGTTTTGTGAAAAAGTGTAGGATCAGGCTAAAGAGTATTTCAAGAATCACAAATCAGAATTCCTGAAGAGCTGAGACCCGAACCTAGAAAGATATCTAGATGGGCTCTTGTAATTTAGGCCAGATTTTAAAGGAAAAGAGTGCTTAAGATAATTTTGGGGAAGCCATACTATTAAGAACAATGTTTTCTGTGAGTTAAAGCAATCTAGCACCACCACACACTATAAATAATGGTTCTTACATTTTTTATTCCTGAAGATAGAAAGATTATATTAATGTAATAATAGTTATAGCTGTGTAGACTTGTCCTGCTTATTTGAGGTCGTCTTTGAAGTTTTAGAAAGCACTGATGAATGTGCTTCAATGGATTTTTGCTTGTCTTGTCTAGGGAAGCAAACCAACTGTGGCAGTTTTAATCGGAACTAAACCTTGTCTGAGTCAAAGGGAGGCTACAAAACTGAACATGCCGAACAAGTTACAGCAGAGTTAAGGCCTGTTCTTTCAGCTGTTCCAGGGTGTGGTGTTTGAGGAGGGGGAGAGTGTCTCTATACATACTTACACGGACTGTATAAAGTATCCCTAGTGCGTAGGAGGCTGGCAGTCATCCTGTATCTACTTGCCTATGTGACCTTGCTCCCAGGGAGATTTGCTGCTAGGGATGCTCTGTTTAGCAAGGTATACCAGACACCAAAGGGACTGGCAATGAGAGTTCAACAGTGGGCTGGTTTTGAGTTGGGTCGCAAATAGTGGGCTGTGAATTAATCCAAGGATTTTCAAGCATCACAAAAGCCAAATACTCGTTGGTTTTCACTGTCTGTTGCCCAGTTGCTGGCAGAAAGCCAAAGAATCTTACTTGCATCATGGTTTGTAAGATAAAATGAGAGGCCCTACTTAATTTAAATTGACATGTTTCTTTCAAAGTGCTGTACTTTCCCTATTATTTACATTCAGTCTAATCCTGTGGCAAAATCAGCTCTAGGGGAGGTAGCTACAACCACACTGACATTTACATTTCATTTGTTTGTACTGGATCTGAGGTTATGTCTGTGCATTTTACCAGTGGCTGCAGAAGATGAGAATAGCTTTAGGAAAGAGTCTGCTACATTGATGAAAGAGTGGGATATGTGCTTTCCATAACTGTGTTCCTGACTCATTATTCACAGCACAAAGAATTCTCTTGTGGCTTTCCACTTCTTATGTGGTTGGTATACCACTCCCACCTTCCAAAAGTCTCAGTTGCTCAAACGCATAATTTTCTGAAGTATAGGCTGTAAAATGAAAGGTTACATTTCATTTCCACAAGCAAACCAAGTTACCTGGCAGTTTTAGAAGAATGTACATGTTCGTAATGGTTCAGAAATTAGACACAGAAAAACCCACCCTAAAACAACCTAACAATAAAGTTCAGATTTAAACCTATTAACAATAGAGAATTCAGAGGCTGATACTCTAATCCATAATTCCACCCACTGTCCTGCAGCGCATGTTTGACTGTATATAAGATCAACCAGTGCTCTAAGGGGGCTGCCCAGCTAGGGTAGTAGAAGGGTGAAGTAAATACTATCATGCCTGTTAAAACTTTGGATTTCTTGACCTTTATACCTTTTGCAATTTTCTCAGCGAATGCTTAATTTGATGACTAGCCAGGGACTGCTAAACCAAAATATTTTATTTGCCAAGATTATTTTTTCATGCAGTACTCCAGAGAATGTTTATTATCTCTGTTACCTTGTAAGTAGGATACCTCGCAGTTTTGATTTTCATGTTCCCGTGAGTCAGGGAAATAACTTTTATCCTCATTTTATGGCTGAAGAACTGAGGCACAGGGGTTCTAAAGGTTCAAGGTGCTAAGCATGGTCACCTTCTAGGGTAGCTAGCTTTCATCATTTTGTGGGCTAACAGGCCTTCAGTAGTACCCTTAAGTTATACCAGAAAAATCTGTAGGCTCAAGGAACTGACCCTGAGAACTCTGTACTGCTGGTATGAGAAGAGCTCTGTATTACTAATTTCTCGGTAACATAGATACAGGGGATTTGTGAATGGAAAGGGGTCCTACATCAGGATGGGGCCCAAAATAAGGATTGCGAGTCTGCTTTGATGTCCCAATGACACAGCTGTGGTGCCCTAAGCACCTCTGCAGAGTGCCTCCCAGAGCACCCTGCTGTGGTGAAGTTCTTGTTGCAAACAGCGTGGTGGAGACGACAGTCCTGTCTCCCTCCACAGGGAAAGGCTGGATGTCTGGGAAGCTATTTTCTGCAATTGGAATACCAGAGAGAGCTGATCCAGTGACGTGTAAGCAAGAGTTAATGTGGTCAGATCCCATGCTAGTATGTGGGATTTGTGAATGTCTGGATGCCATTAAGATTTTTTTCAACGGTAGCCTGGTGCAAAGCTGATGGTGCACTATTGATAAACTGTTGGAGGTTGTTCATAGGTATTGATGGAATCTGATGTGTCATTTTAACGGAACCTCTCTACTTTTTCTTTGATGTTTTAATAGTTTATCATAAACACACAAATGAAACAATTCAGTAAATGCAACAGAGGTACTTTGAAGAAAAGCTAACAAAATGCAGGAGCCTTGAGATCTGGGTGCAACCAGTAAATCAACAAGGCTACTTTGAAGGTCTCTTCAAAGTCCTGTTTCACCGATTCTGAAATTAGTCCTGTTTTGCTCTAGAGGTGATGGGAGCATAACAGTGAGGAGCTTGATTAGTCTGGAGAAGAGCAAGAACTGTCGTTTAAGTCCATTTGTACATCAAGACTCTTCGAGGGGCTTGTTAATTGGACCGAATATGAAATAAAGTAAAAGTACATGGGATCAAAACAAATAATCTGTAGCCTGTTGTCTGCCATTACTACCATTCTGCTTCCACTTTTATTGCAAACTGAAAATGCCCGTGATGTTGTTCTCTCACAGTTGTATTGTGGATCTTCCCGTTGTTAGACTGAGAGATGTGTGTTGTAATAAGTGGGAGAATATGGACTCTTCTACCCAGGTGAGGGTACTCGAGCAAGGTGTTTGTGAGTAGGTCAGAAGCCAGGTCCAGATGCTAACAGGGGCATAACAAGATGGTGGTGTCAGAATCACTCTGTTTGCATGCCTCCACAGAAAAGAGAACAGATCCTGCCCAAGGACAGCCACCGGTTTTGTGTCAGACTGAAATGCTATTAGCAGTGGGCCAGGCACGTGCCTGTTGTGGACTGCGTGTGGACTACAGGCTATGAGTTGAAGCTCGTAGTCATCCTGGTTATTTCAGTAGACATAAGAGGTTGTGGCAGTTGCAGACTCTCCTGAAATCCAGACTTGACTGCTTTCCATACTGACAGCCAGACTAGAGGGACTGCAGCTCCGTCTGGAGCCTGCCTTCCTAAGCAGACCAGGCCTTGTATGCTCTTGGAGAGTACAGTAGGCTAACTTATGCTGGAAGTCTAAAGCTGCCTGAACAAAGTAGGCTGCGGAAAAGCAAGCTGTGCTAACAAGCACGTTCTTGAAATAAAATGGAAACATAACCAACAGATGTTACTGGTGGTTCTGCAATGCACTCTACTTTTCTTCTGATTTCAGGGAGTATGCTTCAAAGTTATGAGAGCTGAGTTTCTTGAAGACCATGTGGCGACAATTTGTCCCATAGTCTTTTCTTATTCAGTATCCTTGCCACTGATTCCCTGGCTATCACTGTGCTAAAGCTGACAAGACTAAATTTCAGTGGTGTCCTTTACTTTTTACTCATATTTTGGTGAGGAGAAGTTATAAAATATCTTTTTGAAGGGTAAAAATGCTGTATCAATGAAGAAATACGTCCTGTGTGTATACAGATGGGAGCTATGTATACAAAAATGTTGATGTGTCTGTACATTTATTTTTGCCTGTAGGGCTTTTTAAAATCTATTTATTTTAATACCAGGCTGAAGTAGGAAAATAAATGGTGGTAGAAGCAAAACTTGAATCTGCAGGTTTTTTTTTTTAAGAGATTGATTTCTGGGCAGTGAATAAACATTTCCGACTTAAGGTGGATTTAATTAAAATATGAATTATAATCGCCTTCAAAATGATGTTTAAAATAGAAGCATCCGTTGATCTTTTGTGCACAGAACACGATACGATGCATCTTATACACACACGATATAATAAATGTATAACATTCATCAAGTTGTAGGATGTTTAATCTCTGAAAACAGTTGTTATATTTAACATTAATGGTACTAGGACTATTGCCCAGACTTATTTGTAATTTAGAAGGCAAATAAAACATGTTATATATACACATAGTTCCATATTTAAAATTAACTTTATATTATTGGAAATATGTATTGATTATTACAATTTTATTGCCAATAATGAACAACAGCTGTAGAACGGTTATATATAAAAAAAAAAGAGCACACAAAACCCCAAAGCTCTTCTGTTTCTGGGTCCCTGCTTTCGGAAGAGCTTTATATAGACAAAGAAGGGAGTTACTGTAACGTGTATTTAAGTTCTTCTCTAAGAAACCATATATGTTACATTGTTTCCTGATGAACTGGTGCATTTTTGTGGGTAGCCTTCAGTATTAATCTGAGAAAAGGTATATATTATATTCAAGTTGCATAAAAAGAGATGTTTCTATGAAGACCTCTAAATGAAACTCACTGGTTATATCATTCATTCACTCAACCACTTTCTTCCTTTAGTTTCCCCTCATTATTTAGAAGAAGGTGTAGGTTTAGATACTCTAACCTGGTGTTACTCAGCTGCTTTGGCTTCTACTTTGAAAATGAGTTAACAGACACTTTAGCCAGATTTCCAGTTTGGTTTGGATGAAGCTGTAAATATGGAACTACATAGGGTGTGTGTATAGAGAGATTGTCAATGAATGTAAATCATGGTAGCTGAAGTCAACAGAACTACACCAGCTTGCAGTAGCTGAAGAAATGGCCCAGGAAGTCAGTAATACAGTTATTAAAAAGCCACTTTACCTGATCTTATGCTAATACCATGTAAAAACCTATCAAAATGTGAAAAATGTTACAGGTTTCTAATCCCATTTTGTTCCGTCTATCTGTTGGTCTCTCAAAGCCTTTGAGTATTAAATTGCAGAATGAATATCACAGTGTCCCAGTTTAACTTAAGAACAAGGAAATATTTTGAATTCTGGAACTGCTCTTGGTCATGTGAGACAGTTGTGACAAGTAATGTGTCTTTAACGTTTCAGTGTGTACGCTGTTCACAGCTGTTGCAAGGTACAAAATACATTGCATCCAGACTCTGCCACCTGTTGTAGGCAATTTGGAACAGAGCAAGTTAATGGAGATACAAGAACACATTTTGCTTACTTGCAATGATATTATCTGCATTTCATTTAGCAGCCACTTACTGCCTTTCTTTCATGTCACTATTTTACAAGGTAAACCCTTGTTTTTGCAGCAGTGAGAGTAGGTTAGTAAACTGAAAATTCATAGGTGCTTTTTCCCCAGTCCTTTGTCCCTTTTTCTTTCTCAGCTGCAGTAGGCCCAGCCCCAGCTGAACCTCTTTGCTTCTAAATTAAAAGTGAGCTTTGGCAGTATCCAAGCATCATCTCTAGTTTGACCTCTGCAAGCACTCTTCCAGGAATGAAAGGGAAGGGGGCACTGATGACTGTCTGCTTTCTGTTCAGTTCTCAGTTAGGTGCAAGACAAATAGATCTGTGTCACTCAGAGAGTATGTGAGAATTACTGACGTGAGGAATAACACTCACCTGAACAAAATTCCCTCCCTTAAAATCCTTCCCATTCTTGAAGGTCTTCTGAGTTCTGCCCAGTGTTTTCAGAGAGGCCAGAATGTCCTGCCTCCATTTCTCTTTGCTGAGTCTGTTACCCCTGCAGATGTCAAAACCTGTGTTGTACAGGCTTTCTTTTAAACCAATTGACATATTTTTCATATTTTTTCTGAAATTTGTGGGTTCCCTTGAGTGAGAGTACTGGCAGGTGATAATTAAAGGTCAGTGACTAACGCTGGTCATCACCTAGGGCCTGCTACAGTAGGGCCATTTCAGCTGATAGCCCAGCTTTGCCCCTTCCACCATCGTCAAGTTTTCCACCACAAAGTAGCTCTAGTCTACACTCACTTGCTGACTGTCAAAGTACAAAATATATTCAGAGCATCCAATAGAAGCTGTACATGGATAGGCAGTTTACTAGACTGTCCCAGTATCCCTAACCTTTTGTCGCTGAAGCCTGTAGTCTGCAAATCACCTCCAGCTCTCTTTTTCCTGTCCTAGCCATATAGACAGGTTCTAAATCTTAACATGGCTCAGCCCACTACCATGAGAATAAGGCTTCTTCATTCTGTTCAGAGAGCTGTAACTTTTGTTTCAGGCCCTTCTCTTTGCTCACCTTGATTAATGAAATCCTATTTTCTCTGACCTCCTTGATTTCTTTGTCACAGGTTTCTGAGCAACAGAAAACACAACTGCTAAAATCATCCTTCTCGACTTTGAGCAACCTGGTCTAGTGGGAGGTATCCCTGCCTATGGCAGGGGGTTTGAACTAGATGATCTTCAAGGTCCTTTCCAACCTAAACCGTTCTATGACTCTCACAGTTAGGTGTGATGGCAATGGCGGTTAGAAAAGCTGCTTTTCTCTTCTTACCTATCTGATAGAAATCTGCCTCATGTGCAGAAAGAAACTACATTTGTTCATCTCCTCATCCCTTAAGTATTGCAGAAGACTGGGCAGGACCAGGGACACTAAAGTGATTTCCCCTCCTCACCCTCTCCAGCTCCCTTTCATTCTCATTGTATGTTACACCTCTTCAAGTCTGAGTCATAGCTGCTGCTAAGGTCTAACATGTAAAAGCCAGTCTGGGCTTAGAAATTGCTTATAACTTGGGTCAGGGGGTTGTCTTTGTGGATTACAGGTGCTTGAATGAGAGCATGGATTAACAGTATGGCAGAGACATGCTGACCAACTGCCAAAAGAGGAACAGTCCTGTCTTCTGAGGGTAACAGAAGTAGTGTGACCTTTCAGGACCCATATGGTTTTTTGTTTTCTGTAAATCCTGTCATTTAGGATGGCAAAGGACTGTGGTGAGTTTGAAGTGAGATCTACAGAACTAATACAGGGGAGACACCAGATACCCATGAGATGACAACAATTATCTACCCAGGTAGTCTGGATTTGAACTTGAAACCTACAAAAGAAAATCTTACTTGGTTGTCTTTTTCCTTTTATGAGCTAATATTATAATTTCAGGAGTGAGACTGTTTTTTTTTAATTGGAAAGATATATTTACTAATTCAAGGTTTGACCTCTTTCAGTTTATACCATAAAAGTCTTACACGGTGAGTTTAAACAAATTGTAATTGTTGGTTTTAGTGACTTCTTTTCCTCAAAGTTATCGTCAGTGTCCTAGCTGATTCTTAACAGAACAACCTGAATTAAGCAAAATGTTGTAACTGTAAATGCTAAAAAGATTAGAAATCAATCACTAATGCTAAATCTAAATCAAAGAATAAATAGCTCTACATTATAAAAATACTTCCATAATGATTCGCACTGCTTTGCACTCTGGTTGAAGTTGAGCTGCATTCAAATTTGTAATGAAAAACACTTGGTACAGAAAATGTAATATGGACTCAAACCCCATCTTTCTACATTGGATTGTGTGCCATTTCTTTTTATTTCCTCTACAAAAAGGAAAACCTGTCTGTGCTCATGCTGTTATATCTATTATACAATAGTGTTACTGTTGATGTGTAAATAGTCTTATAATTCATGGGGTGTATGTGTGGGAAGTTTCCCTGTAGGGTTTGATTTATAAGGTGGCTTGCTATATCTTCCTGTACCTTGGACATCTCTGCACTTAGCTGATAATGAGTGCTGTGCATGTTAAAAACAACAGGCATAAACCAAGAGAGTAAGAAGTTGCAACAACTCACCTATGGATAACAGTACTGCTCAGAAACTCTGCAGGGCAATGTGATTTAATACAAGTGGCTCTTAAATACCTCGTACTGTGGTGCTCTCTCAGCTCCGGCATACCGTACTGCATGGCTTTGGCTAGGTACTTAGGAGAGGTTTACAGCTGTCTTTCACAACACCTATAGCAGGGGAATTGCTGTCAATCCACAGAAGTGTTTTGAGATATCAGGAAGAGATAAACACAAAGATGAGAACACATCCAGGATCTCTTCAAATTCATTCTTGCTCCGACAAAGGAATTATGAGTATTTAGCAGTTGTGGGGATGAAATTTGCCATCTACAAGAATGCTACTCTGCGTGTGTGCATGTGTGACACTGACATTGAGTGTGCCTAGGACATGCTAGCCCACTCTGCTGAGCTCTTATTTAAGATTAGCATACTTAGGATCTTAATAACTGCTGAATAGTGTAATTAATTTCTTGACAGTGAACCCTTTGGTTCTTGGCCTTATTTTTAAAAATTTATTTGTCACCAGAAGAAGCAAGTTTCAATCACAGAGGAATGAGTTGGTAGATGGGGTGCAGAGCCTATGGAAGGAATATGGTGATTTGACACCTATCCTAGAGTAAAACCGCTGGGCTAAGGGCTGAAATACCTATACCACTCACCTGAGCTATGAGATACAGGGCACGTTACTAAAGGTGTCCCAGCACCCCAGGGATACTGAGGGGTGAAGGCTGCATAAGTACACATGCAGTTACTCGTTATGAGCAGGATAACTTGGACGTACCAAGGTAGAAACTATGGGTACTAGTACTTCCCAAACTTTGAACCTATGGGCCACTGCCAGCCCTCATTCTTATGGACACCAGCGTAACCACATAGAACTGACAAACTGATAAATGTTACTGTTCTGTAGGTTTTGTGAATTGGACTCAGAGCACATGGTATGGCCTTACAGGTCACACCTGGGACCTGCTCTTTCAGAAGCCTGTCGTATACCATGTTGCCTGGCATAACAAAGAGTGTAGATGAGCACCCTGCATTTGATGTACATGTGCGTAGATGAGTAGGAATGCAGGATCAGCAGGCAGCATCTGGGCAACTGAATCCTCTCTTTCTTGCTCTGGGAGACAACCATACAGTAGATACTAGTTCAGAGGAGTCCATAGATCATCCTATGTCACCAGACATCATAATTCTCAACACTTAAAAGAGATCTAGTATTTAGTAAAAGTCTGAAAGCTGCACCTGTAATGTGTCACATGCAGAAAGCAGGAGTGTGGAGGACATTACTAGCCTTTCAGGTATGCATGCTAGCAAAATATTTGTAAAATTAACTCCTGTGTGATCCCAAGAAGCTGATCATGCCCTAAATTACTGTTGGGGCAAATAAAGCCCCTCTGATCCCAGCTAATCCGAGTTAGAGGACAGATGTCCTCCTGATCCTAAATCTGATGAATGGCTTAATCCTTTGTGTGTGAGCAGGACACCATTCGTCTGAGAAATTTACGTCACTAGGAACACAGCTGTACTCTGTTTACATCCTGGTTTTTGTGTCATCCCATTTCCAGAAGCCAAATGATAGTCTAAGGAAGCAAATGAAAATTTCTTTCTGGTTCACATAAGTTAGAGCCTTGAACCATAAAGTTAATACAAGCATAGTGCAGACACCCAGCAATCCAGTTGGCTCTCAAAACACTTTGCATATGCTTGAGGATTGGATTCTCTAGGAATCACATCACAGAACTAATTTCCTGGTTTTATGAGTTCTCTTAATTTAATTTACAATCCTTTCTGTAAGTATGTCTTGCTTCCTACATTTCTTGCTCCCTGATCACATTTACAAGGCTTTTCCAGAATTTCATTCTTGAATAAATACAACCCTTCCACTTTCTAGTCCAGATTTACTTGTGACCAGTTTATTGCAACAGATGAATCTGCCAGACTAAATGCTGAGAACTTCTGAGCTAAGATCCTAGGAGGCCAAAAGAACCCTGAATCTTTTTCCATGTATACCTGCACCCAAGCTAAATGATGAGTTCAGATATGTAACATTTTACAAATTTTAAGGTCTCTGTGATATCAAAACACCTGAAACTTTGAGCAGGAAGATTTTGAATAGAAAGCAAAAGAGAGGACTCACAGATCTGGTGTATCTCTTCTCCCAGTTCTCAGCAAGTGCTGAGTTCCAATAATGTCTGTCACCTTACCATGTTTTCCACAGTGCCATGTCATGGCTATTGTATATAATTTCCTTAGACAATATCTGCCAGCAAATGCACTTACTTTCTCTTCAACTGTTTTTAACCATTTCTAATGTATTTATTAGTATTTCTCACTGCTGTAATTGTTTCTTTTGTCCCTGAAATTGTCCACTGACTTTAATTAAACCCATGAGCCTAGAGAATTTGACAATTTAATTATTTTAAATGCAGCCTTATTGCCAAGCAGGGTTTCCCTGCAGCCCTCCCAGCTGTTGTTTTTATAGAGGCAACAGCTTTGGGTGTCATACCGTTAACTGCATTCAGGTACTTTTCTTCAATGGGCATGGCGTTTAGCGATAATTGAAATGAACTAATTTAAATGACCAGCTAGTGAAAAACAAATACAAACTAAACCTAGTCTAAATAAAAACACATTCTTCAGTGTAATCACTCTTTAAAAAAACCCTAATAATTAATCAAGGCCTGTTGTACAAAAAATATAATCTGTACAGATCTGTATGATCTGTAATTGCCACACTTGAAAAGAGAGAGTTCTCCAGTTTGGAATTTTTATTTTATTTTTTCACACAGGATAATTTTTTTATCTCATGATCCAAATCCTTTATGTTTTCTGTAGAATACTTGAAGTGAAACAATGCATCTTTTGCCACTGAAAACAGAATAAATGGGTCCCTGAAGGATTTATTTTAAGTCAGATGCATTTGTCATTCTATATTGATAATCTTTGCACTTCATTATCATATTCAACTCACCATTTATATGCAGATGACACAATCATTTATGGTAATATATTATACTAGAAGAAAGCTTAATATTATCTTCAAGCTGATTTAAATGAGCTTTAAGATCATCTGGCACAATCTAAATTACTATTAAATATTAATGAAACAAAGATCATATTATTTGGCTCAAAACAGAAGTTGGGTAAACTGAACAACTGGCAATCAATGCGACCTTGGAGACAGTTAGCAAATGTCAATTGTGAAGAATATGGATACATCATTTTTCATCGTATGACTAAACTATTGATTAGCTGTGAAGATTTGAAAGAAAGCCAAGAACTTTATTTGGGCTCAGAAAATTTGTCGACTTAGGGGAAAAGAAAAGATTTGTTTTCTTGCATTTTCAGTTTGTATTATGTACTTTGGGTTTTGCCGATTGCTGCATAATGTTTGTTAGGAAAGATAAAGCATCTTTAACTTGGTTATCTAGGCAAATTTGCTTTGAATTATACATTTCATAAACATCACTGTCTTTTAGCAACAACTGGCAAAAAAATAGAAAACTGTCAATGTTTCATTGGTACGTTGTCCTTCTACTCTCTCCCTCCTCCAATCCCCTATCTTCAGATAAGTTACAATCTTCAGTCTTCCATGTTTTCTGAACAGAAAAAATAATAAGTAAACTAGTATCTCTGGTTCTTCATCTGGAACCGTACGGCTGTGAATTTTATAAAGTGAGTCAGGAGATTCAGGTAGATGCAGTATTTTGTATGTGTTTATTTTTATATAGGTCTGATCCTGTGATGTCCTCAGCATGTTCTAGCAGACACAGATTCAATGGCAGTTTATGACAGTTCCCAAGATGACAGATAACGGACTTAGTACTTTCCAGGAGATGTTCTTATTCTTAGAGGCTCAAGTCTCACAGTGAAAAATTAAAACCCCTGACCTCTGTATTTTTCAGTTTATTAAAAATGCAGAAAACCTCCTGCATTTAAACACTGGAAACTCACCTCCTCCTCTGTGTAGCAAGATGTTTCACACTAATACATCCATTGTGCCAGAAATGCCAGCTCTTTTGACGTTATAATGAATCTAATGGTATGAGATATTTTTTGTTGTTTTTCTCTTTCTGTAGGAGACATAATCAAGAACAACGTGGAAATGATTTATGTTCAGGACATCTACTATTTCCACTTAACTTTTTCTAGGCTGTGCTGCATCAAGCTGGGCACAGTTTTCTTTGGGTGTTTGCATTCAGGAAAGGGGTCACAGCCATTTATTTGACCCTCATCTGGATCTTGCTACCCTCCTGGAAAAGAGACTTTCATGTCGTTTCAGGAGATGGAGAGCTACTCTGACAGCAAGAAAATACGCAGGGAAAAAGGAGGATGCAGACATTTGATTTGGATATTTGGGAATGAGGCAGGCTTAGAGGGGCAGAGCAGCTGGGAAGCTGTAGGCCAGGACACAAAAGTGAGTTAAAAAGGACAGTGAGGGCTAGGATAATATGATGGGTATGGGAAAGTCATTGTGGGAAAATTTGTGTAAGTAGGAGGCAGAAGAGTCTAGATGAGTGGAGGGGTAGGTGCTCAGGTAGGGGTACAGGAATAAGGGGTAAAGAGGAAAAACAGAGGGGGAGAAAGCAGTGAAGTGGAAGATCAGTGTTTGAGGAAATGAGGTGTAGACAGGATAATGTTTCTTGCCAAGATTAACAGAAATTCAGGTCTAGAGGAAGGATTTATTGGGTGATGAGTTGGGACAGTGAATACCAAATAGGACAGTCTGATGTCCAGTTCATTAGCTTACCTGGAACAAAAGGTCTGGATAGGACCTGCTGAAATTACAGATGGAACAAAGAGCACGGGAGAGGGAAGAGTTTGTATCTTCCCTGCTGCAGGCATTTGAGAAAAGTTGCTGGAATCTCTGTCAGAGCAACTACAGGGAGGAGGAAATTTGTGTTTTATTTATCTATTTAAAGATATTTTTTATTTCAAAGTTAGTATGTCACATGTTTCAAGTACAGATGCCTTCCCTAGGAGATAAAGTAATCAGGCACACTTCTACCAAAATAACTGGTGAATTGGTTTTGGAATTAGCCTTGCAACTAATTTCAAAAACTAATTCAGCAGATTGGATCATTGAATTTCTTGATTAGGTAACACCATTTTCCCAGTCCACCTAGACCTGGCAAGACACTTAAATAAATTTTCTTGTCACTTTGTGCCACCAACTCTCTTTGAAAGGATGGGAGAATCCCAAGAAGGGGCCCCGCTCTGAACAGTGAAGCCATACTTCTATATCATCAGTAAAAACCTTGTTCCACACTGTAATCACGTCAGGAGGAGGCCCTTTTGAGCCTGTGCATGTTACCTAGTGATAATATAAGGTTCCTAATGAATGCAGATATTCTTCAGTGTGATTAATGTTTCTGCTAGCCACTTGCTGTGTAGGTAAGAACCAGCCCTGTGTTGCAGTCACAGGTGCTTGGGAGTGCGGCTGTGAGTTCAGTAATGAATGAGCTCTGACTTTTGCTGCTTGGATTTGCCAGCACCATTGCTGCCAGATGAGTATGATTCTTCCCGCCAGAGTGATGATGCTGCATTACATCCCTGGACTCATTCTGCATCCCCAGAGATGTGTTTTCCTTTGGTGTGTGAACCAAAGGCCCTCCTGCAAGCAGGTTTTCTCTCACCCCTGTCTGAGGGCAGGAGACCATCTTTTTTTCACTGAGGGGACTTCTCCCCTCTGGAGTATGTTACTATTCTTTGTTTTTAAAAATATGTTCTCTCCACCTCCCAGGGAGGTGGAGGTCACCTTCAACCTTCCTCCATTACAGTCCAGTTAGAAGTACATTGCTCCATTAGCCAGTCAGCTGTGCCGTCTTACCCCACCCCTATCCCACTTCACCCATACCATCCTTTCCGTTTTCTGATCTTCCCCACATTCGTGTATTGCTATCTCTAATTATTCTAAACTCTCCTATGTTTAACAATGTATATGCTTGATTTTCCATTTTCTTAACTCTTACCCAAACGTTGCACTTGATTTCCTGACTGGATGTACTCTGGCCAAGGCTTCATGAAGCATCTACTTGCTATTGCCATTCAGGGCTATTGCCTTAACTACCTCCTTGTACCTGAAAGAAGCACCTTTTCCTGCATAGCCCAGCTCCTTACAGAACAGTCGGATCCTTTCCTTGCTATATAACTGGGAAGCCTGAGCTTTATGGACAGGGGCAGACCATGTCTGTCTATAGAGATAGTGAAGCGACCAGGCTGCAGCCCCGAGCGCAGCCTGGCTCACCATTGCAAATGAGAAGGAGGCAGTCCCTCTGCTGCCAGCCTGCTGACCTCTCCGCTCTCCACTGTCTTCTGATGAATGTTGAATGCTTCACATGAATCTAGAAAACAAAGAAACTTGTGAGGGAGAGGGGAAGATGGAAAAGAGGGCATCTGAACAGAGTTTTACTGGGTCTTACGTGCCTACTCAAGTCATACATTTTGACAGCGCACTAATGCTGCTCATATTCCTTTATTATAGAGAAAATGGAAACCTTTCAGACTGAGATGCTTAAAACAGGCTCCTAAATAGATGCTTAGGCATATAAGTAGAAGCAGTTGTTTTTCAGCAATGCTGAGTGTTCTGGAGATGCCAGTGTGGAATAAAATGCTTTGTGTACAAAAGTGCATTATTAGAAAATGTGGAGGTTCAAAAATTGTTACTTACAGACAACCAGTAATCTCTTTTGGGGTCAGCTGGGCTTTGCTCACCTTTTGCCTCTACCTTTCATGTTTTTACTGAGGATTTGATGTAAAAGTAGCATCTGTTATTAGTAGATATTTATGTCTACTATTTGGATCTAACTTTATCATGAGATTGAATGAGAAAGAGAAGATCTTTGCAAGTTTCATAGTATCGCACTTCTGTTGCATGCTTTGTAGAGATGAAATGTCTGTTGCCATACCTCGCTAATCCTTCGGCTGACTCCAGCACTCACAGAAATGGTGATTCACGAGGCTTCTAGTTTTTACCATAACAGTCTCTGCAATCCTTTCTAAAGGAGTGCAAGAGAAATGTAGTTGAAGTTATTGTAACCTTAACCTGTGCACACCACTGTCTACATCCAGAAGGACCTTTTGTTTGGTTGGTTTTGCTTTTCTCACATGGATTCTGGGGGGACCTCACTGTAAAGCAGCTGCCTTCCCTGATTCCTTCTGTCTTGTCCCTGTCAGCCTCTATGCACATTTTCTGTAGAAATTACCCTACTGTGAAGTGAGCAGACTGCTATGAGGACGCACTTTTTTTACACCCACATCCACTCCATGCAATAATGCAGGATGGTGAATGGACCATGATGCCAGATCTAAGCACTGATGAATACACCCTCAGATGTACCTGATGCTACATGAGTTATGGGCATATTTACCTAAATACAGGTTTTGGCCCCAAAGCTTAGTCACTGAAATAAATTTTTGAGGTGTCTGGGAATGCTATAAAATTACAGCTTTTTTTTTTTTAAGTCAATGCCACTGAAGTTGTAACTATGAAATGCGGTAGAAAAATCAAACTACTCAATGGAGAACTCTTTGCCCTGTATGTTTAAAAGACAACTTAGTAAAATGAATATATTCCATAACAGCAATTAAAAATAGGGTTTGTTTTCTTTATTTCCTTTGGAAAGTGAAAGCAACCTGAGGTGGGTACTGGCAAGTATAAGTCCTAAGTTTTTTCTCTCCGAAACTTCTGTTTGGCTCTGATTAATTCCTCTTTTAGGATCATGAACATTCTGTTTCCATTTGTTTTTTCTTTCTTCTTAGAACAGATAATTTCATACCACAGCCTTCATTCGCATAAATAGTTGAATCCATGAGATTATTTGTATTAGTATAGCCTGCAGGTTAGACTCTTAAAACATAATATAATCAAATCAGTCATAGCTCAAAAAATTACAATTTTCATATGCTTAGCACATTTTATAGAAAAATCTTCTTGTATTCTTTCTACTAATGCAAAACTTCAGATAGATACCTGTCCTGGTTTGAGGTAAAACTGGACCAATTTTGTTCAGTAACTTCGCTTCTTAGCTGGGCCTCTTCTAACTACTGAAATTAACAGCATAGTGTGCAGGCAATGTTCGCTCTCTCAGAGTAATAAAACCAATGTTTATAGTTGATGCCCAGGCATGGTATGCGGAGAGGCTCTTGCTTATACTTATCGCTATAACAGCTAAGGCCAACCAACTTTGTTGTTTGCCACGTTGGAGGGTTGGAAGCGGAAAAGCGCAGTGGGGTCCCACCTGCGGGGAGGAGCGGACAGGCCAGGTGACCCAAAACTGACCAACAGGGTATTCCATCCCATCTGCATCATGCTCAGTATAAAAGCTGAGGGTCAGATCTCTGCTCTCTCTCTCTCTTTTTCCTCTCTTTTACGCTCTCTCGCTCTCTTCACTTCAATTGTCTGCCTTTGGTCCTGATCCTGAAGGCAGACCCGGAATCCAGTTCCCGTCCACCACTGAGTCCAGCCTGGGACTGCCCCAGTGCCAGCCGGTGTCGTGATTGTCATCTTGGGAGCTTGATACGGTTTTGTATATATTTCATTATTTCCTTGTATGTTATTATTAATATCTCATTAAAGTAGTTTAGTTTCTTCTAAACTCTTAAATCTCTTTTCCCTCCTCTGCCTCTCTTTTTGAAGAGGGGTAGAGGGGAGCATCTGTCGGTCCCATCTGGGGTCCCCCACATTCCCAGTGGCCGATTTGGCCTAAACCATGACAATACCAATCAGCTGGCTCATACTCAGGAGCCTAGGTTATTCTCTAGGTCAAGATTCTCATCAAATACAATGTCACAAGAGCTTATTTCCTTGATAATATATTGTAAGCTGTAAATATATTCTGTTCCATGTGGAGCTAGAAATAATGGATAAGAGTTCTCTCATATTTCCTCATGTGTTTGAAAATGTTCTTATGTGGTAGAATTATGACAATATTTTGTCTTTTATTGGGAGGTGTTTGGGTTGTTTGTTTCTTAAATGTTTAATGGCAAGTTGAAGACAACTTTTCAATATTATAAAATTTGAAAAAGTGACAAGGAAATAACTTTGAAAGTTCACAAAGAGGTTATAAAGAAGATATAACAAATGTAAAATATTGTAATAAGATTTATAGTCATTTACTGAAAGCATTTAAATATATTGACCTTTTTGTTAGTATAGGACTTTTATTATTAAGTGAATACATGCTTGATTTTAATTGCTTCTTTCATGTAAGAGTGATTTTATGAACTTGAGCTTATAATGATTAACTTAGAAATCTTATATATGATGGGCAGTTGAGATAAACTTAAATTTAGATGAAAGAAAGGTGAACCCATTTGTGATTCAAACAGGGACATAAACCAGATGATACTGATTATATCGGTGGGTATAGAGCTAAGTCATATCCTGGGAGTGACACCGCACAGACTGCAGGGCAGGTTTTCTTCTAGCTCGCATCACTGGGAGCCCAAACTAAATATTTACATCACCAAGCTGAGCAAGAATAAGACAGCAGACCAATGGCCTTTATTAACGCAGATTCTTTGAAAGACATAAGGAGCACTATTGCAGGAGTGGCCAGACAGCAAAGTCCAGATCCCTGAACATCTGCTCCTGGCTCCATATGTGTTATTGAATGTCTCAGTGCTTCTGGTTTCCATTTATAAAATGAGACTAATATTTATTTACTTTTTCAAACACTTCAGGATCCAGAATTGCTTGATATTAATAAGCTGCTTGCAAGCCAAGCTCTGGCAAATCTCCTTTGTACTTCTGGCATTGGAGTCACTCTGGCAAGGAAGTGATGTTGGGGTGACCTGACGTACCCTTGTAGTACTGAGGGAGCTCAGGACTGCTTTGCAGTTGATACATGCTGTCCACCAATATAGACATAGTATATTGGTGGACAGCAGCCCTGAGAGAGCTGGGAGCAAGGCAGAGGGCCTTTTAACACACTAGGGGCAAAAGGAGCGTGCCTCCCCATTGCTGCATGCAACAGCGGGGCCGTAGGTGGGCAGCGGGGACCCTACTCACCTGCTCTGCTCAGGAGGAGGCACTTCCCCAGGCCAAGGGGTTGAAGAGGATGACAGGTGAGAAATGTGGCTAGTTAAATGGAGGTGAAATACTGGAGACTGCCAGACAGAGTCTTTTGGTAAATGCTGTGCTGCATGCAGGGTTTGTTCATAACAAACTGGCGTGTTAAGCTCGCTCTTATGTGGTAGTTTCTTAACCTTTTTTGGTCCCTGACTAGGCTTCTTTATACATATCACTCCCTGAAACCCAATGAGACTCTCAGGGGCCTTACATGCCCTTGTACCTCAAGGAAAAATATGCAGAGATCATGACAGCGGGCAGTATTTGAATTTATGTGGTCCCCTCTCGCCCCCAACTATTTCATACTTCTGGCCTGCTTGGACCATGGCTGCTGCTGAGTTTGAGCTCTCCTTTCCGTTCCAGTGTTGCTCAGTGGAGGCAGAGCAACTCGACTAGCTGCTAATGCAGATCCTCTGAAAAAAGGCATTAGGGAAACACAAAAGATGATACTGTTAGTGTACTTAAGTATCAGTACTATTCAAAGTCTCACACAATAAATGAGATAATGTGTAATTCTTGTTTCTCTTTTCCACAAAATAACACTCTTCTGTTACAGTGGAAATATTAATTAAATTGAAAGTTAAATTGCTTCTGTTGGATAGCCCCATTTTCTAATTAAATCCTTAAATAGTGACATTAGGCTCATTCTACAGTAACAGGCCCATATGATGTCAAAGGGAACATTACTTTTCCTGGCTGTTGTTTAGAAGTAAAGAAAAACAGCAAGAACTTGTTTACATGCAAATGTCATCTGTATAAAAAGCAGGGAAATGGTCTAAAGAGAAGATATTATTACAAAGGCATAATTTTCCGGAGGCAGAAACACTAGAGAAAACATTTTATGGTCATCAGCAGTCTCTCCATAAATCTGTACCATCAGGCATGCTGTGAGGTTGGCATGTATACTGGTCTAAAAAAAGCCTGAGACCCTCAGCCTGGAGACTAAGAAGAAGGGGAAATGCAAGCAGTGTGTCAAAGAATTTGCCGTCTGTGCTGAGCAGAAACCAGATGTTTTTGCTAGTAATTATTATTATGATAATTCATTTAAGTAGGAATAAAATAGGGCATGATTGTTTACTGCAGCCTGTTTTCCCTAGACAGGCTGGGAAATGAGAAAAAAAATCTCAGAGGTTTTACTCCTGGTTAAATGAATAATTTTTTCATTTAACCAGGAATAAATATGGCAACAAAAATAGTTTTCATGGATATAGTATGGTAGCTGTGAATAGACATCATACACTTTTTTCTTCTAAAAAGTCATGAGGCTGTTGAGGAATGTTAGGGAAGGTCACCTTGAATTTATTTTTTTTACACATCTTGCCTCCTGCTGAAATGGGAGCTGAACAGTGCGAAAACTGGAATGTCCAAAGACTGGCAAAGAATCAGGAATAATCTACGTTGGCAAGTCTAGGTGGTCATTTCAGGTGAGAATCATCTGTTGGGAATGGATAGTGCAGGAAAGCCTGTTGTGAGCCAGGCTTCCGTGGGTTATTGCGGGATATCCATTGCATTTTGCTCTAGCATCTCTTACAAATGCTGATTTTACATGTATACAAAAGTTTAGAAATATTAAATCCTTCTCAGTTCCTGGTGTTTGATTAGGAACTCTTAGTAAGCAGGAAGTCATTTTTTCCCTCCTCCTTACTCCCACAGGATATAAATAGCTACCAGTGTTTTTTTATATAAGTTAGAGAATAGTGTCAACGAAGTGCTCAGCAAATATAAATCTGGTTGATCTGTTTAGTCTGAGAAGAAGTACAGTTTTCAGCTGGTATCCCTTCTGCAAACATTAAGTTGGAAGCTTTGAGAGAGTTAAATAAGTCCTATAGAAAAATTAAAATCTAAACAGAGTCTGGAGGAGTTTAATCGAGCAAGTGCATTATTGGGAGTCTCTCTGACGGTGAGGGTTAATTTATCACCCTGAATCCAATCACTTTATAAAAAGCCAGCGTGGGTTTCATTTACTTTGATGAGGTTTATTGCAAGATTCCAGAAAATCAATTTTACTGTGAGCCATATTAAACCCAGGGGAATATAAACACTATATGTACTACACATAACTTTTTGTTATTGCTTACTGGATCACTGGGGAAATTATATGTTTACCATGAAGAAGGGTTATGGCTACGTTCCTTGTCTTGGGTAACTCCCAGCCTGCCCATCGTAGTGAAATAAAACAAAATGGTAGAGTTCAGAATCAGCACTTAACTTGTCTTCATATAGCCTGAGGTATAGAAACGCTCAGCAGTAGTGACTTGATTTTCCAAAGGGCTTTAAATAACTGTTATGTTATACACTATCACTTTGTTCTTTCACAAACAGATGGTAAATGCAGGCAATACATACGCTGCTGCTGGTTGACCAAGCCCAGGCAATTCTTGCTCCCAGAGCTTCTTGAGATACAAAGGCAGAACTGACTGCCAGTTAGCTTGGAAATGGTCAAGTTTGATCTGCTGCTTAGGGACTTCACAGAAATTTTACAGTTTGCAGGAATTTCTGTTGTGTTTACTCTCTTTCTGTCTTCCTTCCCTGTCTGTTTTACATACTTCTTGAATTTTATGAGAATTAAAAAATGATAGGAAAGTAATTTTGCACAAGAAGATTATGTTCGCTCTGGCGATAGCAGGTCAGAAACTCATTTGGGGTTGCACTGAATAGATGGTTTCCTGTTTTACAGTTTTGTACGTATCAGTAAGGTCATAACACCCTTCAATTGTTGGTGAGCTTTTTTCTCCTTATCAGGCCTTCCAGATGATGACATACTACTTATGTTGAAGCTGGCATAATGGACTAAAATTAGTGGGTTTTACATGAGGAAATTTACATTGCAAATAAATATACAGAAGACATTTCCCATATAAAAAGGCACCAGAATTCAAGAAAGTAAATTTCAAAATCAGATGTGTGGAGCCTGTTTCATGGTAATTTTCATTCTTTTTTTTCCCCAGTGCTGGGCTCTGTTGTACTGTGACAGGAAACGGGCAGCTCTCTGTGGCTTCAGTGGCTAAAGTGAAAGAGCAGAGCAATACATCTATCTATCTATCTATCTATCTATCTATCTATCTATCTATCTATCTATCTATCTATATTTCTCCATGTGAGTTCCTTAAGAACTAAGATGGGATGTCTGAAAAGTTCTAAATGTAGTTAAATACTCAGTTTTGTCTAGTTTTCAAGGGAAATGGAGAGTCTAACTCCCTTATTAACTTTTGAGATTTCTTCCCTAAGATATAATGCATGTTACTGTTCACAGTTTTGTTTGCATGTTGTATTTGGTAGTGTTGTAATCCAAAAGCTCTTGGTTGGGCCAAACTCCTTGTGAAATATGCTTGGAGTAAGAGAAGAAAGAAGTGAGATGTAGCCATTATTTAAAAGTATAAAGTCTATTATTGTTTATAGATGGTTGTAAAAATATTGTAACTATAAATATGGAAGAACAATGGGAAAATTATTCCCAAAAATACTTATCTTAAAATTCCTTCTGATATATATGTACCTCTGTATGTTTATTTGGTGTTTCCAAGGGGTTGCACGTGTGTGGGTTGGAAGAACAATTAACAAAATTTGATTCACAGCAATATTGTCAGTATTCTTTTTGTCTCTGTATGAAGAAGTTACTCTTTTAATGATCTCTTCTATTAAAATTTCAAATAATGAAATTTTTAAAAATCACATGACAGACTTTAAGTATAACACACAAATTCAGTAAAAGAAGAATTATCACGGAGCTTACCAGTTAGCACAATCATTATCTTGTTGCCACTCTTCCCCTTCCCTGTGTCTTGTATGTTGTATTTTTAAGTGTGAGCTCTTGAAGTCTCGGCTCTTTCTTTCAGTGCTATCTTGCAATAGTTTTTATTAGGCAACTGAGTAAAAGTGTGAAAACACACAAGAGCAGCTAAAAAGGAATGAGTACTTGTTCCTATTTTGTGTTGTTCTTTTGAATCTCGTCACTGGGACTTTGGTGCAGAGTGAATTTCAGAAAAAGGATGTGGATTTGTAATGGGTAACCCTGGATTTGGGTTTGATTTTGCAAATCCAGGGTAGAGTGTGGGGCTTTGTATTCTGAACTGCTGAGTTCATTTCAGATTAGATTTAGCTCAGTCAAAGGGAAATCTGGCTGAAATACCAATAACTTTGAATATCCTATCCACAACATTTCTTGTGCTCTTTATAGGTGTGTTTTTTCTTCGTATACAGAGCATTTGAACAAGTACAAACTAGCCTAGAGCTGGTGAATGCAGCAGAAGATGCTGTCTGAATCTGGAGTTTGACTATGCCCAACTCAGATATATTTCTGAGGGTACGGCATGTGGTTGGGGGGATGTCAGTATCTTCAGCAAATCAACACAAAAGCATGAGAACCTAACACCACACACATTAAAGATGCTTTGGTATTGATATCTGTACATATATGTTTATCTCTAATATCTAAAGATTAGTTTGTATGCACGTGGATGTCATACACCACACGTAACAGAATAGTAAAAATCCTTAGGTTTTGTAAAGTATTTTGTTCTTTCCTTCATTCTTTTCTTTGTAGCTGTGCACCAAGGAACTAAATTATGCTTCAGTAGCTAAACAAATTATGCAAAATTATACACCATGAATGTTTTATATTCCAAACCCTGAAGCAAGGACTTTCAATGGCTTTATGTCTCCAGCAACCTGTGTCATACCCAGATGAATTCCTCTTCTTCCTAAAACTTTACTCAGTTCTTTATTTCATTTTTTTCTTTGCATTTGTCAGTGATTATTAATAGGAATGTCTCAAGGGTTTTATTGTATGTAAGAAAATGGAAGTTACTGCAGTCAGCCTTCTTTCTACTACCCTATGAGGCAGGCAGGTTATTATTATTATTATAATTCTGAATTTATTTAAAATTTCATAGAATCATATAAAGAAAGTAATGTGGCAAAAAACAGGACTAAGTTTAAAAAAACTAGCTAAACCACACTTCATCTGATGCTGGACTGCACCTACTCTGATCTATCTCTGTTTTATTTTTTTTTTAATATATATACACACACCAAACTATATTTCCTTAGAAATATATTTCCCCTTTTTCTATAAGACTTTAATTACAAAACCACAGAGACTTGTGTAGGGCAGACTGGAGCTATGATGCACTGGAAAATGAGAGCAGTTAGAGAAAATATTTGGAATTTTTCATTATCTAACTAGTTTTAATTAATGATCTTGTCCCGTTTCAATCTAATACTAAGGAGCTGGCATCTTGAGATCACATGCATCTGCCCCTGAAGTGGCTGGCAAAACAGAAATCTTGTAATTATAACTTAACAAGGATTCTTTGGCACTGCTTACTGGTTCCTGGGATGCAGAGCCTGTGAATTAATGCCATAATTTTGACTCCAAGTGGCACTGAAACAGGGAGTGTGGGTACATTTCAGTGTGCTCATTAATCTTCAGTGTGTTCCAATAGCTACATGTCATATATTGGCAAATGCTGGAGGGGGAGTGTAATTTTTTGGGGAAAAGTGTGCTATTTACTATTCATTTGATACCACTAACTTTTCAAGAACATGATTTGAGCACAGTCTCCACTAACTCATCCAAAGAATCTCAGCTTACTCTTGGAAAGTTTTGGGAGTAGTGTAGCTGTTACCATCCCATCCATTCCATGCTATTTGTTGATGCCAATGTAGTTCAAATTAAGGTGAAATTTATCAGTGACAATAAAAATACTCACTGCCACAGGTAATTCTAACACATTAAAGCATTTATGGTTTTATGTTGTTCCTACTGCTTTAGTATTTGAGTATTAATCTGTTTGTCCTGTTTTATGGTTGAAATTGAATGTACCGTTACAGATGGCATGACAGAGTTGATGACAGTTTATGACCTCAGTTGATGACAGAGGTCCCTGTTTCGAAAGGTGTTTGAGAATTTATTTGTTTTAGGTGTATACTGAAACACTTTCTTTAGCTGGAGCTGTAAAGAGTAGCTATATGCTCTCATGTCTTTGGCTTATACCTGCTCTTATGGGTGTTCACCACAGGTATGGTCCATGCCAGTCAATTAGAAAACACTGCATAGCTGTAGTACTCCTAGATTTGGTCTCCTTATTTTGGCGAAATTGGCAAGGATTGTTACTGGAGTGAAATGTGTATTATTGTTACTGTCTGTTGGCCATCATGAATAGTACTATTCCAAAATTAGTTAGCCTGTGTTATTAGGTAAACAATAAACAATATATATAACTGTCTCTTACTGCCTCACAGCTTGTGTACGTGTATCAGTTTAGAATCCAGTGTATTTATAGAAAGGAGGAACAACATTTTTTTTTCATTTTACAAAACTAATCTATGTTAACGAACAAGTGTGTAGCTCAACAGTCTTTCTATAAAAATGGTATGATTGTGCATTTTTCTTTGTGTGTTGTAGTGATATTATGGCTTAGGTTTGACTATTCAATGTTTCAGGGGAACATAAAAATTAGAATTTATATTGTTCATTATTTTTACAGCTCAGTGGAAAGTGCAAATAACATTTATAAAACATAGATGGCCAGATAAAATTATAAAATATTCTTGATGAATTAACCTGACATCCTGATCATATGAATGCAATGTTTGTTTTTTACTACAGGATGTCAGTTTAGACTGAGAAAACACAATGCTAGTATTACAATCTCCTGATGATTTTATGGTATTTTGCCTTTTAAAATGGCTTTTACATTGAAATAGGGAATGGTCACTAATGTCATAACTGATCCCATATACAGGATACAGGATTGCAGAAATACTACCTCTAGACCCATATAAAATAAAAAACCTGATGAAGAAAATGCTATTTAAAGAATTCTAAATACAGGACCTTTTTGAAGAGAGAAATGAAATGCAATGTTTTTAAGAGAGACCCTCTGGCTTAGTGTGTGTAACAGAAGGTGTAAGGATAGTGGATGTATTTTAAGTGAGAAATATTGAATGCTTAATCTACTTACTTGAAAAAGCAAATTGCAGTGTCCTGTCCTTTACATACTTACAAATGCAGTATTTATTTGTGTAAATTAAATAAATATTTGAGAGGAAGGAAAAATGTGCACAACTTTATTCAGAAGAAGTTTACAACAGAAAAGTGTGATTTTGAACAACTTTTAATAAAATAGTTCATATATTGGTTGCTTTTTTGATGGACTTTTTTAGAAACATTTAAGTGTGAGCCAGTTGGAATAGCACACACAGCTGCAGGAAAATAATGCAAATTTTGACATTTGAGGTTTGGTAAGTTGAAGCTTTGTTAACTTTTATACCAAAAAGCTAGTATTTTGTTGCAAGCAAGCAGTGGAATTAAAGAGACTATGCACTGACCCTTGAAGTGAAGAAAGTCACGGTATGTTTGGTTTTCCTGAAGCCTGAGTGTTTAAGTCAACTGACAATTACTTACTCTTTTCTGAAAAGAGCTACTAATTCTACGTTTTTCAAAACTTTTTTTTCTCTGTCTTTCCCACACTATATCTTTGATATATTAGACCCAAATATTCAGAGGCATGTAAAACAAATAGAAGCCCAACTCCTGTTGGAATCCAATGGAAGTTCAATATCTTCCTCCTTCAAAAATCCCAGCCTATGTGATCAATGTATCTTTTTTTTAATCTTTGACATTGTTATTAATTGTAACACAAAAACATTAACAAATACACAGTCAGGGAGTGTAACTTAGATGAGGAGGAGTTTGGATGTTTGAAGGAGGATGATTAAATGGTCTGAATTAGGCTGTGAAACATATTCAGGCTGTGGGAGGATAGAATTTGGCAAGAACGGGTTGGCAGGACAGAGGAATCCAAAGCTTGATTCTGACTTCTCCTGTGATTCAACTGTATACCAGAGTGGGGGGAAAAAACTTGAAAGGTGCCTGTGAGGATGAGGGAGGAATGACTACCTGCTCAGGGAAGAGGATTTCAGTATGTCACTGTCACTCACCTTTTTGACCTTATGTGGGAACAGGTGGGAAGATAGGAAGGAAGATTATCATGGAGATGTATTTATTAGCAGCTATAATATAGAGGCTCTTAAGAGAGAGATTTGCTAAGATATATTTGTGCTACAATTCTTCTAGGTATCCTAAGGGAATTGAACATGTAATAAAATCCTTTTGAATGTAGATCATTGGAACTTGGGTTCACTGATAAGTTACTAAGTTCAAACCAAAATCAATGTATTCAGTGATAATTATGCATTAATGGTGTGTTCCAGGGAACTCAGGTGCTCAAGCAGTTATTCCAAGCCTCTGTTTTTTCTTCTTGAGATAGCAGCATAGGTTTATTTTTAGACTGTATTCTTCTTGTTAACTCGAATTTAAATGGCTCCAGTCCACCCTAGCATCAAAATAAACGTTTGCATGTATTTGATACATGTAAGATCTCTTGTCTTTTGAGTTGCTAATGTGTAGTTCTTTGAATGATCTTTTCTAGCTCTAGGGACAGCACTGTGTAAAGAATCATGGTGTTTGATATTTACTACCAGTACCATTTAACGCTGATTCAGCATTTAAAACTGGCCAGCTTCACCATCTTGAGTTTAATACTCTGTTATACGAGGGTTTTATTTGTAGTGAGAAATCAAACAAAAATTTCTTACAGATGTGGAATGCCAGTACAGGTTTCCTCTTTTACCTTTTTCTTCTGAAGCTCTAAGAAGGGATTGGTGAAGAGTGTGTGAGGAAGTATAGCAGAGCTGGAAGCTCCCCTTGGTCAGGCAGACCTCCTTTCAGGAAGTTGCTAACCCGTATGGTACACTTGGGATAGATAGATTCCAGCACCTAAATGTGTGGAATTGTAGGAAGTATCTGATTTCCAGTCTTTAAGATTGGGGCATCTCACAGAAGTCTCTAGATCTGTGACCCCCCCAAGGTCATCTATTCCCCATAGCAGCTTGCTATAGAAGGAAAGATCCAAACTAAAATTCTTAGTAAAGAAATCATAGGATAAGATGCCTTCAGGTCATTTTAGAAAGCTTTCTTCCCCCCCAGCTCCCACAGAAATTCAGCTCTGTTACCAAGTTGAATGTTGTACTGGTTTTCAGCCAGGAGAGTTGGAAGGACTGGGGGTCACTGATCAAGGATGTTTCAGAGAGATGAAGCGGTTGTACTCTGGGAGTTCTTTTAGATTGGGAATCCAGTAATAAGCTTTCTATAGTGAGACTCTGCTGTTGCGCACATGACATGTTGAAGGACGAGGTGTGTCCTGAAAGGTAGAAGCACTTGATTTCATTTCCTAATGTGTACATCCATATGTAAATGGTGAAAGAATTTTGCCTTTGAGGCACAAAACTTGTACAGAATGTAAATTAACTTCAAACTGAAATAATTCATGGTTCTGAGGAAAAATAACATAATGGCTGTTATAACCATGTTTATGAAATGCTAAACTTTAACACACAGCAATCAGCCAAAGGTATAAGGCAGTGTAAAATACTGCACACTTAATAATTGTAAATGTTACATGAGTGCGAGTTGCTTGATTAAATTTATTAGAAATGTGTTACGAGCATTTTAAGAAATAAAGCATTTATCACAAAATGATGATTTCTTCACTTAAGCTCATTAGGAAATCACACATCAATTCATGCATAATTACAGGGGAATTTCTGCCACTCACTACAAATCATTACCACATTAGCTAAAGTTGACTTAATTTATCTGTGATTTAGAAAAGGTGGTATCTAAATAGGAAAATTAGCTTATACAGAGGATGAAACTATCAACATCGGCACAAAGGACTTAGCCTCCTCTTATCTGCTAGACAAAGATGCACCTTTTAACTCTTTTGTATGTAAAGCTCATACTTTTCAATGAGCTCTAAAGCTTTTCTTTCCATGTCAGAATCCCATATTATGGATCCAGTGCCAGGTACTTAATGAATCGTTGATAGTCAAGGCACGTATACTTGCGCCAGACATACTCATTGTTTTTAATGATCATTGCAGTTTGAGATTGAATTGAAAGGGTTTGGGGGAGGCTGGGAGATGGGAAAGGAACAAGTTTTGCAAGTGCTGGTAAGCTAGTCCCGCAGCAGCAGAGCAGAAAATGAGCATTCTGCCAACACCCGCAGCATTTATGCTGCACTGTGTTTACATTCCCACAGTGTTTACGGTGGACATAGGTCTCCTGTGGCCTGTTGCACCTTCTTTATTTCCCAAACTTTGCATAAGTTTGAGGATGGTGTGGAATTGATAGCATCTAAGCTAAAGGTGTGACTGGTCACCAGGTGTTTCTTTTACAGATAGTTTGTATGTTTTCTGTTTGTTAGTTTGCAAATACTCTTGTAAAGGAATACATTAGTCTCAGAATAATTAGGCCGTGTGGTCATCTGTCCAGGAGGCGTGTAGAAATGTAGTCTGTGAGACTCAGGCCTGTATATTTAGGGAGAAATTGCTCTATAACTTTACAGCCTTTCATTATGTGAGGCATGACTTAGTTCAGGCATTTCCCTATTCTGTATTCAAGTACTGTATCATTCTTACTATTAGAAAGTATTTATGTCACAGTTACTGACTCTAATTAGAAGGGCTTTTTTGTCTTTTTTAATCTGGGGCATTTCTGTGGTATGCCTTACAGTTATACCTCAAGCAGTCGCGTTGACACCTTGCAAGAAACAACGGGCTGTGCGTGGAGAAGTGAAGGAAGGCAGATGAAGAAAGGATAAGCGAAGTCAGATTCTTTCTAAATTGGCTTCACTGTCAGAAATAATGTACCTGGAAATACACTCTCAGTTTTGTAGCGAAGTACTGATACTTTGTTTTCAGCAGCCCTCCTGAGGGGTTCTTATGTGTCCTTTGTTTGGGGCTTTTGTATAAGCTCGGGATCTGCAAGTTGAAAGTTATGCTCCTCCTTCCACATTAGTACCTCACATTTATAGACTGAAGCATTGTTTCCTGTTTCTTTCTGAATTTATCTCCCTGGCAACGTGAGCCACTTGTGATTCTTTTGCTAGTAACTTTTTACTTCATTTATGAGCTCAAATACAGTTTTCAGGGCTGTTATTTTCTGAGTAAGATGTAATGTTGAATCATATGCAGTAAGTTAATAATTTTCAGTGGCGTTAGCACATTTTTGTGTTGTTTTTCACATCCTTTAGTAAGGTAGGATGTGAGGTTACACAAGTTGGCTGTGCCAATGAAATGGCTTGCTGCTGCCAAAAGGGGTAGTCCTGCTCCCTCCTCCTTTCTGGTTCCTGTCTGACCCTTTGTTGAGCTGACTCGTCATACTAAACCGACAGAGAAACATTCACTTTTTTAAAAAAACAAAAAGCTTTCCTACCAGTGTTGCAAGTTGAAGCACTCCTTGAGAAGTCCACTCATTTCAGTGCCTTTGAATTAATGGATTGGTTCAGGTGTCTTAAGAAACCTCACGTATAGAGTCACAATGTCTCTTGAATGTGTTTTAATAATCTTTTTTTTTTTTTACTATTGTTCCTCATTCTATTATGATAAATAATAATTTCATGTAAGAATGATGATTGCCATTGAAATAGATGAATATGTTATAAAAATAAAGTAAATTTGACAAGAAATCTGCCGCTTCCACTTTTAAGAACTGGAAGGTATCCACCTACATCCAAAATTTGTAAGCAAATAATTATACCACAGTATGTTGTTAACACACACATTGTCTATCTATTTAAAAACAAAGGTTAGAGAAGGGCTTCTTAATTTGTGCAGATCTTACTCTTTTAGAGAATTTTCTTTCTTTAATCTTGGGATAGTAATTTTTGACCAAATTAGTGATTTGATATACTGAATGAATTAGGTTCTTAATCTCATTGCATGTAAAACTCATGCTATATGCAGGATTCATGTTTTCAGCTTTCATTGCTGAATTTCAATTTCAAGTTGGTTTTGATTAATCTGGAAGTGGGCATTGGATCCTAGGTAGGAGGCAGCATATTTAACAAAGAATGCTAACTTTGGCAATGGATGAAGACATTGTAATGATAAAAAACAGAGGGGTGGGGGGGAAATCCAAGAAACCAATCTGAGCAGCCATTCTACTGCGGTGACAGCAGCAGTTTAGTACATTGTAGCAAAATGAATGGGCTTTGCATAATTGATTTCAACATACTAGTAGCCTGAGGTCTAAGCTGCTCTAACCCAGAATTTATTAGCCATGCTACAAAGACAGGAGAAAACTGTGCAATCTGCTACAGGGGAGGTAGAGAATAGCATTGCTATTAGAGTAAAAGGTTTAAAAGTAGGACAGAGCTACTAAGAGAAAGCCCTTTTGTATATTTATTGGGCTTATTCTGTTCATCTCATTCAAATATCATAAAAAGCTATTTTAAAATCTTTGTGCAATACCAAATACTGAGAATTAAAATCTTACTAGTCAGTAGGTTTTATTACCTAATTCAAATGGCATTCCTGCACAAGGGTAGTAGCTGTGTTGTGAGATCTTTTGTAACTGGGACGCATTTTGAATAATCTCAGCAAAAATACAGATGTAAAAATAAATAAGGTGCTCTTACAGAATCTACTTTACTTGCTTTTTGTTGCACATTCACACACTTATGGATACTAGTTTTATTTGATAATGTTCTGCTCTGCTGCGAATCAACAAGTACGTTTTTTGGAGCTTCCTAAAGAGAAGAGGATTATGTGCATCACAGAAGCCCATACAACTATATTACAGAACGTAACACAGAAAACAGTAATAGTTGGATGTAACGTTATTGTGTTGAACAAATGAGAATATGTAATTTTAATGTCCTGTTTCCTTGAAGCATTGTAAAAGTATGTTACTGCATGTTGTCTGGTTTGCTTTGGCCCTTCTGGGTAGGTACTTTGAGTGTAGGGGGAGGCTGGATTCGTGCAACAGACTCCTGAGAGTAAAGTGATATATTTGATAGAGGAAAAAATAGATTAATTTTTTTGACTAAAATCAAAGATGGGTAGTTGCAGGTGAAGGACTGGGAAATGAGATTTGAATGAACTAATGTGTTCAGTGTCAGGATTCCCAGGCTATTAGACGACTTCTTTAGAAGACCATGACAAAGCTCTTCATTAGTGTTCGTTACGCTTCATCCAGCAATGTGAAATATTGACAGTGGCTCCTTTAAACATGAGTATTCTGCATAGATCAGCATCAAGCACCTTAATTATGCCCTTGCTCATATAAGGAGCTAAATGGTATTAAGAAGAATATTGTACATTTATCAGTAGTGGTAGTATTTATTTTGAGTGGATCCGGTGCTGTGATTGACTGAATGAGGTTCAGTATTCTATAATTAGCAGACTTTATAACCTATTTTTAAAAAGTTTGACTAAGGAAAGTTTGAGTAAATAGAATTCCATGTTACTGGAAATGTTTTATTCATTTATTTCTTTTATTTGCACTACTTTCACAGAATCTTCATAACCTTGACAGAACTGTAGAGGTTGCTGAAATATCCTATATTGTTGAAACAGAGACTACCTCAGAAAGACAATGACGTGACTCTGGTCATTTTTGTTCAGTCTTAGGCTACCTAAGTTTGTGACATCCCTCACAACAGAGAGTTATGAATAAATTCAGGTGACCTGTTCTAGTGGATGTATTGATCTATAGGACCCATTTCTAAATATCTTTTCTATTCTGGTAAAGCCTTCAATTTGTTTCAGAGCTTGAATCATGATTTTTGAGATTTATGCTGACATTGTTGAAGAGGAAGTATATAGACCAGGTTGTAACAGCTTTAAAAATATTCTGATATTGTTCTTGAGAATGTCTGGCAGAGCCCATCAGGAAAACATTGTATGACAGTTCAGCTTTGCCTTGCACAGCAGGTTTGTCTGATAGTTAAGGGAAATCACTGTTAATAGTAATAGTGATAATAATAATAGCAATAATAATAAGATGATGATGAAGGTCCTGGACGTCTGGTTGGAAGCAGCAGCAGGCCTGCCAACTTTTTTTTTGCTTGCTTGCAGAGAAATCTAAGATAGATTTAATACTTTTTTACATTAAAATAAACATTAATGGAAATTTTGGGTTAGTGTAACATGCTTTTTCCGTCAAAGAAGCCTTTTCAAGTGTTGGTGAAGAAACTCACAATTCCAGTAATTCTTGATGGGGCATTCTTGCTCTGTGCAGGTCAGTATGGGACATACACAGATAATTTCTTAAATCGTTTTCACATCTTTTTTTTTGAAGTTTGTCCCTCAGAAGCGGAGACAGGCAAAATAATCAAGTTCAGTTTTGAAATGCAGAAGCCAGTTGTACACTGTTTTGAGCGCCATCAAATCATACTAACATCAGCAGGGAGCCAAGAATCCTCAAAGTGAGTGGTCACAGGAATGTCGAACAAGAACGAAACATACCCTTCATGGAATCACAGAATTTTCAGAGTTGGAAGTGACCTCTAGAGATCATCTAGTCCAACTCCCTTGTTTAATTCCTTTCTGTTTCAAGTGGCTTGCAACATTTGCCCACATACAGACATCTTTACCAGCTTCATCTTGGTGAAACAGTCTTCTAAATAACCTTTTTCAAATATTTTGAAGAATGTGGGAGGGGAAATACAGAGAATCTTTCATATGAATCACAGTCTGTGCCTTCTTGCATGGCTGGTCATCAAATCTCTTGAAAGACCTCATAGGCTGGTCTGCGCTCCTCTGGCAGAACAAAATAGTGCTGACATAAAACAATGGCTAGATTTTCAAGGGTGATGTTTACAGTAGCTGTAATGACAAGAATGTGGAGAAAGAAATTAAAAAGCTGAGTGTATATGTGCTAATTATGAATGAAGATAGTGTAATTTGGTGCTTTCTGTTATAGAGACCTCGTTTTAAATTGTATGCAACTTTTCAAATTACAAGCATTTGGGGTGAACGTCTTCAAGCCAAGTGTCTGCCTCAAGCTGCATTGTGGGAGGGTTTCAAGTAGGTTTGTCCATTTCTGAGAACTAGTTTAGGAGTTAAGATGTTTTGCCTATCTTGAAATAAATGCATACCTGTTTTGCTTTTGAAGCTCTAGTCTGTTTTCAAGCAGAGACTTGAAATTTGTCAGGGCATCCATCCAAGTCTACATTTAGCTATGTAAAGTTCTCCATTTTTTGTCAATTTGTGAGCCTCTGAAAATCTAAGCTAGTTCGCACAGCAAGTAGACTTGTCAGAACCTAATGGCTGAGTTCAAGATTCACAAAGTTGTTCAGTCTTCTGATAAGCTGTAGATTTGGGGGGCGGGGAAGTAGACATTTAGGTAAGAGCTGTAAGCCTAAATACATTTGTGCATATTGCTCTAGGGCTCTGAAGAGTCTGTCTCCATGCAGCACGCCCTGTCCCTTCGGGTATTTTTGATACCCGCTCAGCTGAATGCGCTTTATCCTAAGGCTTTGGGGTCTGAGTTGGTTGCTCTCTGAGTTTAATCTTCTCTTGTTGCAGCAGTGTGCAGTGCCAGGACTGATTTTCCCCTTGTCTTCTCAGAGCTCTTGCTGTTGCAGCCTGAAGGAAAGCTGGCACAACTGCATGTGGAGGGGGGGAGGTTGGGTGCAGGAACCCCNGGGGGGGGGTGTAGGTGGAAGAGAAGGTAGGAGAGGGTCTTCGGAGCAGTAGAGGCAGAGGAGGGGGGACTGGTGTGTGGGAGATGAGACAGCAGGCGCGGCGAGGGCAAGCAGAGCTGAGATTGAACAGGGCCAAGGGGATGGGAGGGCAGGAGCAAGCAAGATGGTTGCAATAGGAAAAAAGGAGCAGGAGCTGTAGTGGGTGGGTGTGAAGGGAAATAGAGGGGAAGAACAGGAATTGTGGCCTGGGGTTCCAGGTTTTTTTCTCAGCAAGTAGAAATTCGAGAATGAAAGAAAAACAGAATTACGCCTGCTTGGTGACATCTCTCATGTGCATGTTACATATTTGGTTTAATAGTATATTTGTAAATATGTGCTTCTGTTAGAGTGTAGGATCTTTGGAGCTCTGATCCTGCTTGATTGTGATTGCTAAAATATTGTGTATATTTTTGGCACACTAATTTTTTTATTCTATGAGAATAAATATGTAATCATTACTGTTTCCTAGTTGCATTACAGTATTACAAGTTAGCAGTTTTACTGAATCTCACTCCTGCTCATTATTTTTAGTATTTAGGTGTGAGGCTCTTTGTACAGACCTGCAACAGTAGGCTTTCGTAGGTGTTTTTTTTTTTTTCTGCTAAACACGATAGCTGTAGTGAAAAGCTCTTTCTTCCATGAAACCATATTTGTTTTTTCCTACCCTACCCTAGTTGCAGGGAAAATTAGTTTAACAAAAACATACATGCGTACCCAGATTAAATCCTTATTTCTATTCCATGATCAGCAGCAAACTGGTGCATTAGTAATAAAGCATGCCTCTGCCATGGGGCAGAGCTGAACTCGGGGCCAGGCTCATCCTCCCACACCAGTGCCAGCATTGCTAATTAGATAGCTGCCACGGAGAGCTGTTTGGGGAGGGGGAGCTTGTGTGAGTGGGAGGGGAACAAATCTTCCTGTTTGCTGAATACAAGAGTAGATTGGGTTCCCCTACCAGCTGCCGCTCCAGCATTTTATATTATTTGTTCTCTTATCATTGTTTCCCTCTTATCCACAACTAACTCCCAGTAAAGGCACCTTACCTCCAGCTAAGAAAGCAAGAGAGAACAGGTATTCTGCCCTGAGAGTGGTTGGACACGGATTAGCATAAGAGCTGTGCGACTGGCATTCCCCTTCTCCCCTCCCCAGACTTCCTGTGCTCACTCATGATTTAACATTATTTCCTTAGGCAGCAAGTGCTCTGGGACCTGGAATATGGGGTTTACATCCAAACAGGGGGACGATACGTGACAGTTGTTGCAAACATAACTTGCAGTGTGTATCCCCACTCTCCTTGGTTTTCTGACTAGTTTCTTATTGACTGTCTCATTTCAGAACGCAAAGAACCAGCCTTCTTGAGGAATACCTGTGGCCTTCTGTTGTCTTTGGCATGATACAAATGGAATTCTTTTACCAGAAAATAAAATTACTTACAACTGACATACACTCATTTTGCTATGAGTGTTGGAATTTTCCCTCGGTGTTGGGTGACTTTGTTCTTCAGGCCTGTTAAGAATTAAAGAGAAGGATTCTTCATCATGGCTTCTCTCAGCATAACAATGAGTTTGGCTCTGCCATAGATTATTTTCGACTAGAAATTGTTGGTCTGTTTGTGTACTCATATACAGTAACAACATATAAAAATTAATGATTTTACTATGCTTACCTTGAGCTGTCTTGCTTTCAGGCATTCATACACAAAGCTGGCTTAAGACATCTCAGAATTGAAGGCAAAGTTGTGCTTCTCTCCTCTGAGGATGAAGGCCAGGACAGGAAAGCCATTGCTGTGGTGGGGAGAGAAGCACTGACGTGAGCTACCCTTCCTTCCCTCTCCAAGCAACTGCTGCCTTACATACTCTAGCCTGTTCCTTGCTCAGTTGTGCAGGAGCAGTTGCCAGCATAGCTGTCATTGCAGAGGTGAGGCGAAGTAGGAGTTGGAGCTATATTGCTCCTCCCAACAGCATGGTACCCTATAGAACAGCTTGCTTTTCCCGTGGGTAGAGACAGCCCTCCATAAGCAAACCTTTACACTGCAGTTATTAGGGAAAAAGGAATTTGATGTAAAGCAATAGCAGATAAGAATAAGTCACCAGTCATTTTTAGTGCAGTGGTTTGGCTTAGTTTTGCCTAAAGTCTCTAAATCAAGCTACTGGAATCCTTCAAAGTCCTTGAAGTAACAGTTCCAAACAGCTAGTAATTGGTGAGTGGCAGGCAGGATTTCTTTTTTTCTGCCCAAGTCTCTCTACTAAATGTTTGTTTCTGCCTGTTGCTGTCTGTATGCTGTTTCATCAAGTAGTAGTTGTGAGCTGACTAAATAAGACATGCATCATAATCTGCTAGGGAGGGTGGTTTCCTTGGAAGCTGTGAAAGTCTCCACATAGCTGAATTGATACCTAAGCTGCAGCTTCTAAATCTGTATGCAATATCCTGTTTTTTCTATGGTTCAGACCAGCTGTTGGTCCTTAACAGTTTTGATATTGAGGCCAGCTGTATGCATGCCTAAGTAGGACCATATTGCCCTTTTGTGGTTAATGATATTACTGTTGTTTTCAGAGCGTACCTTACCTGCATATGTTCTTAGTTATGCATGTGTTGAGTTTAGGAACTGGAAAAGCAAGTGACTTTTTAGCTGCCTCTGGGTTGTACTCTTTGAGCATGGAAGTAGAAGAGCATGCAGTCCTGTTTACTTTGCATTTGTTTTTGCTAATTTAGAGGAAGAAAATCTCTGAAGAAGCTGGAGTGAGGATGAGTGATTTTCTGGACTTCTGCATATTCAGTTACTGGTAGGTAGTTCTTCTAAGAATTTCTTGGATATATACCTACTTGTGGATCTTTAACTCCAGATGCTAATTGAGAAGAGTACTAATTAAACAATGACTATCCTTCCAAACTGCCTCTCTAGAGGGATTTCAAATTCAAAATGGCACAAAGAAAATACCAAGGTGTTAATTTCCCTAATAAAGATGTTGCACAAAGCTGCCCTAAACCTCCAGTCCTAACTCTCTACAAAATGTGATTTATTTGAGAAAAAAACTTTGAATAGGAGATGATACCGAGGATTACATAATAGTCAGTTACTGATGCTACAGAATAATGTGTGTAACTTCACAGAGGCTTGCCTTTCCCAGACAATGATTTAACATCTTGAAATCAAGTTTATATAATCTAATTTCCCCATATAATGGATGTGGTTTTGGGAAGAGTACTGATAAAAGCTATTCATTGATTGGAATGGAAATTCTAAACCACCTTCAGCAAAAGTGTAGGTGTAGGATATAAAACCACCTGGTCCCTGCAAGTCAGCCATTAAACCTTTTAGTTCATCTATTCCCCTCTGCAGATTTTACAGCTATTAAAAAGACCATCTTTAGGGCTAAGTGCTAAGGAGACTCTTACCACAAGCACTATCTAATCCTGCATCTTCAATGTGGAGTTTATAGGAGGGATGGAGACCATTTATGAACCTTTGGGGAACAGATGCATGGTCAGTACTCCCTCCCCCTAAGAAATTCTATAAAAATCTTTCTGTAACTAGAAAAAACATGAAGGAAGTGCCATGCTAAAATAGTAAATTTTCAGATAGCAAGGGCTACCTTGTTTAAAGAGATTAGTTTTTAAGGACAGATAATACTAAAGGATTATATGGTTAGCTGCAATCAGCTAGTGGTTGACTAACCAAAAATATCCTCTGCTGTGATAGTTAACTGACTCTGAACAGTTCATTGCTAAATACTAATATTTTGGAAGGACTTCTTCCTGACCTGGGCAACCACATTTCTGTAGTTGACAGTCTGCATTCAGCAGGAGTTGCTGCTGGCCAGGAGCAGAGATTCTGGAGTGCAGCAGAGAATTGCCTGGGGCAGTTATGGGAAATAGTGAGAAGTTTCTGTTGTCAGAAGCTGCAGCAGTGGTTTGAGAATATCGTAATATGCAACTGAAGCCTATAGAAATCATTGTCCTTTGATTTTCCTGAGGACATAAAGAAGAAGGCGAATCAGGTAGAAGCACACGTGAATTAATTTCCCTCACTCAGCAGGGATCCATGTTTCTGATGACCAGTTTTCTTCCCCACACCTGGATAAAAGCAGGTGTCAAGGGGGATAGGTGTATCATCTCCTTCCCTAACAAGATGAGTAGGCCAGTGTGATTCAGCTGAGATCCCACAGGATACTTTTGCCCCATTGACTGCTTTATTTTCCCTGGAGGAGAAAGGGAGTTGCGTCATCAAGAAATGCAGCTAAGGGGGTGGCGTGCTCCCTCCTTTGCTTGTTCAGTCTAACAAGGAGTGCTGGGGGATGACTGGAAAAGCATGAGGAGAGTGATGAGGAAGGGGGCTGTTGCTGGAAAGGGAAGTTTTGCTGCAGCAGCACCTACTCCCCCTACAGCAGCAGTAGCAGCACCCCGAATCTCTGGGGTGGCAGCAGCAATCCCACCACTTCTTAGAGTGCTGAGACAAGAAAAGACTTCCTCACAGGTGACAATGAACATGTCTGATCAGTCAGAAGTATTTCAGGCACATTCACAGTGAGTGCACCTGTGTTGTATCTGGTGGGAGGGTCTTGTGAGCATTGTGTATTTCTAGGTTTCGCATCTGGCGTCCACTTTGTCCCTGAGAAGCAGCAGAAGTTTTTGCCTAGTACAGACAACCTACATATCCCATCTAGCCTAACAACAGGAATGTCAGAGACTTCTTAAGAGAACCCTGAAGACTGTAAGTACCTGCTTGATAGAGTGTATAGGATAAGTGGAGCTGTACAGAGTGACAGTGCAGTTTGCACAGCATGTGAGTGTACCTATGGAGTGTTCAAAGGACAGAATGCACCTGGCAATGTTGGGGATACCAGAAGCACTGTCCCTGATTTACCACCCCCCCCAGACACTCCCACTGGCAAGTGATACAGCCAGGCAACTGTTTTGGCTGCTAGGAAGCCCTCCAGGCTTTTCTACAAACACTGCCTACTTCTCTGAATCAGCTGAATAAGAAGTTATTTTTGTACCTGTGCGCTAACATTGGCTGCTGCTAAAATGATTGTAAAGGTGCTGAGGAGACAGTCTCAGCACCAGCAGTACGTTAGGAAAGGACTGGATGTGCTTGTTGGTCAAACGTCTTTTTGTCATTTTAGCAATGTGTGATATTGATAAGGCCCCGCAATATTTCCAGATTGTGTGCAGCTATGTCCTAGGTCAGTGATGTGCAGAGAAGAGAACTTTCTTCTGCCCAGAAAAGGGTGGTCAGGTATCTGCAGTTTTTTTTCTGGACTGACAAGAACTTAAAATATATTTTCGTGCTAGGGGAAAACAACTTGACTGTAGTTCTGTATCAAGCTGGTTTAGGACTGGGCCTGTAGTTGCTAGTTTAGATTTTCCTTACCAGTTAACAATTTCTGTGTACTGTGAACATTTTGGATGAATTCTTATAGGTAATTTCTGTTGATAAATGTTAGTAACGACTTAACCAACTATGCATAGTAGCTATTTCAAGATTTTTTTTTTATTATTTTGTATTACATAGACTTACTTATTACCAGCATCATGCCTTATTTGGATATCTCTACCTATCAAGGGAGCCAGTGGGTAGTCTGGTCGATACTGTGGTAAAAGTAATGTTGCTAATGCAAAAACTGAAGATGGTTTTTATGTAGTTGCTATGGACCTACTGAGTCACTACATACAGAGCTTGAGCTTTTGCTGTCTTGCATGTTGTTTATACCCTGTAAAGACAGTAGTCTAACTGCTACCAAATCAGAGTGGAAGCATTTTGCACTTGGGTTTGTTCAGGTGTGAAGCAGTGCTGGAGGGAGGAGGCTCTGGAGAATATAGCCATCAAATTCAATCATTGTCTGTGAGAAGAACAGACGCTGCAGTCTAGAGGCAGGCAGGAGTGTGAACTGATGTGGTGCACATTCATCACAGTATGCTGCTGATACTACTTAAAATCCTGACTTACAAGCACGCTATTCCTCGGTGCTCCTAAACAGTGCAGTACTGCTCGAACTGTGTGGTGGGCAAATGGCTTCAGGTGTGGAAAAGCATACTCATGCACTCAGATCTCACACCTGCAGGTTTTTGAGTGTGGCCCCCTAGAGAGGAAAAATTAATCTGTTAACTAATTTCACAACGGAGTACCAAACATTTCATAGCCATTAAAGTCCTTGTATACTGTAGCTTTCTGGCTGTGTTCCAGCTTTTACTGGCAAACACTTCCTTTAAATTAGCTGTCTTTTAATACACTACTTTTTCAAGAGCCTGGTGATGCAAAATTTCAGTTTAAAGGAATATATGTTGTTGGATTTTACACTTCTTTGCTATGTATATTGAAAATATGCTTGACAGCCTGATTTAGCTGGAAAGAGTTGGGGAGGAGTAATCAAACAGAATAAAATGGTTATTCTGATTGTTAAGTACTTTGTACCTCAAAGTACTGAATCCTCTTACTTGTTTTGTACAAAGTTAGATGCTGGTGCTGCGCTACTATGGAGGCAACCATTATGCACCCACAACAGTAGTTTGCACAAATAGCCTTGGGGATTGCAGCCATCTTTATTAAGGAGAGTTGCACTGTGTATGCTGGTTTTGTCTACAAAATCTTGCAGAGATATGCTGGAAAGGCTTGAATGTCTTGTGAGCAGGGTGGCACTTGTGATAATGATCAGAGCTTATCTATAGTACTGCTTATTTGAGAAATTAAGCTCAAGATGTGGCGCAGACTGCTTATGGTACAACTAACTGCATCTCGATGCTGTCTTTCTCAGAGAGACCACTAAATCATATGGCAAATTCAAATTGGATCATTACAGCTGTACAAAAAGGTTAGAGGAATAGATACAGAATATGAGCAAAATAATCATCAGAGCAGAATGGGAACATGAGCTCACCTGCCTGCTCAGCTATGTTTTTCAGGAGCTTTTAAATACAGGCTTACATTTCAGATGATGTGGATCGTCCTTTCTGAAAAATCAAGGCCTTGTAAATTTGCCTTAGGTTAGACATCCTAAATCAAGACTTTGATACCAATGGTCCTCTTATTTTTCAAGGCTGGGAGAGATGGGATAAGGTCTTCCCTTACATACATCACTATCGCATCAGTCTCTTTGGGCCTTTGTGTTGATCAGAGATTTTTCAGGCATTGGTCTGTACTGGACAGGTCTCTTGCCTTCCCTAGTCTAATTGCCCCTTTTTTTCTTTCCTCTTACAAGATTGCTGCCTGCCCAGAAGCTTCTTTGCAGGGCATAATTTTCAGTCCTTCTGATTCTAATAAGCAAATTGGGGAAAAAAAACATCCCAAGGTAATACTGAATTATAAAACTTAGCTGGAAGGTTTTGATTATGATGGTCTATTTTCCTGTTTGGTAGAAACACATTCTTGGTGGTGAAGTCTATCCCACAACATGGAGAGGTTTGGGGATTGCTGTTTGTACTTGATATAACTAGACACATGCAAAATTGTGTAACACTAGAACTGTTCTCTACTTAGCCGAGACTAATGTTATTAAAAGAAATGGTGGATAAATTAGGAAATGAACATCCTGTTGCCAGGTCAACCACATTCCTTATTTGTAAGTATCAGTGTGTGTATGAGATGGATAATGTGTAGTGAGGACAGACAAGAGCAGCAAGCTCTCCACAGCACTGTGGGAGGGAAGGGTTGTAGAAAATAATGCCTTTAGCAACAGTGACCTAAACCTTTCATTCTTTTATCACTCTGTGTATGTGTCAGTGAGAAAGAGGGAGAATTATTAGAAGGATCAAAAGGCAAAATTCTGTTTCCTAATTAACTGTATCTCAGTTTCCTGAGGATACACACAACATATTTCTGTGTGTTTTCTCAGATTTCACTGGTGATGAGACACGGGATCAAAGATCTTGCCTCACTTAAACTGCCCTCAATTTCTTTGTGTTTACAGTAGATGATTTACTGCCTTTCCAGGTTTTGACTTGAATCCTGTACATGTTTTTTTTAGGGTTTCATTGCTCACCTTCTTGTGAAATCTACTTGCTATGCAAAAAAAACCCCAATAAAAATTGTACTGTTATGATGAAAAAGTGTAGTGGTCAGAGTCGTTCCTCCTCCTAGGCTGATGGCATTGGAAGTGTAAAGAGCAATGGTTCATCTGTGTGAGAAACACTGATGTTTTAAATACAAAGTTTAAAGTAAGTCAGTTGCACCATTAAACCTATAAAGTTCTTATTTGGGGAGTATGCCTGGTATCTTATTGGCACTGTCTTCCAGAAAATTAGGTATGATTCTAGCTCTAGTCTCTTATTCCCCATATGCATAAGGGCTAGGAGTACTGTGGTGGGAAAAACATGCTCATGCTTGAAACAGAGGCAATGCCTGTCTCTTTTCAGCAGGTATTTTTGGAGTCTATTAAGAGTTGTACAGATGGACTCCAAAGGGAATCCCTTTCAGTCCTTTAACTGAAATGATATGAACCAAGATATTTTTTTAAAAGTGAGGCTTAAAAGTTAGGCTTCCAAATAAGTGTAATTCTTTTTCCTGCTGGGTACCCAGCAGTTCTTGTTTTAATCTGCAGAGGACTACTGCAGAGGACTACTAGGTGCTCAGCATTTAAGAAAATCAGGGCACTTACCTAAGTACCTACATGCAGATATAAGTCTGACAGGCACCCAGTTTTCAAAGTCTTGCCTACTGGGTGCAGTGTGGGTGGTCGAGAAATTTTAGGTAGGCTCCTTGGGGCTGTGAGATGGAACTGTTGATATAGAACACTTGTTTTCTAGCTGGCAATAATTTTATGAAAAGTGGCTGTTAATCTTTTCTGCTCTAATATGTTTCCTTTTCCTTCCCTTGCTTCATAAGACATTCTTCATTTGACTGTGGGGAAATCAAGCCTAAAGTATTGTTGCATCATGTTACAGCTGCTCTCATATAAATTTCTGTTCTATTTGCATAAGTCAGAACAGAATTAAAGTACTCTTCTTTCCACCAAAGATTTCTGTTATGGTGAGAAGGAAAAGAAGACCAACAACTTGACTCATAGGTTTAGAAACCTGTAGTTTCATCTTTACAAAAATGCTGTACAAAACAAAGGGCAACGATGACTTTTGCAGAGATTGTACAAGAGAGTACCCAGGGGGAACCCAGGGTATTTTATTATTTCTGAAATGAAATTGCAGTGAAGAAGGGACATTTTTCTATACATGAAAGCTCTGGGTTTTTTTCTTTCACCCAGCTCTGAAGGTGGTAACACAGTATTTCTCTTCTGTTTAGGATAAGCACATGATTAACATTAAGTGTTCAAGTGTGTCTTTCTTTTATCTCCCACAAGTACTGTTTTCCCTCTTTCTGTTCAGTTAAATCATGTTCTGTATTTTATGCAGCCTAGAAGAGGCTCTGTATTCTTAATCTTGTTATCTGCTTTCTCAGCATTTATTCATTTTTCAATTGCCTATGGAAGTGGAAAGGTTAAGATACAGTAACTGGACTCTGTGATGGCTGAGTCTTTCTTTGTAAAACTGCTGCTTGCATTTTCTTCTCAATTTGTCTTTTGTTCTATACACTTCAGCTTTAGGGTAATCACATATTACGTTAGATACAGGTCTTCTGATCTTCTGTAGGTGCATATAGTGTGTTCGTAGAACTGAATATAATTATGATGTATGTAGGCGAGATGTAACAGATGTGCTAACCTGTAAAATATATGACATGTTGTTAGTTGGAAAATATGAACTAGCATAAGTTATTCATTACAGAAGGTGTCATGAAATTGTCCATATCCTCTTTACTGAGTTTGTTATAGCAGCGTGTGTGCACAACAGCATGTTACTGAGGCACCAAGGTCTTTGTTTTGATACCCAGAAGTGTTGTTTTGGCTTTGATTTGCTTCCCTGTTTTCTGTCACACCCTATTATAAAGCTTTGGGTAGAGAATGTTCCCGGTAAAACAAATTAGGTCTGCAGACTGAGTGCTTTTACTAATTATTTTCCATATTATCTGTTAGATGGATACTTTTCAGGTTGGTCTTACTCTTATGGAAAATTGTCTTGATAGATGAGTAGCTCAGAGCAACATCTGTAATTTATGGATATAGAAAACGCATGCAGTCTCTCACTGTCTTTACAGATGTGCTTTAGGGCAAGTGAGATGTTCAGATAATGGAAAGGGGGAATGTTAATAAATCTCAGTCAGGAAGACAATACTTACATCTTTTCTTTAAAATAAATTCAAACCTGAATTCTAAATTACTTTTTTAAACATCATTGGTGCTTTTTCTTCATACTATTGCTATTGTTAAATTACATGCTAGATAATATGCATGATGTGTAATTTAAAAATACAAGTAATTAGATGGTGAAATTTGTTTTCCAAAACAGAACTAGTAAATCACTCAGACCCCATAAAAATGTAGACTAGTGCTTTTGATTAGTTGTTGGAATCATTTAAGTTGCTATCGGTGTTTGTTTCAGAATTAGAGAAACTATTACTATATATTGAGAAAATGACTGCTGCAGTATTAATAAAATTATTGTAATCTCTAAGGATTGTGAAGAAAATGAACAACATAGAAATAGCTGCTCTGGAACAGACCAGTGATCCGTACAGTCTAGTATCCTGTCTCTGACAGTAACCAATATGTGATGATTCAGAGGAAGAAATACACGCAGCCAATTGTGTTATAGTGTACCACAGAGGGAAATTTCTTTCTGGCCCCAGATGGTGCTCAGTTTATGCCTTAAAGCATGAGGATTGATAGCCATTGTAAATTTTACCTTAGCTAGTGTAACCAAATTGAATTGCTCCTTGTTGTCCATAACCTGCCCTTCACCTGGCCTTCGTAGAATTACAGTCCTGTCCCTTATTGCTGGATTCATAGCGCTTATGTTTGCTGTTTTAAGTAGATGCAATAGTACAATCCAAGGACTTATGCCACTGTTTTACATGATGTCACACACCACTGTATTTGTCATCGATAACAACCTGGTTCAATGCTTTTGGTTAGACTGAAAGTGATACTTTTCTGTGAGGCAGAGCAGACACTGCGCTCACTCTGTGTCAGCTTGATAGCAACTCTCTGCCAGCTTGATAGCAACTGTCTCCTGTTCTGAACACAGGAGCCTTGGTCACGAGAAGAGTTGAAGAGTATGCCTAGAACTGACACTCTAAGACTTTTGTGTCATTGCAGTGGCCTGAAAGGATCAAAATTGGATTCAGAGTGTTACCCCACCTTGCAAATCTTGACATCCACAGCCTTTGAAGGGAAAGTCAGTGTTGGTCATTCTGTTCTTTCACTTTCTACATCCTGCAAAACTGACGTTATATATCCCCAGCTGAAGACACTGGAGTGCAAGGTGCTATTAGACAAACTAATATTGTTTTATTGCAGTGCATATGTGACATTTGGACCAAAACTTATGAAAGTTCCCTGGATTCAGCTGCCACAGAAGCAGAGACCAAGGTTTTTGTATTAAGCCTTGGTACATTTCATTTGTTATGCACTCATCTAATAAAAGCCCGTAGTCTGAGAGGAGATTTCTGACATCTGACAGTCTAGTAAAATAGTTGTTTATTGCAGACAGACACTGACCTGATTTTAGGCTGCCATTCATAATGCAAGGCAGTGCAGGCTTTTGAAACTGCTTGCACTGATGCTGCTGCCCTTCCAGGTCTTCTTGGATACAGGCTAGTTTGATGGATAACAGTGCTGCATGTCTTACTGGTTTGTGCACTGCCTTCTAGCAAGTCCTTCCCCGTGTCCAGGGTACGGAGAATCTGCAGCAGTACTTACGCAATCACTGTCCTTGTCTTTGCCTCTGTGGGTGAAGATCAGTCTCTGACTTTACAGATAATGTTCAAAAAGCAGCAAGCAGTTATCACAGGAAGCAGATTTTGCTCAGCAGCTTACAGACTTGTCATTAGGTGCTGCCTTTCAGCCTTCCAAATGCACGCTCCACTGTCATTTTGCTGCTTCTTGGGAGATAATTAAATGACTCATATCTCCTTGCCAAATGACCAGTCAAAGCCAGGGAATCTGGGTTTCGTGAATGACCGTGGAACATCATAGCAATCTTGGGAGAAAAAAATTCCCTCTCTCGCTGAAGGAGGAAGGCCCAGCTTTGTTTTAGACTCGTTCAGTATTACTGCTGATGAATCTTCAGAGGGATCATCTAGGCTTTAAATCAGCAGGAAGAAATAACCCTTTTGTTGGTTGGTAAGTGGCAACATGTCACGTGGCCCATCTGTGAACCTCAGCTGATAAAATCCAGCAGAAATTGTCCTTGAGTTGTCAGGCAGTATGAGCTGGCGCGTTGCCTCCTCCTTCATAGGAGAGTCCAGTTCTACCAGCACTGCAGTAGTTGAATGCTCACTTGAAGTCCTGATATTTTGTATGTTAGTGAGGAAGTCTGTCTTTGTTCTGTGAAGGAAGGGACTTGCTGCTGCCTAAGCTTTGGAAAAGGCTGCTCTTGTCCTGGACTTCCACAGGCAGGGTTGGTCCTCATGGGCTTCCAAGTCATGTCCCCTCAATTCACCTTCCTTTTCTCAGCTGAGAAACAGGACTGTAGCCAGAGAGGCTACTTCAGCTGAAATTCCGTCTGAAGCAACCTTTAGGTTTTTTTGTCTGGCTGTGCAACTGGAAAGCTGGATGCAGCAGTCTTTGTGATCAATGACTGCAGAGGGACAGCATTCATTTGTAGCCCTGCTATCTGACAATGGGAAATTAGCATTTTTTTTCAGAAGATAAATGAAGTTTTAGACTCCTTGGGTCTTCCATATAGGTCCACCAGACATTTTCTAATCGTGTATAGGTATGATTCCAAGGTAGTTGCAGTCAGTGAACTGCGTACCTTGGGGGAAAAAAATCAGTTTGGTGTGGTTTATAGATGAGATGCACCATTTTAAAGACAAGAAATAAGAGGAAACCACCTCTGTGGTTATTCATATATTAGACTAATGTTACCTACATACAAGAAAAACGCTTTAAGCTTTCAGCTTGCAAATTGTTCACTAAGTAAATCCAACATTTCCATGAGGCTCTTGCTCTCTCACTTGCTCTGTGATACACTTTAGCTTGGTCTTAACTGCCTCACGTTTCTCCTCATTTTAATTACCTTTTCTTACATTCATTTACAGATTTCAAAATTCAGAGATCCCCAGGCCATAGTTTTAAGAAGAAAGAATGTTTTTTATATTGAATAATGTGGATAAGCATGAGGAGTTTAATGTGAATCCAAAGCAGTTCAGCTTTGTCCCCCATGCCNGGGTGGGGGGGGTGGTGTTGAACTCTCAGGCCACATCATGGGCTAGGGGGCATGTCCTGCAGTGGCAGTTATGCAGCTGGAATAAGGCATGCATGCCCCTGCCTGCCACCCAGCAGTGCCGCATTTCTTTGGCTTTGAAGGGGCTGGGGAGAAGCTGCTGCACCCTGGAGCACCCTGGAGTGTGGGAGCTGCCAGCAGTGTGTTCAAGGGACAAGGGAAAAACTTTAAACTCTGAGCCCCCCTTGATAAATCCTTGCCTGCTTCAGGCAAATGAAGACGAGCGAAATTTTCCTTCCTGGTCTCATGCAGTCTTTTAGCCCCTGTTGACCTCTGCATCTGATGGGGGTTGCTTTGACCCAACAGCCCCTCGTTGTCACGGAGGCAAATTCTTACCTCTGGGGTTAGGAAGTCTCCTGGTTCCCGTTGACCTCAGGGTTCAGCTCTGCCACGGGAGTGAGATGCTGCAAGTCAGCTGTTTGATGGCATCTTTCAGTTCTCCGAAGCAGCGGCCTCTTGGCCCACATGTTCAGCAGTGCTGCAGGAATCCCAGGGCAACAGCAGCTCCCACTACGTTTCAGAAAGCTGTCTGAGCAATACCCCCCATATCTTAGCTCATACCCCACAGGGCTCTGCTAGCTTCAGAATAAAATGGTGGGGTGGCATAATTGCATGATTCAGGTAGGGCTCAGAAAGGCGGCCTAGTGCAGTGATGTCGAATGAGTTAACATATGCTCATGGAGTGCTTTTTCAAAGCAATGTGGGGAACTTTCCTGCTAGGTAAGGTAAGAGAGCTGCTGTTTCGTATCATGTCCCAGCCAGAGCTGTGAGAAAGAATATTCTTTCTCTCACTGATGCATATTAACCTCCCTTTGCAGGGATGGGACTCGTGTGGTGGCAATGTCTGGATGCTGCAGATTACCCAGGAGAGTGTGTATTGTGCAGGCATCAAGTTTCAGCAGTGCTGGATTTTGTTTGGGATTTTTTTTCTGCAGCGTATCAGCCATGTTAAATTGATTTGTGGGAGCCATGGAAGCTATTCAATGGGAAGAAGGCTAATTGTCCCTTCAGTCCGCTCTTCTCCTGTCCCTGTGTGCATCCAGGGAATTTCAGACCTCCCAGTAATCCCAGAAACACATTCGCACAGCGAGATGGGGTTTGTGTTTGATGCGCAAAATGGTGGTTCATTGTAATCTTCCCTATATATGTACTCAAGAGGCCAAACCTCATTTTTGTTTGGCTTGTCCCTGAGTGCTATTGAATGGACTTATTGTGCAAAATAACCATGAGTGTCAATCTCTGGTGTTTCACCTCAGAAATTAATAGTACTTTCTTGAGACAGTCTCCCTCAACTGTCAAAGCCGTAATACTGCTGAGCAGTCAGGCCTGGAGGGGGTTTGGGGAATGAGCTGCTCTGCATAGGTGCGATCATGATGTCAGGCCCAGATAAACTGAACTAAACTCCAATGTGTGAGTTTGCTGTCAATGTTAAATGTCCTTTCAGGAAAATGACTTACTTCTTTTCTTTTCCTTCAATTTTCCTTCACCTTTTTTTAATCCTGTGTGGCAAATCTACATCTCTGTGACTAGTTGCCGGCTGCCAGAAACTCCCCTTCAGGAGAAGCAAAGCAAATCCACCCATCCCCAGCACTTGTGTGCTATTAAAGTCAACCTAGATTTGATGCCAGTTGATAGTAAGAGATGCTTTATGACTCCTAAGTGCTTCTTGTTAACACTGAGTAGAGGGGGGACAGACATGTCAGTGCTATATTTATTATTGAAGTATGGCAGTATGAAGCTATTTTCCTTAACAAAGTTTAACTCATGACAGTATTTAACATTAATGGCCAGATGTATGTTATTAAGACTGTGATAGTTTATCAATTTGTTTGCTGTAATGTTTTTAAACCAGGCATCCTAGCTAGATAGCACTGTGTGTGCCATGCTCAGTCAACTGTATTGATAGGGGAAGGTCTGTTACATCTGTTCTCATTAGTGCCTTGGATTTTATAGGAATAAGTATACTTTGGAAAAAATCACTTCAGACATTATACACAGAAATCATTCATTTCATCATCCGGGAATGCTTCTAGAGAGGGCCTGCGCGTCTTTTGATTCACTACTCTGTCTTTATTTATCAGTGTCATTCCCTAAGACACTGTGTCAGTGTTCCTGTGAGAATGTCCTCTAATGCAGTGAAAGCATTAGCACCCACTAATCTCTTCTAAATTGCTTTTTACCCCTTTTGATTCCTGAAATGTCATAAAGTCAATAAAATCGCAGGGTTTGCTTGCTTCTCTAGTATTCCATGGATATTGTTATTATTTACTTTATTTATAAACAAATGCAGGCCAGCACATTCACACATATACAATTGAAAGTGTCAGCTTATAATATAGCCTGGCTGTTGCAGGCTATATTATATCAAGCACCACCATTAATGTAGTGACTCTGTTTTCTGATGGATAAGACACCTTGAACACTTTCTCCTTTTGCTCCCTGTCACTGCAGCATTGGCAGGCATCATGAGTGCATGAAATGCGTTTTAATCTTAGGCCTCCTTGGTGGTGTGGAGTGGCATGGGGGTACTACGTCTTGTACCCAGCAGTGTGGGTTGCTTTCTTAGCTTCAGATGCTCTGATTGGCACTTCTGCAACCAAATTGTCTTAATACCTGAGAAACTGCTGCTAACTTTCAGCCTAATGGCCAGTTTGTACCTCATTTATTCTTGTGTGGCTTTTTTTCCTGCCTGTTTACCCTGTTCTAATTACAGATGACATCCCAGTTGTCTATTAAGCTAAACATCTCAGCTTCTCTGTCCTTCTTTTGTAAGATATGCACTTCTGGATTGTTGTGGGAGCACTTCTTTGCCCTGTTCTGGTTTGTGAATCTCTGTCTTGAATATTGAAGATACTATCACGTGCAGTTTTTGAAAGAAAGCCCTTGTACAGTGGCATTAATACTTCTCTATTTACTGAAAATGCCTTGATTGATGCTTCCTAACATTACATTTGTCTCTTTCATAGCTGAATCTTACAGACCATACATTCTCCATCTTAGTAATTTCTTATTGATGATCTCTCAGCTTCTTGCAGGAGTGTTTGCAGTTAGGTCCCAAGTGCATCATGACAGTATTTTTTTGTTCTTTTGGGACTCATTTCATATTTCTTGTCACCAAAGAAATCCATTTCTTTTGGGGTAGTTACTGCAATCCTTCTCTATGTTGACAATGACACCCCATATTGCTGACTCTCATTAGCCCACTTGTTTATGCTGAAATTATTAAAGAAAATGCTAAACTAGATTTATCCTTGAAAAGCTCCAGTAGCCAAGCTCCCTGCTGTCTGACATTCTTCCCCTTAATACTTCTTGTTGCTGTTTTTCCATCACCCAGCTGCCTGCCCACCAGCTACTACCTTCTAAATTGACAAATGGTTTCCACTGGAAATGTTTTACTGAAGTCCAGCTCTATGAGACTGACTGGATTTCCTTTGTCTTTGTCTAAAACATGGATTATCTTACCATGTCGGCCTAGAGAACTCTTTGAATTTTAGCCCATTTTGCCTTTATGACCCATTCTCCCATACTCCTGAGGTCAGACTTACAGGACTGTATTCATTTATATTACGTTCCTGTTCTTAATACAAGCATTACATACACTGTTCTCCAGTCAAATGATACAACTTCTAACTGGATAGACTATTATAAAAATACTTGCTACAAGACCATAGTAGACTATTATTTTATGAGGTATCATTATTATGGAGCTGTGAAAATGAAAAGTGTAGTTCTGTTTAGCTTTATTTTCTGAAAGGAACTTCTCACCATGGTTAGATGAGAGAGTTCAGTTGTGTGCTATATGGGTGAGAAATCCTAGGCTGTTTTTTTATTTAGCCTTTAGTCTTTTAATGTATGCATTGGATTTCATTTCAGTGGCTGTTTACAAAAACAGATCTTCTTGAAATAAGAATGGAAACAAAATGAATAATACAGTGGTTTCCATTAAAAAAAAAAAAGAAAAAAAAATCAACCGTTGTCATTATCCATGAGAAAGGGAAATGACTTTGGTATCTCACTTCTCACCAGCTGAGTTCGTAATAGAAATTGAGAAGCACTGAAATAATGTTCTTAAAAGGCTGTTTTCATTTTGATAGGTCTGTCTTTTTTTTTTGCATTTTAACGGTTCTTGAGCACTCATCAACTATCTTGAATGTGACCTGACATGGCAGTACATGTTATAATCTTTTATTAACATAGGGGGTACGATGATAAATTATGCCAGCTGTGTATTCATTCACAAATTGTGGTCAGCAGAATGTAGTCCTCATATCAGTCTAATTTAATGACTCTGATGGGAAATACTTTCTTTTTTTTCTCTTTAACTTCTTTGCTTAATTATAAACTTAATCTTAGCAAGGCAGAATGTCAACTTCTGAATTGAGATTTGGACGACTTGTTCTCCTTTTAAGAAAAAAGCTGTGAACTATTTAATAGACCCAAGTGATTGGGGGGAGCACTGCTTTACATTAATTTGTGTCATAGTGCTGGTACCTCAGTGTCCCCTGGTATTAGGTGGGGAGTTGCTGTTCATGCACTGATGCGGAAAGGAGAACGTGTAGTGTTGAGTCACTGGTAGCCCATCCGTGAAGGTGTCTGCTAATAAGCTGACATCGGGGAACTTGCTGCCAGATGGTCCAACTATGGACCAAAGGATGTTCCTTGGTTTTACTCTATCTTACATTTTAGTTTTAAGTTTGCTGCATGTGGATTTCATGGATGATGTGGTCTGTTGAAGAGGCAGTCTGACTCATTTCAGCTGAACTATATACATTAATATAGTAAGCAAAATTCGGCCCATTTTGGTTCATCTTCCTGTGCCTTATATATGTGGCCTTGAGCCAGAGAATGTCCACATCTAAAAAAATGTCCAGTCGAGCGTTAGGTTGTTTTTCCTTTTTCAGAGCTTGAAAACGGGTTGAGGGAACCCAACAAAATCCCAAGTATGGTTATCACCTGGATTGCATTGCATGATCAACTCTGGAATAATAAACATTTCTAAGAGAAATGTATAGGCTTTGTGTAGAAACTCAGTGAAAAAATGTGATTTATAATAACTTCTCAGCCCCCAATTTTGCATTGATGGCAAATAACTAATAGTAGAAGAATGTTTCTTGGCTTTGTTGCTACCATGTGATGCAGAGCTCATGCACATATTTAATACATTTTTAAATAAAAGAGGCAGTTTGATAAATGGGTGGCCCGGTATTGCAATCACACACAGAATGGACAGCTGTACTATCATTTCCCCATCAGTAATGTAGGGTTTACATTCGCATCAGACACTAATGTGAATGTCTCTACATTTTCCGTTTGCTTATGTATAAAATGATTTGGATAATGGATTCTTTATTACACTATGCCTTGTGGCTGTGCAACTGATTTAATCTGGTACCTTACCTAGCATTTTCTATGGTAGGGAAGAAGATTGTATAGTGTAGAAAGCTGTAATTTAATAAAATTTTGAGGACCTCAAAAAGGTGGTTTGCCTTCCAGGGATTTCCAACTCAGTTCAAATATTTGCATGGCTTCACAGTGAAGTGTTGACAGGGATGTATAGCTTCTCATCTGCTGGGGTATTGCACCTGAGGAGGAAAGGAATAAAAAACTATGTGAATTTTTTTTTTTATTCTTTTTGAAAGATTTCTAATTCTCTTAAGGTAGCATCCAAATATTCATGTTTTTACTCCCCCTCAGAGGTGACCAGCCTTTTCGTGTTTCTTGGCTGGATCCCATACTTCATTTATGGATATTCACAAGTTCTCTAATAATAAGCAAAATGGAGACAAATTGCCTATAGACCTTGTAGCCTTTGCATAGAACTTGAAAAGACTGTAAAGTGCAAGGAAGTGTTAGCACTAAGCATCCCAAAAATGCACTGTACTGTTGCACTCTGCTAAGTACCTAACAGCCCAGATAACGTTCATATTGTGATGTTAGACTTCTCTTGCTTCTCTTAGAACTAAAGAGCTGTCAATGGTTTGCTATTCCTTTTGGTACTATAATATATTTTTACAAAAAGAAATCTGGTAAGTATAACTGAACTATGTTGCACACAAAGATGAACTTATTAATATATTAATATATTAATCTTTCGCTGCAGGTGTATTTTCATACTAGTTATAGGAAAGAAGGATTTTATAGATGACCTAAGTGTGACATAAGATCACAAATTTCATTCAGAAGCAATTTGTAAGTCTGAATTTTTGTTTTGTTTTGTTTTTTAAAAAAAAAAACAAATTCCGGGTGCACTTTCATAAAACTCACGAAAGTTGGTTCTGTATCTGCTTAGCCTTTTAAGGGCAGTGTGGTGAGTTGTCCTTTTCCACAAATCCCAGGTTCTTTGCTTGTGCACCAGCTGGTTGGCAGCTGAAACTTCTGCATTTCTGATTTGCGACACCTCATAAGCCTGAATTCCCAGAACTTCTAAGGTCGCAGCTCCTTGGTGCTTCAGTTCCTACAGTGCTCAGCTATAGAGTAGTCTAGCAGCATTGACTTCCTTGAAAGGAAATCCTGAAATTCCTGTTCGGTAGGAAACACAGATAATTTAAATTTTTATTCCTTTAGGGAACAAATGTTCCCTATCTATGTTTCAAAGGTTGGTATTGTTTGTGGAGTAGAAACATGAGAATTCCTGCCCAGCTGTGCTCTGAAGTCCCTTAGATGACTTTTGGAAATCCCATGCTGAGTCTTTGGCTGCATTCAGAAAGGATCACAAGCAGGGAGCAGTTACAGCCAAGCTTTCTGTGGCAAAAAGGAGAATAATGTATCCATGAGTTAAATTTGAACTTTTGCTTCATTTTACCATTTGTGATCATTATTATTGCCTACACTAGAATAATTCTCAGTGTTTGGCCTACAGCTACAACTATTCTGTTCCATCTGTTGCAGCGATGCAAATTTAAACAGGCAGAAAAATACCATCCCAACTCAATCCATGTATTACTACATCAAGGCAAAATTTGCCACTTTTCAGTATAAGAAAATTTACTTTGGCAAATAGGTTTTCTATATCTGCTCATCTCAGGTGATTTCATGGCTCCTTCTCGTAATACATCGATTCAGTGCTTCGGAAGAAACAACAGAGTGGCAGGTGGTATAGTGCAGAGAAGGCTCTTGTGCCTGCCGATGCATTAGCTGTACCAAATAACCCTCCACTGATTTTACTAATACAGTGGTACAAATGATAGAAACTGCCTAAGGCGTTTTCTGTTCCTTTGTAATAATGGTAGCATTGGTGGGACCTTGCAACAGCGGAACGATAGGGGAAAAATGATAGGCAGATAAGGTGGTAGCTGTTGCTTACTAAGTAAAATAGCGAAAGACAGCAGGTGCCTTGTGTTCTGTGTTTCCAGTTTGGTAACTGCACTACTTCAAGCATTGTGGCTGTGTGAACAAAATGTTAGCATCAATTTGAAGGATGTTTTAGATCATACCCCTTCAATGTTCAGCGTAAAAGCTGAAGGGATAAGATCCACATCCTTTCGCTTCTCTGTGCCCTTCCTTCTTTTGCTGTCCTTACTAATAATTTCTCTTAACTCCCCCGCCTTCCCTTTTTAAGCAACCTGTCACACCTCCATTGTTTCTTCTATCGCTTTCTGCTAAGGATATTGTATTCTCTTCCTACGGCTGTTAAAGTGATGCGCCTTAAATCTTTACAATGTTGTTCTGCCTGTTGGAAAGCAAAGCATTGACTGTGGATATAATGCAGTTTTGTTTGAAGTGGTAATTAAATATGAAGCAGTATATTGGGAGGCAGGGTTGCCAAGTGCATAAGAAGGGAGTGGAAATTTTAATCTTTTCGTGGTCTTCTGCCACCATTTGCTTAGGAAGGTAGAAGGCATAAGATATCTACCATCAGGAAAGAAGTTCTGAATGAAGTGTTGGTTTCCATCTAAGCTCCATTTGCAGCCCATTACAGAAAGCACAAACCTCAAAAGCCACTCAGACTTCAGTTCCCAATGAAGCTCACATTTGCTTATTTCTGTTTTCCAGTTTCTTTGACAGCTCAGCCTCAGTCCTGCCTCCACCTCATGCAATTTAAGATCCTGTTCAATAAGCAGAACAAGTATAANGAGCCATGGAAATGCACAACATGCTCAGTGTGGTGTTTGAACAAGACAGATCACTTTTCTTTAAATTTGGAGTGTTGCCCTGACTTTGAAATTCTTCACTCTCTGGTCTGTTCTGACTAGCCCTGAGTTCTTTCCTTTCATTTTTGCCTTCCCAGCCTACGTTCCCCTCCCTCCACAAGCACTGCTGACTCTGCTGCCTCCTGTTTCTCCCTTGCCTACACTCTGAGTATCACTGGCTCCATGCCTTACTCAGCCAGGATAATGTCACGAATACTGCATACTGTTCAAATGTGCATGTCTGATGTGCAAAGTTTTAAAGTAAATGCTTCTGAAGATAGAAACTGTGGGGGGAATATCACAAACCAAGAAAATTGCTGTGTTTTCTAAAGAGAGAAAACACATTGAAAATAGTCATTTGTAAATGACACATATGCCTGGTGAGTGAATCATATGCAGTGTTCTAAAACCTAGAGTGTATAATGAAAATCAGGAAAAATAGGGACCTCAAGATTATCTGTTTAACTCCCACCTCCAGGGCAGTTCAGCTGTACCTCAAACATTAATACCAATGTTTATCTAACCTTTTCAAAGAGATTTCCATTATGGAAATTAAGCAATATCCCTAAGCAGCATATTTAATTTACTGGTGGTTTCTTTTACCTCTGAACATGGAGGACATTTTACTACTTCCTCTTTGCAGCAACACTTCATATACATGTTATATACGTTAGCTGACTTCTCAGTCTCTCTCTTCCTCAGATGGCACACCTCTCGTTCTTTCAGTGTTTGCTCAAAGGGCCTCCTATGCAGACATTGCTCATCCTTGCCTTCTTGCCTCTAGATTTTAAGTGGTGTACAGTCAGTGGATTTTTTGAAAAGTAGTCTTAAACTGAACAAACTACTTCGGAGGAGGCTTTGTTAGCTCTTAGGGTTGTAATGTTTGGGGTGTTTATTTTCTTCTCCCAGCAGTGTGATAGCGTTGATTGATGTTTGATTTCTGAGTCATTTTCACCCCCCAGGTCCTCTGTTGTCTCCTGGACAGTTGTTTTGCATCCAGTATTTATGCAGTTGGTTGTTGTGACCTTCAGCTTGCTGACAAGATCTGAAGTATAACACTTAGTGTTTGTCTTTACTAAGGCATAGCCTATTTATTTCAGACCACTTTTCCATTTTCTTAGGATTGTTTGGGATTCTAATCCTGTTCTCCAGCAGTTTTTGCCCTTTGCAACTTTACGTGGTCTGCAAATACAGCAAGTGTATTACATCATCCAAGGCATTGATGAAATGCCTGTACGCTAGGAGTCTCAGTAAGACAACAAGCTAGTGATAGGTATCCTTCAAATACAGTTTTTCAACTAGGAATGTGCCTACTTCAGGTTACTCATATTTCCTTTGGTTCACTATGAAAATGTTGCATGAGGTAGGTTAGGGCATCATTGGCAGGTTTTCTAGTGATGTCATAGGAGTTTGGATTGATGTCATTTGTCTTGACTGCTACCGATCACCTTGCTGTCTTCTCCGTGCCTGTAGGTTAAATCTTCGTTGTTCTCTAACCTTGCCAGCAATTACAGGTAGGTGCACTGAAATCTGATTCTCTCTATTCTCCTTTTCCTACTCTGTGTGTCTGACTCTTTCCAGTCTTTAAGTATCTATTTGTCTTCCAGAAGTTCTTAAAGACTTTTCCTGAGAACTTTTCTTGCCTACAACGTTATTGTCATTACTTATATCAGGCTGACACTTTTTACTTATGCTTCCTTATAATTATTTGCTTGTAGGTGTCAGATAGTGTGCAAGAAAATGTCAACTTCTCAATTATTATACTGGTTTTAATTACTCTTACTGCCACCTTATTTAGCAAAGCTGTTCTTTGATATCTTTTTGTGATGAAGGCTGTTGTTCTTTTCAGCTGTTTGTGATGTACCTTTTCTATTTTGTTCTGGAGTCTTGGGGCCAGGTTCTGACCTAACCTCGGTACCTCAGTATCTTTGGCTGTCAGGAGATGTGATCTTCAGTCAGAATAAGCCAGGAGCATTTAAACTGTCTTAAGGTAAATCATCCTAACTGTGCCCCAGGCCACACTTAGGAGGTGAAGCCATCCTTGCTTTTTGCCCTTTAAGGCAAGCTCAGCAGCTATCTGGCTCATCTGGGAAATGAGGTCGCTGAGTTTACATGAAATACTTCGTTGACTTAACTTTTCTCTCCTTTGAGTGTAGTACTTCTTTAAAATGCTTTTACAAAGTTATCTTTCTTCCCTTCTACCACACATTACAGGGTGAAAACCTTGCCCCACTGAAATCAGTATGACCTTCAGTTAGGTCAGGAATTTCACCCTAGAACACTAAGTATGCTTATACTGTGCAAGCCTTAAGTAACGTGCTTCATTTTGCTAAGCTCACTTTTTATCTCTAACCACTTTTCAGTCATAACTAAATAGGGAATAAGGAGAGCAGTGCATATAATTGTGATTTTTGGAGAGACAAAACCAATCTTCTACCAATTTTTATGTTTTTAGAACAAGGCCAAGTTCTCTGGAATCTATTACATCACGTGTTAAATGAATTTGGATAAAGAATGGATTTGTGTCTCATAGAATCATAGAATCCGTGTTGAATTGATGACCCCAAAATTGGCATTACCTTACCATGCTTTCACTTTTCCATCTGTAAAATGAGGATAATGATACTGGTATTTCTTTAAAGCCCTTGGAGATCTTTAGCTGAGAACTTTTGGCTAAATTCCACAAGTGACACTTCTTTACTTTCCAGAAACCTTTTCAGGCTTCCATTAAAAAAATAAATGTGTTCAGCTTTTTGTACTGGCACTAAGAGACTTCAGTGTTGCTAGATCTGTGAGATCTCTTCCAAAAATGACTGATAAGAAATTCTCTTCCTTTTGCAGCCCTTGGTCTCCACGCTGAGCTAGAGAAGGTTTTGCCTCCCATCAGAAACATCCACTGGTGTTGATGCTTCTAGTGAATGAGAGTGACAGTTGTCTTGCACTTAGAAAGCGAAGTTTGTATAGAGCTCTCCTAATAGAGAGGTTGTTTTGGAGTCCCAGTAGAGTGCTAAGTGCCTTTTAGAATATATTTAAATTAATGAAGGGATTAAAGGATGTTGGTGCTTACAATAGCAGAGGGCTGTTCTTAATGACATAGAATAGTGGTTCCAAAGGGAACAGGACTGACTACACCATTACATAAGAAACAAGGGGAAAAGAAACCAAGTTTGCTTGAAGATCAACAATTCTGTGTTTGTAGGAAAGGAAGATAAAGGAACTGAGAAACCTTATTATGTTGTGGCAGTTTCTGGACTATCCAAGTGAAGATTTCCTAATTATCAGGAGGGTTTTGTTTCATTGGGTGTTTTTTCGTTGTCTTGTGTTGTTTTGGTTTGCTTTGTTGTTAACAGCTGAGGATTTTAAATGAGAAAAGTAGCTGTTACATAATATTTAGCACTGAAACATCCCGAGATTTTTGTGTGACTCCCTTGGTGCGGAGTCAAATAGGGATAAAGTACTTATGTTTCTATGTTTCTTAAAATGACTTTTTCAATGTGCTGAATGGTTCTGGGCTCTCAGAGGAGCAGTGTAGGCCAGACTGACAGCGGAGTTGCATCATAGGCTGCCATCCCAATGGAAATGGGAATAAGCAGACAACTTCCATTAGAGGCCACCATTGAGACTACAGCAGCATGTCAGAAGTACTGTTTGCGTTCCAAAGAGTAATTGCACATTGCTAGAACATGTCCCGTGCTGGTGAATGGTAGAAATAGTCAATACTAGCTTGGCAGGGGAAGGAAAGAGAATTGCATACTGTAAGTTTGAAAAGCTTTAGACCTGTATTTCAATCTCATGGCATATTCTCTGTGAGATACTTTCTTGCAGAGGACTCTAAAAGCATGTACACTTCTGTTCTCAGTGACTTAGTCTTACATGTTTTCCAGGTTTCAGAACAAAATTATTATTCTGATATTTTTTTCTGATGAACTTCTAAAGCCAAGGTTTTTCAAACTTCAGCTCCTTGCTTTGGAAAACCATTCCACTGCCTATTAAATTTTACTGTGAAGTGTCCTTATCCCAGTGGTCTGATTTTTCTCAATTTCTTCCTATTATGCTTAGATCTTTCTCTTTATTTTAACCCACAAAATTCCTAGCTTCACATCTTCAAATATTTGTACATTTTATGTAAGCTGGTTTTGTCGTCTACATTTTATGTCTCTTGGGGTCTTTGGATGTCTGCCCTGTGAACCCTTGTATTGTTTTCCCACATTAAGATGACTGGCACTGAATGCATAGTCCTAAAATGATCCTTTCCTTGTACGTATATGTACATCTTCCACTCATGCCTCTGCCTGTGCAGCCTAATCTCTCATTTGGGACTTCATTGCCAAAGCAGTTGGCAGATCTGTGTTTCACAAATACCTTTTGCAGGTCATTTCTGAAAGTTTTTTGCCGTGCTCTGGTGCTGAAATGCAAGTTAGCTAATTTAAACTCTTAAGACACATTAGCACAAAGAAATGATTGAAACATTTATTGGGCAGAGGAAAGCTTTTAGGTTCGTAGTTGTGCTTTCAAGGGTAATTGCAAAGAAGGGAAGGTGGGGAGAGAAGAGTGGGTAATCTCTGCACTTGAGGAAAACCTGTGGTAGCCTGTGACTGCTGTGATGAGCCCTGGGACCACTGGTGGTTGGCATCTTTCTGCTTCTGTGCCTTGTACTGGAAGGCTGGACCACCACAAAGTAAGTCCAAGGTAGGTAGAAGGATGTAAAGGCTGATTTAAAACTGCAACTGCATTTTGCTCCCAGTCTTTGCTAAGTATTCTGTGGTGAGAGCTAATGATTGGCATCACTGTCTCGCTGTGTGCTCCTTCTTCAGAGGACGTAGGCCTCAGCTCAAGGGTATGTCCCTCATGCAGCCCTTCGTAATTGTACAAGCATGCTAGCCTTATTACAACTTATGTTCACTTCACTCTTTTTGTGCAAGGGTGAACGATCCTGCAGAATACAAGATGATAGAGAAATACGTCAGTCTTATTTTCTATCTGATGTATTTGCTTATTTTTTTTTAAGACGTGTCTTCTTTTTATCTCTAGTTGAGATTGCTGCCTTCCTAAGTGCCAGTGTGGCATTTGTCTTTTCTCTTGGCATTCAGGGTATTTTCCTAGTCTGCATTTCCTTAGCCTAATCCTCGTAGCATTTTCCAGTGAGATCATTAGTGAGATACATAAAGGGGGCTTATAAGAAAGATGGAGAGAGACTTTTTACCAGGGCCAGTAGTGACAGGACGAGGGGCAACAGCTTTAAATTGAAAGAGAGTAGATTTAGATTGGACATAAGGCAGAAATTTTTTTGACAACGAGGGTGGTGAGACGCTGGAACAGGTTGCCCAGAGAGGTTGTGGATGACTCTTCATTGGAAGTGGATGGGGCTTTAAGCAACCTGACCTAGTGAAAGATGCCCCTGCCTATCGCAGGGGGGTTGGACTATATGATATTTAAAGGTCCCCTCCAACCCAAACCATTCTATGATTCAGTCCTGAAAATAATTTGACCTATTTGATGGGTATTTGGATTTTGGAATTGATGTCTGTTTTTTGTTCACTGATGTAATGTTTAATGTCCTGTTCAAGTTATCCAAATTCAGTTCTACCTTCTTTTCTCAGCCCAGGAAGACCTGGGTTGAAACTGTTTTCTTTCTTGGTCCTAATGCTTGATTCAGCTGTACAGGTTCTCTCTGCCTCTTTTGTCAGCCTAGGAAGACACTTATGGGAAAGTGCTTATTGTACCTTGGATTTCTGTCATATGCTTCTGGTTCAGAGGAATGCTTTGTGCTGTGTTTGCTTAGCTAGAGGAAGAAAGCATTTCGATTTCAAACCATTGGAGAGAGTGTGTTCTGCAAACCAAACTTCTTTTTACCTTGCCGCATTACTCTCCTTGATGGCATATTGATTTACTTTACTCAGCCAAGTTGGGCTAGGCCCAGCTTTCTGCCCAATTATGTGTCTCAGCATCTTGCAATTTCACATCTTAAGCATGGCTCAGACTTGTTCCTCCATCAAGCTCTGTAACTGCAGGTTCTTCCTGTCCATTTCTTTTGGGCTCATGATGAGCAAACACGGTGCAGGTACACCTGGAGGCAAAAGCAGCAGGTTCCACCCCAGACATTGAATGCCTTCTCAGCAGCGTGTGGGATTTCTGCTCCTAGAGCAGCCTCCTGCTTTCCCATGTGGAACGGGGACTAGGCACAGAGGTAAATTTGAAAGTTTACTGTGTAGGTGCTTGAGTCCTCTGCAGAGGCTGTGTTGAGAATATGCAGGCTAAGGTATCTTGAGCATAGAAGGTCTCTCCAACCATTACATTTCCTTCAGAAGGTTTGTTTCTTTATATAACAGCAGCGTGTAGCGTGGTGTTCAGAGTTTGTGCTAATTGTCTAGCCATGGACATTTAAGTTAGGGCAAAATTTCAGATCACTTCTTTAAAAGCAGTTCGGTCTGGTCCTGTGTTATGGTGATGTTTGCTGAGATGGTTAAGCTGGTCAGAGAATGTAGTTTGAGCTCCTAAGCTGATCTGACTGCTCACTGTTGCCTGAGGGATTTAACTATCTGAATGGGGTCTGGGTGTCAGGTGAGCATGAGAATAAATGAGAGATGTAAGAATGAAAGAGTTGAGATGAGTGCAGCACCCCCACTTTCCCAGACAGCTTTGAGATGTTGGCCTGACACTGTTTCCTGAGGTTTTAGCAGCTCTCTGCTGCAGGGAGAGGCAGACCTGCTTTGCTCCTGGCCACTTGCTTCCCATGTGTTGGCAACTAACTGAACCCCTTGAGCCAGCTCAGCTCACTAAACCTCCAGAAAATTAACTGTTTCTAAACCTGAGTTCTCTGACTGTCTCAGCAGATCAGCTCAGCGCTACAGCCAGTTCCAGAGGGCAGCAGGGTGTTTCTTCTAGGAGCAAGCATCAGACTGATCACTGTCCTGTGAAACAACCACCTGTCCTAGCTCCTTCCCCTAGACTGCTGTTTGGTATTTGACCAATGCCTTTAGCTTGCCTCTAAACCTAAGAAAAAAATAATTCACTGATTTAGCTGCACCTAGATCTCTCCTAGCGTAGATGAAGCTCCAGTGAAGTATTACAAAAGCTGCTTTGACATTTGTGCTTCGTTTTTGACAGAATAGTTACTGTATTTTTAAGTAAAATCTTACAATGCACATGGCTGTATAATTTACAAATTGCATATTGCTAGCCCAGACACTAAATTTTGTATTCAGATACTGTGATACTTTTTGTACTGCTTTGTTAGAGCATGAATTTTCAGTCTGAGAAATAGTGGTGTTTTCCCAATTCCTGTTGCTTGAGGTTGGTCATACAGGGCTGTCCCCAGCAGAAGACAATGCTGTAGTTCATACCAGCAATTCAGCTTTTATGCAGTAATAATTAAAAGAAAAAAGTTTGTATTTATTTACTGGTCAATTATCCCATTTTTTAAGATTGGTCTTCACTGGAAGATAAAATGAAAAGAAATGCAAAAGGAAAATTAAGTCATTAATGTACTCTTTGCTTCTAGCTTTCACTTCATTTGATTGTAAATTGTTTGCAGTAAAATTGCAAATTAGTGGCTTGGATAAAGCTCTATAAATTCCTTCCGTATCAGATTAAAATGAGGAAGAATCGGGCCTCTAACCTTCATGGAGTATAACTGTAGCTGGATGCGTTCCTAGGGGCTAATTACCCATTCCTCCATATCATTTGCTTGAACTCTCAATTGCTCACTGTTTAATGCACATTGGGTGGATGCTGGAAAATGCCTAAGATGATGCGAGATGGAAACTTAGGCAGGGAGATGCTCTCACTACCAAACACAGAAGACATGCCGTATCCCACAGTGGGCTTCTGAATGGGAGCAGCTCTTAAAAACCTGTGTTGCCTTCTAAAAGTATTGTGAAATTTGCATCCTGAGCTGGCAGAGAGACAAGGGTTACACTAAAAGTAGGTTTTCTACATTTTGTAAGAAGAGCGGGTAGAAATAGCCATCTCTCCTGGAAAGGAAAAATACCACATAAACTTCACAGTCAGTTGTCTCTGTACCTCTTACTGAGCTGCTGGGGGAGCATCCTAAAATGTAGGCAAGCTAAATTTTGGCTTAGTGTGATGTATTATTATTGTCACTTTGTTTATTTTATGACTGAGATAATTTCTTCCTGTTTATCACACAGCTAAAGGAGCAATTCTTCCATTCTCAGGCCTGTGAAGCAGTGTCTTTTGTCTTGCCTGTATTGCTTTTACCAAAAGCCAAAGTGATAGGAAGAATAGTCTTTATGGGCAATATTCTGCATTTTTAGAGAAGAGACATGGAGAGAATGAGGTCCTTTTTATAAAGGGTCTGTTGGGTGTGTGGTGGCTGTGACCAGCCTGGAGGAAAGGGTCGATGGCTGGAGGTGCATCTGTGTGTGCTCAGTTCTAGCTGAGTGAGTGGGAAGAGGGCGCTTCTGTGGTGCAGAAAATTTAAGCTCCAGTTTGTGTGTGTAAATAACTGGATTCAGGTATTAATTAGAGAGCATAATTTGTTTGGAGAGTCGAAGATTAAAGGCACTCTTGTCTTCCTGTTGGAACAATTTTGTCTGCATTGTGCTATCTGATAAATCAGATCGCATAACGGGGGTATAGTGTGGATTTTCCAAGAGCAAATCAGTATATGCTGATATTAGACCCATGCTTTTTTTTTCTTTTTCTTTTCTTTTTTTTTTTTTTTTGTTCTCTGGTGCACTCCTTATGTTTATGGAAGAGCTTCTGCTCCCTTTACTGTCAGGTTTAACTGCCTTTGTACATTACACAGTGGCTCCTGTTAGCTGTACGGGGTATTAGTCCAGTTGTCAGCGGGGAAGGCTGCTTTACCTCAGGCATTTGAGACACAATGCTAGTCATGTGTCCTGCTTTTTGCACTTTGAACCTTTGTCTAATTCTAACTTATTTTCTCTGATGCAATGATCCTTCAGCCTGCAAAGGATAAGCAGCAACACTCATCTATTGTCAGCTTTGCTCAAGCTGTGGGGAAGTGCAGTAGTTGCTGTTCTGTTCTGTTTGTAAAAAAGCAAGCGCAAAATACTTGAATAGAATGAACAAAAATAAACAAAACCATGAGGCAAATCCGATTTATCTTTCTCACTGGGTAAATGCAGCCATACATAGTCTGTTAATATGCTATATATAGAGTCTGTGAGTATGGTATACATGGAGCTTGGGCTGTGTACAGGTGGGAACGCGTTTGCAAGGAGAGGAGATCACCTGCAATTGTTAACAGTATTATTAAGCTGAAATGAAACAGGGAGATAAAAGATATGGGGATCTGGGTTTGAGCTGTTGTTGTGTGGGTTTGGTTTGTTTGTTTTTACTGCTTTTTATTCTGCAAAGATGAGGATGTCTTATCTGCGGCTTTGTTGCTTTGGACACAGTTTGTGTCCTTCTTAGTAGCTGCTTATCCTTTTGAATTGGTATGTTGGTTTAACATTATGCAGAAGCCAAGTCTTAGAGAAGTGCTGGATGTCCCTGGCTTTTTTCAATTGGATATATTGTGTCACTTAAATTTCACCAGCGTCAGGTTAGTATACCTGGTATGCAGTCACATTGTACGCTGGCTCCGGAGCTTTTATTGCCTACACTGTCACTGCGTATTAAGAATTAGTGAGCAATGCACACTGGATTGTTTTAGACGTGGTTTATGTATTATTCCTAACATACCCTGACAGACTGTGCTATCGCAGCTGCGCCATGTTGGTAGTACCAGAAGGAATATCAGCCGCTGTTGTTAAGCTTGGAATATAGGTTCATTTACAGTCTCAAATTCTTATTTATACATAGCTTTATGAAACAGGCACCTGTGGGGTTGATAGTTTCTGTCCAGAGGTGAATCTGTCTAGAGGCTTGTCACCAAAAGTACCTTCCAAATTCTGCATAGATTTAGAAAACTATGTCTCACCCATGTTTCATAATGAGGAATATTTTCAAACTTGCCTTTATGCACTAGATTTCCTAAGGAGCAAGAAAACATATGATTTTTAAAGAAAATACTGTATTTTGGCAGAAAGCAGTAGAGAGAACGCTTGATGAGTATTGAATTAGGCAATAGTTGTTGCTCAGTTGTTTGTGAAATCAGTGGTAAATTGGTCTGTGCTTAGAGGTCCTGATCAGATTGCAGTTGTACCATTTGAGCCCTTCGTGGGCTGTGAATAAACAAACATTAGCTCTTTAATGTGGAAGCAGACAAATAAATGATTTTTTTCTGAGTGCTCTGTATTTGCTTCTCATCTGTCTTGTGCATCTCCTGTATATCTCGTATTTATAGAGTGGTGCAAAAAAGACTCTAGCTCTCCAACTCAGATCTTGGGGTGAAGGGGGAGAGAAAAGCTGGCTATGACAGTTTTAAGCAGAGGAGAAGTTCGCGAATGGGGAAGGATGAGGAAGATAAGAAAATGTGAAAAATAGGGACATGAATGGTAAACATAAAAAGAAAAACATAGGGAACAGGACAAAGGAGAAGTGAAACATAAGGAAACTGAAGTGTGAGTGTCAAAGAAAAGAGAAAATGAGGGAAGCAAATAGAGGAAACCAGAAAGATTATGTAGCTGTCAAGTCTTTTTTTTAAATATGTAAAACCAGAAGTGTTTCAAGATGTGAATATGTATGTATAGAAATGAATATGTAGTTTGAGCCTTTTAAAATACAGGCTGTAATCTTGAATTTTTTGACTTAAATTGGAGTCCTGGGGGCTTAGTGGAGCCATATCCCATGTAGTTATATTAACAGATGGCCACATTAGTGATATCTCACATACCGGTGCATCCCTCCATCTTATTGCTCCTCTGACCGGGGTTGTCCTTATTCTCCCATATGGCCAACAGCGATGAACGGTGAGGTCTCAAGAGCTGATTCTGCTGGTAAGTGACTGCCTGTGAACAGGTGAATCCAGACAGATCAGTTATCTGGTTTTGAAATGTAAAAATGTGCGTGAGACTGAAGAGTGGACACAAGGAACATTGTGTTACTCTGTTGTTCGGGGTGAAATGGGGTATTCGAAATGTGGCAGTAGTCAGCAGAATGGTAAAGACAGGATCCGGTGCGTGCCTAAAGCATGTGCTAAATGGGCAATAGAAACACAAACAGAAAAAAATCAAGAAACTTCTCCCCTGGGGACAACAACATAACATGTTTCTGTAAAACTTGTTTGTTTGGGAAAATGTGTATGCTAGTTAATTGAAACATTCACTCCTGTCAACTCAGAATTGACAGGAGAAACACCAAAGCAGACAAGTAGCAGCAAACTGTCTGAAGGCACGTTTTTGGAGCCCTGTCTCATCTTCAGCTTTTGAGTTCTTCCTTTTTTCAAACTATAATGTGAAAATCTAAAATCGGCAATGAAATACATCAGGAAACTTAAAAGCAAATGACAGTTTGAAAAGAGAGGGGAATGTAGTACTCAGACCTTCTGTATTTCAGGGCAGAGGAAACGTGGTTTATATTGTTTGTGTATCTGCAAAGCTGTGCTATTATTAGAAATTCATTTCAAACTGAGGAGCTCAAAATAAAACTCCAATTTAGGAGGAGTTGTACAGCTCAGTTTACCATACTGATATTTACAGCCACCTAATCTGAATCCCTCTATCCCTTAGAAATCGTCAATCCTTTCGAAGGTGTGAGCATCTTCCCACACTGTCAGATTTGAATATTTAACCTAGAGAATGAACTTGAGTTGAAATGCAACTCCTTTGGCAATGGAAACTTCCTTTGAAGTTTTTGGATCTTCTACATTCCATGTTTCCTGTTTTAAATTAAAAGAACAAAGCATTCTCAAATAGCGCGCTGTAAGCACCCTGCGAAACCTGCATCTCAGACATCTGGCCGCTGACGGCTGACGTGAGGAGCCAGACAGAAGGGGGAGGTCAGGGGCATTCCATTCATCTTCCCATCAAACAACCTGCCCTAAGTAAGAGAAGTTCGTGCGATTCAGAGCTAATGTGGTTGGTTGTATCCTCAATTACAGGGCAGCCAGACTAAAGGCTTCATAACGAAAGTTTACCCATATGCTTTATTGATGAGGGTGATGCAATACCCCACACTACCCATTGTAGGGTTTACAATGATGATCTCTTGGACAGAAGAAGCCTCAAATTCATTGCACCTGCCTTTCTCTGAATTTCATAGGTCATTTCTTATCCACCTCACATAGACCTTCCATATTTGTTTGCCGTCCATAGACCATGATCTCTCCCAGCTTCCAGGCAGCAAGATTCATGATCCCACCTAAACTGTGAAGCTTCTTAGGATGTGCCCGTTTTGCAGGTGTGGAGAAGCCCAGGCCAGATGAGGTTTGTGGCATTAAAAGCTTTGTGTCTGAAAAATTAAGGAATTGAAATCAACTTGAAACATACCTAGTTGGACCAGGTCTAGAATATTATTTTCAGTCGAGACTCAGGGTGGAAATAATTTTAGTAACACTGATGATAAATCTCTCACTTTGGACTGAATGATGTCTTCTCATCTTCATGTACTACCTTGGAGCGTTCAGTGTTAGACCGAGGTCGTGCTGTCCCCATGCAGAAGGTACAGCGTAGATTCCAGCAGCACAGAGATGCAGAAGACAAATAGCTTAGCCTGTCTTTCACCAAAACGATTACTGGCCCGTAGGGTTGGACAAAATCAGCTTGTGAGCAGGGACCAGGTAGCTGAAGTTGGATCTAAGTAAGGCAGAGGTGAGGACAAAGGAGAGGAGAGCTGGAGGATGCCTTTGGCCAAATCTCAGTTGTCCTGTACAGCGTAGAAGTTTAGAAGAAGTTTCTACAGTTTAGAAGCACTGCTGGATTCTGCTGTGCCATCAAGCTTTCAAGTGGCAACCTTTGTGATTAAGGATTTCTGCCATCTCTAGTTGGCGGGGAGATTCTGTCCTAGCTTAGTTATGATTTTATGGGACTCTCGTGTCCTGTTTGCGCTAGAGCAATATGGCATACATGGGCATAAAGCTGTTTTGGTTCTTAGGCAACTGCAGTCACACAGAATGCTGCAGCATTTCCCCTCGGCAGCCCGTGCTCGTGGTAGCACCACGCACCGTTCCTTTTCTCTGAAGTATCGCTACAGCTGCTGGGCCATTTGGCAGTCTGAACAGGGAGCAAGAGCCTGCACTGGCTGCCGACTTTTTGGTGACACCTAGTTTGTCAGACTGTCTATCTCAGAAGGGACCTGGAACAGCTTTTATGTTAAAACATCTGTTGTATTTATAAACCTGCACTGATGCTTGAAGAGATGTTTGAAAAATTGTATATGCCATTTTAAGGTGAAGTTTGAACAACCTGGTGGATATCATATAGATCATATATTTCATGCATAATCATAAACATCATATATTATTATAAAATACTAAACATCACACAGCATATGTATCTTTGCACAATGTCAGGGATCAAGGTTATAGATAAAATGGCAGAAGAGGGAAAGAAAATATTCCCACTTTCATTAAAGTGCTCAGTATGTTCGCCTAGTACCCTTGGTCAGAGTGACTCAAGTAATTACTGGCAGGTTTTTTTTAATTGTAATCTGGTTCTTTTGCCTATCTAATTATGGAATTTTGTGATTTGTTTTTCTGAATTATTCAGGTGTTGACTTGCTGGTAGAAAATTTTGGCCAGACTGATAGTGAGAGATTTATATTTCTTTGAAACTGGATTCCATAAGCCGATCGGAAAAACCTCCCCATGCTGAAAGAGAGCTGAAGGCATCCAAACTTTTTTTGCTGGCAAAACTCTGTAGCGGTATCAGGTGGATTCTGTTTTTCTACTGGATGGGAGCTGTTTGCTGATTAGGAATCGGGAGCCAGGGGTGCTGTGGGAGAGGGTTAGTGGAAGGTTATGCCCGCACTAGCAATTAGTGCTGTGCAGCAGAAGCAGAGCCATAGTGCCAATCTGCTGGTCCTGAGGACATAACGTCCACATGAATGTATTTTTGAGGTGTTGGACTAGCTCCAGGTCGGTCCCACGTGCTCCACTAGTGGCTGGAGTGCCTGGAGAGCTGCTCCAGATGTAGTTACACCCCAAGGAATCCTGTTTGTGGGCTCCGAGGCAGCACTGTGCTCTGTTGGGTGAGCTGCTGATCTGAACTACAAATTGGTGTAGACACAGCTGTTAAATGTCTGGTCTTATCTCTTGAGAAAGTAAATTGAGACCATAGGAACAGGCTCTTGGAGGAAGTGGCAACACTAGTTCTGACTTACTGTTAGTTAAAATCAAGGTCCACTAAGAACACCAGCTTAAAAAAAAATCTTTTAATGTTGTTGACTTGGCTTCAGGTACAGGAGAAAATGAGGAAGCTCTTTCTGGAGCTAAAACAAGAAGAAAAAAGGGAATCAGCATTAAAACAAGGGGCTAATATGCCAGAAACACTAGTGCAATTATCTCTATAGGATAGCTGCAGATACTTTGACATAGCCTACGATAAGTAAGCCACTAGATTCAAGAAGTGCCTGCGTGTTGACAGCATAAAGCAGTTATAGTCTTACACTAGTATTCTTACATGTTTTTATTAAAAAAAAAACAAAACAAAAACACCACTCCACCCACCATAAAATCAAAATCTAATTACATAAAATGAAGATGTTTACTTAACAGTCTCAGTTGGTGCATGTGCTGCCAAACTGAAGACTCCAGACCAAGTGAACTGTTATGGTTAGTGTGTCAATATAAAGGGGTAATAAGCAGACTGCAAAGAAAAACTGCTTGAACAGTTTCTTACAAGTGATGTGTTTGCTACAGGCCCATTTTTAAATGTTGTCACTTTAATAAATTAACAAATTGCTGCTTATTGAGCTATGTTGTTCAGGTGTCTCATAAGCACCATCAACTCCTACAAACCTTGACAGACCTAACAAAATAGAATTCTTTAGAGCACTAACACAATTAACTTTGTGACAGTCCATCATATCTTGACTTTGCAGCCAATACAATTTTCTTAAAAAATCTAAATCAGGGATGAAGGCAGCTATAAATGTGGTTTGCTTAACAGGTTCAAGTTACTCTGCATCCATTTGAACATAAGATAGTGTCGGAACTACACTATCAACCGGAAAACTGAATTCTGGTTAAGCACATTTTGCTCCTGGTCATATTGGCTGCTTAAAGTGTACTTAAACACAGCTTGAACTGATTTGGATTTGTTAGTCTTCCTCTTCTGTCATTTCACTCTTCTGCCTTGATTTGTATTCCTGCCCTCCAGCGCAATGTTATGCAGAAATCGCTCATTCTCCTGCACTGTCAGGCCAGCGCCATTGCTCTTTGAAAACATGTTGTTGCAAATTCTACAAATCATAGAAAAAAAAGTACATAATCTTAAAAGGTATTGCTCTGTTCTCTGCATTAAATATTCGTATTTTTACCCTTCTCTTTCCATCCCCTCTCACAGGTAGTTCAGCCCAGACTGACGTACCTTCTGACATCGGGGGGCTGAGGGTCCTGGCCTGCGTTCCCAGCGGAACAATGTGAAGTCCTGGCAATCTTTCACTGTCATTTCAGCAGAGGATTAGCTCTTTAATTGTTTTACATAAATACCAAGATGATGATAGCTTTTATAAGTTAGTGCTTGATGCAATTTTTTTTCTCTTAAACACCAATTCAATGAACAGATTTTTACAATTTGTAGCTGCTCAGTCATTCTGTATGGCTTTTTAATCTCTAGAGGCCAGATGGAAGCACGATCCTTCAGCACTGCTTGTTTTGCATAACGTGGGGATTGGAACTGCATTTGAATAGTACACAATCATAGATGCATAAGTGTATAAATATTTTTCTTTTCCATCCCTGCGTTTTCTCTTCTAATGTTTTGGTTTGGTTTTCTTTAATGACAGTTTTCTACAGGGAAAACTGTCACCAACAAGTATGCCCTGATGGAAGCCTTACATGGAAGAAAACAATGATTTTTGGTCAAGGAGATTTAAGAGGGAACCTGATGCTCGGCTGGTAAGTTTCTTAGATGGCTGATGACTTACCTTGGTTTCAGGGCACTGATAAACTGCTGTTGGACTGATCTGAGATGATGTGTTGTTTTTTTTTTTCCTTCGTTACAGGCTTTATTTCAAGCTCTCCTACAATCTTAGCTTTTAGTTGTATTTATGGATTTATTCTCTGCTGTCACACGGCAATCAATTGATTAAAATCCATAAATTAATAAACATCAATGTTCAATTTCAGATGCAGTAACAAGATGCTATTGGATGAAGTTTCAGTACTTCAGCAGCTTTTTATAGCTAACTCCCTCCAGTCAAATCCTGACATGTTCTTAGCAATAGGAAGCTAATGGCTTTCCCGCATGTTTGTCGAGGCCCATGTGACAAATGCTATATGGCAACTGCAGGAGAGGACACTCGCGCACCTGTTTGTGGAAGCATTACATAAAAAGTCCTGTGACATATTTTAGCATCTACCAGTAAGCTGAGCAACTTGACCTGCTTTATCCTTTGTAGGATATATGATAGTAAATTAACAACAAGAAATAGAAAAAAAAAAAAAAGAAAGACATGCTAACATGAAAAAACACATTTTATTGCACTTAAGTTATAAGAAAATAAAATTTCTAAGTGAATCAAACCATAGACACAATCCCTTTAAAGGTTGTTTTCCTCCATCATGTCAGGTTGTTACATAACTAAAATTAACCAACTGGAATCTGATTGTTTTAAATCAGACTATAAATAAAACAAACAAAAAAAAAAAAAAGGAGGAAAAAAGATCGCCTAGGATACAGTGTTAAACCACTTTCACAGTTCAGCTCGAGTTGTGGCTCTTGGAGAATCATAGAATGGTTTGGGTTGGAAGGGACCTTAAAGATCTTCTAGTTCCAACCCCCCTGCCATGGGCAGGGACACCTCCCACTGGACCAGGGTTGCTCAGATGAATGAGGCAAACCATTTGACTCTTTCCGTTCTCATTTTGTTTGCATGTGACATCTTCACAAAAACGTGAGTTTTTGCTCTGTCAGTTCCTCCCAGCAATAACTGTAACAGTTGTTTTTTTTTTTTCTCAAATACTGTAAAACACTAAGACTGACCAGCAACTTTATTTTCATTTTTGTATTTTATAATATTTTTAAAAAATTTTGTCAGTTTTTTAATGTATGTTCATTCCATTCACCACAGCCCTCACAAAGAAAAATTTCCCCACAGAACAGGCTGCAATAGCTTTGTTCTAAGGAATGTGTTTTAATTTTTGCCCAGAAAAAAGAAAATAAGCTTTGCACACACACTCAATTCTTTATTTGCAGGCAAACTTCACTCTTAATTGTCTGAAACTCTTCCACTCTCAGCCTCTTAGAGGCACAGTTGGCTCAAGTTTCAGTGGCAAAAAGTCTTTTTCTGTAACCAAACTAGAGCAAATTTGGAATTCAGTCTGGGACTAAAACGTCACAGCAGAAAAAAAAAAATAAAAAAAAATAATTTGCTTTTCTTTCTTTCATTTAGCAGCATAAATAAGTTTGGCCACTGGGAATACAGTACAGGGGTGGGACAACAATCCCATAATTGAAGACCTACTTCTAGCACCAGCATTGCGAATTAAATCCATCAGAGGACTCTCAAAACCCAGGACAACTTGCCACCTCAGAGCAACTTATGCGTTGAAGAGTGTAGATGGAAGCAACAGTAAATAGATTAAACAGAGGCTAATACTGTGATTGACATTGGCAATGGTTGGCAAGAAAAAGAGGAATAAAAGAAAAAAAAGAAAAAGCTCTGATAAAACTGTACAAAACAATTCACAGTAATATTTTAGCTTTTCCACACCAGGAATGGACTCTTTTTTTTGTTTGTTTGTTGTTTTCATTGCAGATGCTCTCTAGTTTTTGAAAGTCAACCAGTGACTGCTCGTAGAGGTTGGATGGGACCGCTGGAGGTTGTCCGGTCCAACCCCTTGCTCAGAGCAGTGCTAAGGGAGAGCGCGTTGCTCGGAGGGGCTGCCGGGACCCAGGGTGGCCCAGGGGTGCACCAGCAGGCTCACCTGTGCAGCTTCTTTCGAGATCTTTGTGGTAAAATAACCTGTTAATAAGAACTGTAACAATATTTTTTTTTTCACCTCCAAATTGCTCAAGGAGCAGTTGGAGGAAAGTAAAGAAATAATTGCACCTGGTTTCATTTCGAAAGTCGTATTTTTGCAAAGCTGCCCCGGTCAAAAGTGAAGCCTTTTTATGTGAGGAGACAGCAAACGCCTCTCTTGTCAGTTATAGTTTGTCATCTTTGTCTTCTCCTTCGTAGTCTGTAGGTCTTTAGGATCTGTTGCCCCAAGCCAACATCCTGCACCACCAAGGACAAGGGATTTTTTTCCTTTTTCTTTTTTTTCTTTTTTTTTTTTTCAGGGGGAGGGAAAGGAGAACATCGTCTACACGTTTGGACAAATTCATCTTTCTGCCCGTCACTTCATATCCACGTCAAAGTCCAACACCAGCAGCTTTGTCTCCTCAGTCCCGTTGCGGCTCCCAACTGCACACACTAGCTTTGTGTTAGAAGCTCTGATCCGCCACACGACGCCTCCACTTCCCCCGCTCTCCAATGTGACTAGATTTCGGATAAATTCACCCGTTTTCAAGTCCCAAAGTTTTACAGTCCCATCGTCTGAGCTGGTAATTACAAAGTTCTTGTTGAACTGTAAACAGGTCACAGCACTCTGATGCTTGTTGGGACCTGTAACAGTAAACCAAAACATTTTGATTTGTAATTAGAAAGCGATGTGAGACGGCACTGCATATAAAATAAATGCCTAGCTATTTGCATGCAGCTTTTTCTGCCTAGAAGCGTTAACTCAGTTTTTGTGCATTAAAAGGTACAGAAGCCTTGCTGTCCTTTCAAAAAGTGAATGCAGGTATAGAAAAATCCCCCAGTATTTCCTTCTTTATTGCAGTGATCTCATTTTGTTGTACGCAAACAGTAGGGCAAGCGTGCACTTGGACATTCAGGAAAATGAACTTAACCATCCAGAATGAGGTGACCGCTCTAAGAGTTTGTCTCCAAGTCCCTTTGAAGAGTTATTATGAGATTACTCTATCAATAAATATTGACAGTTATATATTGACATATAAATATATACTGTTAAAACAGCAGTCTGCTTTAGAAGGAAATTTAATTTTCTGCTCCAGCCAGCAATGCTGCATATGTTATACGGGAATGATACACGACCTTTTCTGTGGGGGGAAACAAAACAATATGTTGGTGTGCACGATGCCTGAGTGGCAACTGTCAGAAAAGAAAAGGAAATCTTCCTTCTTACCGAAATAAAGAAAATGTCTTCCACTCATTTCTCTTGATTTATTGCAACAGACAGTGTACTTTGCCTCCCGATCCAATTAATCAGTAGGCTTTGAAACATCCAAGTGACCCCTAAATAAATACGTTGACTGACTGTTTCGAGATGTCATTTCCTACATATTTCTGTGGCTTATTAGGCTAATATACCCGTAGCAAATTGCTATCAGTTCAGACCATCTGCCTTTCATAATAGGCAAGTGATTTGAACAGATTACGTTAAATACATTTTGTTTTTCTAATTCAGAGAAAGATCATACAGCTGTCATCAGAAAAATATTTAAGTTGTAAGTGGCCCATGCGTTTCGTTGTATGTTTTTTTTATATCGAATCTGCAGCATAGGTTACTGCAGGCAGTTTGATTTACATGTAGTTTAAGCTCACCTTGCAATGTCTGTAAACATTGTCCTGTTTTAATGTCCCAGATTTTGACGGTAGAATCGGCATTCCCAGACACGAGTATATTGTCCTTGAGTTCCATTCCACTTGTGAGAGACTGGTGGCCTGTTAGCGTGTGAATGCAGTTGCCCGTCTCCACATCCCAAACTCGGATGGAAGTGTCAAGAGATCCACTTACCACATGGATACCATCAAACTACAAGAAAGGTAAATCTGTTACAAACAATTATATTAGGATCTTGCGATGCTTTGTATGAAAAAAGCTATTAAGCATTTAATTCACGAAATGCAACATTCGATACTATATGTATTTGGAAGCTGCACAGTAAGAACTCAGCCTAAGCAGAGATGGCCACATTTGCTATCAGAACAGGTGATTCCTGGTCAGTGGAATTTCCTGTTGCAGACATGGTCTATGAGGTACGTGGTTCAAGGAGAAAGATTCTGAAACGTTTGTCTTTTCAATATAATACAACTCTTAAACACAACAGAATCCTGACTATACTGCAGTGTGCAATAGTAAGAGAATGTAGTTTTCCTAATAAAGACGTTAACAAGCCAAACCTGCTTTTCACAAGTGAGAAGCTCCTGAAGCTGGGGAAGGGTAACAACGCTAATCCAGAATCATCTACATAGAAGCCAAAACAGGAAAATGGAAGGGATGTGATTGAAAAATGCTTGATTTAGCCATTTTGTAATCATAATTGTGTTCAGTAAGAAACTTTAACTTCGTAGTTATTGTTGGAAAAGGTATACGGGCTAACAAGTATATCCAATTCTTGAATTTTCTGGGCATATATATTAAAATATGCAGAACATGAACATGGGGAGAAATCAGCTAAGAGATGAGACACTTTTGACCAGGAGGACTGAACATGTAGAGAATATAAAGGTGGAAAGTAGCTTGAGTGATGATGACAATGACATAAGAGTCCAGAACTCTCAAGAAAGGAAGGAAAAAGAGCAGTAGAATAAAACCAGTGGGCTTCAAGGAGGAATACCTCAATAAATTGAGACTTCCTTCCCATGAGGTTTTTATGTGTCTCTTCTCTGAGGGGAAGAAGAGTTCAGGAGAGTTGGCACTTTCTTAAAGACACAAACTATCCTTGTGTGAAGGAAAGATAGGAAGTGTAGTAAATTACCAAGACCCACTTGGCTAAAGTACAAGGAATTGTACAAAAAGTAGAAACTAGATTAATAGATATGTTTAAAAGAGCACACTGGGACAAAATCAGAAAGGCAGGGCACAAAACAAGATAAAACTAGNTTTTTACAGAAGAGAGAGAGAGAAAAAGAGGAAGGCCAAAATAAAAACGCTCATTTATGCTCAGTGGGAAGGAAACACCAAGTGAGGCCAGCTATTTAACTTTTTTTTGCTTCAGTCCTCAGCCATCTGAGTGTAGGCTCACAGCACTAACACCACTGACAACCGAGTACAAGCTTTTGCTAGAATGGGAAAAAAACCCGCAAAAGGTGAGTTGTTTTAAGACAATCTCAGAGACATCTGCTGCTGTCTTTGAGAACTCATGGAAGACAGACAAGGTTTCAGATGGCAAATACAATTCCTTTCTTTATTGAAGTGGATGATGATGGAAGATGGGGAATTATGGATCGGTCAGCCCAACTTCAATTTCCAGAAGGAACTAACAAATAATCAATGTGGTTGTAAGCCCTTAGCAATGCGGTAAGTAGCAGCAAACAGATTTGTGGGACAATGATCTTAACCAATATGATTTTTTTTCTGTGACAGAGTAAAAAGCCACGGGGAACAGCAGATGTCTCAGCTGCATTTTCATAAAGAGGGAGGCAAATGTGACGCAGGGATGCTGTCCTGTTCACAGCATTATTAGAGATATCAGAAAGAGTTCGGGATGGGGGGTGGGGATGGGAGGTGTCTGGCATTTTAGTATTTTCATTATGATTTGAGTGACAGTCGAAATGGTAGGCCTGACCCAAAGCAAAGAGTGTGAAAGTCAAGAGAAAATTGTGAAGATCTGAGCTTGGCAGGGAATCGATGAAGGTACAGCTGCAGCCTGGGAGAACGATGGCTGGGCAGGAGTCTTTGTTACAGCTAGGGCAATCCCACACTTCTTGTCCGTGTGGACTGACTGGTATCTAATAATGGTGAAGAAAGAACCCAATTAAGGGAACTCAACTATCTGAGACTGCTTCCTTTTATAAAACCTGCAGAAAACAAACATCTTAGATTTCTACGATCAAACATGGTTGCGCGTGGCACCTAGGTTCAAAAGAATGTAGAGAGCGACTGGCACATACAGACTGCTTATCTCCTGTATACGTTGCATTTCTGGTGAAAATATACTAAAAAAAAAAAAAAGACACTCTGGTATCTGAAATAGGGGTATGCGATATAAGGCATGTAGAATAACTTTTCACTTCTAGTAAGCATTGATAAGACTTTGACTAGAATTTTGCATCCTGTTTTGGGCATCCTGCTTTCAGAAGAGGATGTGAACAAATCTGAGTTCAGATAAAAGGATGAGGAGTGTTAAGTAGCCCAGCAGACTTGTTGGGTGGAAACACTACAGAATTCTTTCCCCCCTTCCCAAAAATTAATTGCATTGCCTGTGCGTAAGGTATTCAGAAAAGGAGCTTTAAGGCTGGGCATCAAGAAGAACTTCACCCTGATATTGGTATAGTCAAACAGACAACAGTTTGGATCAGTGGTTGAGCTGTTATCCATGAACCCTGGGAATCTGTGGATTACTTCAAAGGCAGCTTAGAAGGAATACGAAAACACAACCTGGTCAGTAGTTAACTGCTGCCTAAGGATCTCTGGAACATGTTACGGGGGGGTCTACAAATGGGGAAATACTGAGGTATAACAGAACCTGCCACGGAGCAGGGACAGGGAGGACAGGCTGGTTATTCAGCCTGTTTATTGCGTTTATGAGACTTCTGCTGTTTGGGGCTGTTTCAGGCCAAAGGGCAGGAGCTCACCCTGCAATTTTGAAGACTCTTTCTGTGCTAAAACTGTAAACACCTGTAGCCTCCTGCACCCCAGAAATTTGTTTTAGAATACCAAGTTCCATTCACAGGGTGTAAATAATATTGGAGTGTGTAACATAACCCAATTATTTGAGCCATTATTACTACACTATCAGAGCAAAACATGAATATTCATAGGCCCAAACAAGAGCCACTGGTGAAGATAAGGCAGAGTAACACATACTGGTCCCAAACGGCCCTTGGTGAAAGAATATTTTTAAGCGATAGGTAGGTAGTACAGCATTTTTAACTTGCTGCTTGTCTGGAGAATACGCCTCAGCATAGGAATGTAAGAGAAGGGCTGGAGATTTGTGATAAATTTTACTACGTATTTTGGGAAAGGAAACCAATTAAGTGTTTTGTTCATATTTAATCTATTGTGGTGAGATACACCTTATGAAAGATATACTTTATGAAAAATGTCTCTAGCACTGAGCTTCACTTTCTGAGTCATAAACCAGAGTAGTTACATGCCTAATGCAATTTTCCGATTTTGAACTGTCTTTGTTAATTTCTTTTTCAAGTCCTGCCAGATTGTGGTGAGAACAGGCAGAAGCATGAAATTAATTTCTTTTGCCTTTCAACGCCTGGAAGTGATGCTTTGACTCTATGAATGAACAAGATGATCTTTAGGGTTGGTAAAGGTAAGAAGAGCCGACATGAGGTCTATGTGTATCTTTGCCAGCATAGTTCTGATGAGCAGTGGAGTGACTGGTAGGCAACAGAGCCATGCCACAGCACGGTACCATAATAACCTGCATCTACAGTAACGTGTCTCTGTTGACGAAGCCTCACAGTTGTAGATCTGGCCTCTGCTCAGAGAAGAGGAAGTAGAAGGCTGGAGATTTACATTGGAACATTAAAATGTTTGGTTCAGCCTTACTGTGAATTACAGTTTGGAACTGGAAGATGAGACTACGAAATAAGGATAAGACAGATCTGCATAATTCAGAACATTAATCCAATGGGGTTTTGGTGCATTTTCAATTACTAGATCATCTGATCTAGTACAATAGTAATAGTTAAAATAGTAATATCAGAATTTATTTGGGGAAACCAAAACCATAGCTCCAAAATACAAGCAAGATTTTTTTTAAAAAAAAAAAAAAACAAAACCAACCAAACAACCCAGAAAACTACTTAACTTGCTGGTGTAGGTATTTGGGCTTTATTGTACCGGGTGCTTTTAAAAAAGTACGACCTCTAAAAAAATCTCAGTCTCTAAATTAAGACAACATATAACTAGGGTAACAAAATGAAAGACGGGACTATCACAGCTGCATCTATATTCTTGTGGCCTGTATAATTCTGGAATAGGTACCCACAATTTAATAAACAAGGTGAAATAAACTGACTTCAAATGTTATTCAAGGAAACCAAAGCAGCAGATGCAAATCACATACCTGTAATGAGTAGACTCTGTTAGTATGCCCTTGCAGCGTGTGCAGACAGGTCTCTGTCTCTGGATCCCACACTTTGACCATAAAATCATATGCACCACTTACAACCCTTCTGCCGTCATACTGAACGCACCGAACTGCAGCTACGTGGCCCATCAGAACGTGTAAACACTGGCCCGTCTCTATGTCCCAGACTCTCAGTGTAGCATCTCGAGAACCGCTGACCACTCTGGAGGAACGAGAAAACCCCTCCTGTACTTAGCATTGGACATAGAAGTATTAAAACAATTAAACTTGGGTATAAATCTGTTATGAGTTTTAATTTGGGACATTAGATAGCATTAGTCCACTAGCCACCAAAGATCTGGTTTGGCATGACATTTTATAAGGGTCACAAATGACTCGGGTGTTTTTCTTCCCTGCTCTACTCACCTCCTCAGGATCCATCTATTTGATTTAATTAGCAATCAGTATTTAAAAAGGTACTTCATTCCTGAACAGCAAAATGATGCCATGAGAAATTATGTGGACTGCTCTATCGACCTATGAAAGCTTAGGAATATGCTGAGCTCAAGCCAGTGCTGTGAGCATTCTGTTTTAATGACTGAGTTAACTAATTGTAACAACTAAACAAAGAAGAAATTTAGAAGTTTTACTTCTGGTTAAGTAACAGTTATTTTGCTTGATTTTTTTAAAGTTTATACTTTTAAAAGCTTTTTTAGGCAAGAACAGAAATGAGAAGGAATTAACATTAATGGAACTGATAAAGAAAAACCTCATAATTGTTCTAAAAAGAAGAAATGCAACCCACAGGCACTCTGTCAACAGCTCCATACCAGAGCCAAGTAAAAGAGCTTTGACGATGTTTGTTGGTTGAATCAAGGCATGGTTTACTATGGTAGAAAATATGATATAATCAGTTAAAATTGTAATAAAATACTGCAGTGACAATACTTAAAAAGTCATTCTGTAAAATGAGTAAAGTTTGTAGCATTAGACAAATCATAGAATGGTTTAGGTTGGAAGGGACCTTAAAGCTTATCGAGTTCCACCCCCGCTGCCATGGGCAGGGACACCTCCCCCTAGACCAGGTTGCTCAAAGCCCCATCCAGACTGGCCTTGAACACCTCCAGGGACGGGGCAGTCACAACCTCCCTGAGAAATTACTCAGAGTACAGGAGACCGGATCACAGCGTAACAAGGATGTTTTAAAATAACATAGAATGTGACTTTATAAAGTACATGACTCAATTTTCTGTTCTTTAATTAGTACTCTTACGCTTTTGCTTCTATTAATCATCTGCTCCCTTTTGTTGATTTATGTAGTTTAGCATGAATGCTTTGCCTGGTTTGTATTTCACTCCATGTTGGGAGGAGGTATCCAAGTTTAACAGGTGTCTTCTGTGAAGCCAGGTGTAAATTACAAGCCCAACTGTGGCTGTAGCTTTGGACAAAGCCTTACCTTTTCTCATGGAGATGCATGCACCGCACAGTGGAGGTGTGTCCGTACAAGGTGTGTATGCATTCTCCAGTCTCAGCGTTCCAGACTTTCAACGTTCGGTCTGTGGATCCACTGATGATGATATTGTCCCTCATCTGTGATGACCAGACTCCGCCTGTGTGCCCAACCAGTGTTCTCAAACACTGCAAAGAAATATTTTGCTTAGTTACCCATTTGACAGAGCTGAATGGAAACTTAAGTAATCGCGGAGGTAAGAGTAGCATCTCATAGCAAGAGCCAGAATGTTCCTGGAGACAACTTTAAGATTTAACTAAAAAAATCCCACCTTTCAGAAAAACTCATGAAGTTTCTCCCTCCATAGTTGGTCCTACTGTAAGGAATTCTCCCTATAATCTTCCCCTTGATAAACTAAACCGTCTTTCCAAATTTCTCAATACAGGGCACGTTTTGCAGCCCTCAGTCATTTTCTGGCATTCTTCTGAGTCACGGTGGGTTTTCCAATAGCTTTTTGAAGCGTAAGTGTTAGAACTGGAGAGAGCATTTACTTAGTAGTTTTACCACCAATCTACAAACCGTATAGTCTTATTTTACTTTTCTGTTTGTTTATCCAAGAAACATGGCATTCTGTAGGCTGTAGCTACAGCATCAATACTGCCAAATCACGTTTCAAACCTTTTTCAGACTTTACTGTTGCCCAGGAGAATCCCACACTGCATAAGCACAGCCTACCTCCTTTGATCCCAAATGCACGACGTGATTTCTCACCATGTAGAGACAGTGTTTGCTCACACCTACTTCTATAAAACCTCCGTCACTCTGGAACAATGACTTGTCTCCGTCTCTCAGCCTGTATTCCTTACAAGTAATGACTATATATGCTTTCTTGCCAGGCAGCAGTGAGTGCTAATTAGCACAGACAAGAAGAGATCCTTGCAAGACCCCTCTAGAAAGATACTCCGTGAAGATTCTGCATTTACCTTAACAACATGTTCTCTATAATTACCCACTTTCTAACCCATTTAAATATGTGCCGTGTTGATTTTTGCATTGCTCTTTTTTCTTCAATCATGTCATGGGGATACAGTCTTGCAGTGCACATGCCATCTATTTCTGCACTATTATTTTTATCAGTCAAACCTGTAACTGCACCAGAAAAGAGGTCAAGACAGTTTGATGATCTCTTTTTCTGTAATCTAATGCTAAGTGGCATTAGTTTCCATGGCCTTCCTTGAACTGTTAGTTGACTCCTCTTCATGTAGTCCAATATTTTTTACCTGAGATAATGTATCCTAAATACCCCATCTTTCAGTTTACTCCATTTAAATAGTGACACATTTTAGCTTTCTGGCCATCCTTTGGATCTTCTCCTTGTGCTCATACCTTTTGAAAAAAACACCAATTTCACCCCACAGGTTACTTTAGAACAAAATCAGCAAATACAGATTATCTGGATCAACTGTACTAAGAAAAAAACGTAACGTCGGTAGCTGTTGTTTAACATCCTTTCGAGTTTCCGCTGAAATAAGTGTTCTATTATCACTGCATGCTGCATTTCCATCACATGAATTTTCTCCCAAAATAAATATTTTTTCTGCATCAGTGATAGTATACTAATTTCTGTTATTAATATCCTGTTCTTTCTAACATCCCTGAAAATGTCTTGCTTTTTTGCTGTACATAGATTTCCTGTTCTTTAACATTTTTTACCAGTCTTCTGCAGTTCCTGGCTCCGAGCTCAATTCACTGCTATCAAATCCATCTTTTTCAGTTCCTAGCTGTTATTCACTTTTACAGTTCCCATTTTTTTTCAATTTCAACCGATTTGCTCATATTTTAAGAAATCATCCTTCTAAAGCAGTAAGGACACAGAATCCTTATTTTGGGCTTTACATCTGTCAAGGGAATTATTTAGTCATGTTCATTTGCACAAACCAACCTTTAGGGTTTTTTTATTTTATTAATCCTTCAGCATCAGTAAGCACGAGGGCTGATACAGCACTCTTCCATCTTTCATATACCATTTTTGGCTCTTAAAGGTTCGGGGTAAATAGTCACACTAGGATCTGTAATTACTTTCAAAAAATTACTGAACATGAATTGTGAAGTCACGCTACTATGATCAGTTATATATTTAAAGGAACATTTTGCTTTTGAGAGGGCGGTAGGTACAAAGGAAGTGTTTTTCATTTGAATTTAGGCTGCCTTTTCAATTAAGAAAATGTAAATTTCAGTACGGGTTGGTTCATTAGACAGTCTGTTGTAGGGAAGCCAGCAGTGGCAGGGTGAGAGGCTGCCTATTGCTTTTACTTTTTATTCTTCCCCACAGGTAGTATTTACAGTCCCATCAAGGATCTTCTAGGCATGCAAAGACAAATGCTTAACACATTCAGCTTCAACTTTATAAAGTGGATACCTTTTACATCTTAAACAAGTTATCCTCAATAGCTGTCCTCTTGTTCACAAAACTGTATCATTAAAACAAAGCTAAGTACACACAATACTAGTCTAGAAGGAAAAAGTACTGTTTCCCTGAGGCCTTTTCTATATCCTTGGAGTATGGTCAGTCAGTCACCTTAAACCAAAAAAATCTGTGTGCTGAGTAGCTGTGATGTTCTAACGTGAGTGAAATGTTCAGTACTGTCTTTTTGATTGCACATATTGTTTTGCTTCTCCAAGCCAGAATTAAATTATTGAAGCTTATTAAATTCCTGCCTGAGCTGGATCTAATTTAATAGGAAATATTTAAACCTAAAGCAAGTTACCTTTTTTTTTTTTGGTGGCTCAGCAATATAGTATCTTAGAAAGAAAAACAAATTCTGTATTTGAAATCAGAGCCAGTAAAATGAACACCCCGTTTCGATAACTTGAAAACAACAAAAAGAATGCTAGAAGACAAGTGAGAAAGGGAGATCCAGAGGGGTAAAAGCAGGCTAAATTAAGCTTTAAGGAAGATAAAGTAACATATCTGTCCAAGTTCTTTCGAATCCATGTCACAAACGACTTCACAAGAATAGCAGAATTGCCAAGAGAACAAGGATATATGCCAATGGTGACATGAGCAGCATTGCAATTTCACAGCAAGGTGACTTTTTGGAACTAGACTAGTTCTGTGTAGGAAAAGACGACCCAAATGTTTACTGGTACCTCTTCCAATTCTCAAACCAGACGGCACTGAAGACCACTCTGCAGCCCGGTCGGATGGCTCGGCAGCCTTTTTGACATACCAGTGCTCTGCCTGTCACTATTTCCTAAGGAATTCAGCAAAATAACCGACTTACCTTGCCTGTAACCGCTGACCACACTTTCAGTGTGTTGTCATCAGAGCCGCTCACTATTCGGTTCCCGCAGAACTGAAGGCATGTGATCACATGGTCATCGTGGCCTTTGAGCACCTGGTGATGAAGAACATAAAAAGGGACAGTCACAATTTAACACAGGAGATTAGACAGAAGCCGGAGAAGCAAAGTGCTCTTCTGATTCCTAAATTACAAAATGCTACAGTTGCTTCAGTAACAATAAGGCCCCTTAAGCCCGCATGTCAAGTCTAATTTACCACCAGCTGGGACCAAAGAAGGTATTTGCCTTCTTCCATGGAGCGATACTGCATTGCTTAGCAAGCTCACTACAGTTACTGTAAGCCTCCTAAAAGTACCAGGAAAAAATCAGAGTACCAGTAAAAAGTAAGCTAAATTAGTAACTGGACACTGCTCAATTCCTCTGCAGTTATTCCACCTCTTTATTTTTCAGCTGATTTTTTTTGCTCAGACTTTTTACCTTTTAAGAGTTGTTTCGGTCTCAAACAAAAAGGATGGGGTTGTCTTATTTGCTGCATATTTGCATTTTAGTGGTCAAGACAATTTTTTTTTTTCTTTTCCTTACCAGCCAAGCACGTTAATCCATGAAATGCCAGGCAACACCAGAGTCAAAAAACTGGAAAACAGTTAACTCAATTAAATACAAACAAAAGCAGTAATTTAATGTGCTGGAAAAGTGGATTGGAATGCTGCTTTACAGAAGTGGGCTTTCCAATGCTTGATTTGGGAGAAACTGCAATTCATTGTATATTACTGCAATACAGCAAAAAAATCCTCATCAGAATACACAGGATGAGGAAATTTTTTATTTAAGAAATCTGAACATTTTTCAAGACGTTCATCAAAATGAAATGGGCATTTGGATACTGCCTGAGGCTGTAATTTTAATAATAATTCCAAGATAACTTGATGTGGCGTATCAAGGCAAGAAATACAGAGCTGTTGCTGGAGATGTACATAAGTCACGGCCAAAGAAACAGCAGGATATAGCCATAGGTTTTCCATGGGCATTTTTTTGTTCTTGTTTTTATTACTTTGTTGTACAGTAATAAGAAAACAGGCAAATTGCCTTAAAATGTTTTGAATATGTTTTTTCTTCACATTTCTGACTGCTTGTTCAATATGAGGTTTGATTAGACAGTTGCTATTTTATTTTACAACAGGTTAAGTATAGCTTCACATCTTCATAGTGGAAAAGATATAATAATAATAATATATCGATGTCATTAGAGAATTTCAATATTTAAAAAAAAAATCTTAGCATGGAATGAAGTTACTGTCTTGTGCTGCTCAATTTAGAAGAATATGTATAAAAATAAAGCATGAAATGATCACAGAATAGTTGTGGAGTATTTTTACGTTGCGACATGGCCCAGCTCTACAAATACATACACACATACATGTATTTTTATATATTATATATGTGTCTGCATGTTTAGTTTTAAATATAAGTATTTTCAATCAAGTTTCTGAGTTTTTCTGTTTCAAAGAGACTGGTGTATTTATAAGCATGCACAAAACCGTACAGAAATTTTTAGAACAGCAGTGAAAGTATCCTGCTGTATGAAGAATCACATTTTGATTTGCTAATATGGTGCGCTCAGAAATTAATTTAAACCCAGGGTAAGCTAACACACAAATTATTTTTTTCGGTAACAATACCTTGCTTCACGTGCAGGGATAGTCTGGCTTGTCCAAGGAAAAAGAAAAACCAACGCTACGAGTTGATCCTGCTTTGTTCGTGGCACCATGCACACAGCTCAGAAACTTACCTTAGGCGATTTAAGTTCTCCTCGCCGCCAGTTGGTATCAATCCTGTGTTGTCTAATGTAGGCGCTTTTCCACGGACTGTGTATAAAGCCCGGTTTTATTACTTTCCTCCTCTTGATATGTAACGGTTCATCGATCCCTAAAATGAATTTTAAAAAAAGGGGGGAGGGGGAGAAATGAGGCCATCCCACATAAAACTTCTCTCCCTCCCAAACCTTTACAGTGACCTCTGACATTAAATACTGCATTGACGTAACAACCTCCCTCCCGCATGCCAGTACTTGCACTGTGTGTGACGCTGCCCTGCTCCTCAGCTCTCGATACTACTTTCCTTGTCGTTTAAGCATAATCATTACAGTAGTCACGGCTGCAAACGCTCTCATTCATCGTTCCTTGCTGGCAACCTGCTAGCTTGTTCGGAATCCCCCTTTCTGAGGCCGTGGAGCATGATCTTGCCTTTTTCAAATGGGTATTGTCCAGCAAACTCCATAACCACTCAGAAACTCATTTTGGAACCCTTCAAAAAGGAAACCTTGCCGTCTGCCGTCCTCCTCTCTGGTCACCCATCCTCATTACCTTTAAGTTCACTGTGAGTCTTGATATTAGTGAGCTCTTAATTCTTTTCTTGACGTGAAAGGCTGTGTGCTTTTGGCATTGTACTCTCCTGGATGGAATTTAAGTATAGTTTTGCCCTTTCTGAATTGACACTTGAGTGGTAGTGCTTTGTTTTAACCTTGCTACTACAGATATATATATATTTTTTTTTTTTTCCCCCAATTCTCTCACCCATCCCTCTCCTCTCTCCACCGCATCTCATTACTAGCAAAAGTCTCATCTCTTGCCAGCATGTGGATTTCACCCCTGCTTTTAGCCCCTTCTCTGGTGTCTCTATCTGCAAGTCTTGAACTCACTGTTTGTTTGTCTGTGCTCTCATGCCTGGCCATATTTATTTTTACTTCTAAGCTCACAAATGTAGGCGCGTTCCCCTCTCAACTGTCTCCTTTTTTCCTCATTCTGTCCTCTTACTGCATTTTCATTGAAATTTGTAAGAGGAGAATCTTTAGAGAAGATTTAAGAGGTTAGACACCTGGTTTCCACTGCAAAAGAAACTAATTAATTTAGGTGCCATTACAAATAGCCAGCTACACTCGCATTGTCATGTTTTCTAAAGCCTTTGCATCCACCTCTCCCAAGTTCTTGTCTCCATACTCCCGTGGCAGCCTGGACAGGTCCCTGTGTCTGCCCATGTCCAAGCTGGATACTGCTCTGAGATCACGTGCGCGCGCTCTGCCCTGCCCCCCGAGCAGACTCCTTGTTCATATAATTCTCCTTAAAAATAAAAGCTTACATTCTTCATATGCTCAGATATGTGGCTACTTTCCTGGCAGCCTTTCTTTGCCCGTTCATATTACTGCTGAACCACCGTATCTTCCTGATTTGGCACGAGCAGGCGATAGCCATGTTGCTTACGGACTGCGTGTCCCTCTAAGCAATCAAGTCAGCACCTTCTCGCCCTACGGTGTGCCGTTTCTCCGTTCGTTTTCCTACACACGATGTGAAATTACAGCATCCCTTCTACCCGTCCACCGAAACAGATTTTCTTCCATGTTATTTACAAACTGCAAGACTATACTCCTATCATTTTTACATCTCAACTCTTATTTGCTTTGGTTGTATTTTGAATAAAAATAATCCTTAAAAAGCAAAAATAATTGTATTTTTAAAACGTACAGCTAGTATACTTTATAAAGATGACGTTCACACTTAACTCTAGTTTCGTTTCTAGTACTCCACGGATTATTCTGCTTCCTGCTTTCAACAGAGATACATACTACATAGCTCAGAGCATCACTAGCAGTAAATTTAAAGACACACGAATTGCCTTTGTAAAACTTTTAAGCGTATTATGTAAATGAACTGCACTTCTTACAACAGCAACACTGACCATTACATCTATCTTTTTGCTCAGCCTTACCCTCCTCTTTGCATTTCTCTCTCCAGAGAAGATTATCCTCAGCCAGAATTCTCCAGTAACGACATGTCTGGGCTGCCTGCAGAAGGTCCCTGGGTTCCAGGAATGACAGCACATACAGTGCCAGCTGTAAAAAAAGAGAAAGAAAGTGTATTTTCTGCAGTGCTTTTGAAAGCAAAAGCAAAGTAACTCCAAGTATTATCGCACATCGGGGGCTGAAATACAGAAAATTGAAACAATAAATTATTAAACAATCTCAGACACTTAACAGAGCTGCAGTTTATACCAGTGGGCATATGAAAGTCTAACAATCATCTTAAGTAACTAAATCCACACAGATCACATCAGAAATTATTCTTGTATTTGCAAGAGAGTAATGACAGCTGAATTCACTATTTTTTTTTAAATGTAATCCACAATACTTTGAATGACTAACAGAATTGTTACTAAAATAATTATGTCTGTGCCAGCTTAGCTAACAAGTACACCAAAAGTTATTTTGAGAGTTTAACTAGAAAATACAACACTCGCCATGTGAGCAAATAGGAAAGTTTGTTGCGACGAATAATGTCACTCAGTAAGCCTGAATCCAGAAAAAGTAAATGCTATGTGCACTTGAGTTCGAAAGCACTCTACAGCTGTAGGAAATGCAGCATACGCATCGCTTGTGTCCTAATTAGAACGCAAACACACTCCTAAGTGGAGTTACGGGGAGTTTTATGGACTGGGACGCAGGAGGACTGAAATACGTAACTCCAATAGTGTGCATGGTTTGCTACCAAAAACATACGGGAAACCCCAGTGAGCACCAGAATATAAACAGAAGATGAACTTTTCCGTGTGACAAAATTAAAGGTTATTGGGCGAATTCAGACCTCAGTTGACTGAGCTAAGCCGTATAATGACCACGATAAACCCCCTAAAATCCCGAGAAATATTTTCCCAGGTAATGAAGCCTTAAGCAGGGACAGAGGCACCTAAACCACAATGCAGAATGCAGGGACAGCTATCCTTAAGGGTACGGTGACCAAATACGCTTTTTCTACTCGACAGCAACAATGCATCTCCCCAGTCATGGAAAATACACGAGGCAGGAAAGTCCCTTCCATGGCTAAAAAACTCTGCAGGAAGAACAACGTTGATAAAAAGTGATGCAGAGAACTACTAACAGGCTGAAACAGTGGGGTCTTTGTCAGTAACTAATAGGATGCAAAAGTTGTCGGGGAAATCAGATCAGCCACTTGTGCTTGACATATCTTTTTGCATTTAGGATTTTTTATTTAATTTTTAGCTGGCGTTACGATGTATATAAATAGAATCTGCCCTTCAAAGCAGCACACACTGAAATTCAGTAAGGAAGTAATAACCATAGGCTATTGACCTCAGCAGATTTTTGGCCTTATTATGTGAGAAATGTTTACTTTCAGTAATCTAGCCCAGCCACTGACTGAGCAGGAAATAAAAATTCAGTACGCCGGAACCGTTTGCATTTTCACTGCACACACTCCTTGTTTGCAAGTCATCACCTGCAGCTCACGTTGAGCACGCAGGACTGCACGTTTGAGGGACCTGTGTCTTAAATTATGCATTAGATCCCGTATGCACCCCACGCCATAAAGCTGAGGAATCCTCCTTCAGTCCCTGCTCCGGGAGTCAGCATTTAGGAGCTGGTGTTAAGGCGCTCTATTGCAAGAGCAACAACCGTACCCGCCCTTTTAGACTTTCTGTCTTAATTCCTTGTATGTAAAATTATTTAGGAAGCGCTGTTTCTTAACACACACCAGACAGTCCTGCATGCAGCAAGACTCAAACATGAAAGAGATCCTTTCCATTTTTGCAGGATGTTCCTTAACCGACAGCAGAGTTTGTTTAAATATCACTTGTCCGATCTGTACAGATATGGACGCTTGCTAAGATGGTGTTAATTAAAACCTGCGAGCCAACCGATTCTAAACCAGGTTACATATGGGTGACATTTATTTTAGACTGTATTTATCTAAATAGTCATCAAGGGTCAACACAGCCCATAGTTGACTTTAAGATTAGCAGTGCATAAAAGATGACGTCCCTTTGTCTCAGCTCATGGATCTAGTTACAAGAAAACGTCAGGTAGCAAAGATCTGACCTTTGACTCAACTGTGACTGCTCTCCGCTGCAGTGTTAATAATACCCAAGAAAAAGGCGTCTCTTGCCTTTTCTTCACTCGCACACACGGCACCAACAAAATTTCTTTGGCCGATTTCAGCAAAACGCCTAATCTGCTGGTTTCTAGACCTGGTTTTCACAAACAAGTATTTGCAATAATTATTTCTGAAGTCTCGGCAAGAAAACAAGAGTATTCATTTCAGATTAATTGTCTGACTGCACGTCTCCTCAGGAGGAAAGCAAACATCATCTTGGTTGTTCAGCTATTAAGTTACTGCCTTTGCATCGCTGAAAACGTTTTTGAAGAAAAGCCCTCCCCGTCCAAATCATCTTCTTGTTCTGGTTAGATAACAAAATCCCTGCATTGCACCCAGCAGCACTGGAGATAACTATAGATGTTAATGAGGAGCGACAACTCGGGAGAGCGTATTTTCACAGGACGCTGGCTTTGATAGGGAGGCCTGTTTACAGAATTACTGACCCTAAAATCTTATTCTTGCCCCCACAGCTCAGTTCGTCACCCCCAACTGCAGCCAGCGTAAGCAGCTGGGGACAGCGTCACTTAGGAGACCTGGGTGAAGAACGATCTTCACAAAGGAGAGGAGATGGTGGAATTAGCTCGATGGGGTCTTTTGTTTAACTCGGTTAATTTCGCTTGACAGTGACTGGGGGTTAGGAAGCTAAAATTATTTAAGGCAGCTTCATTGGTGAAGCCAGCCTTTCACAAAGCTAAGTGCTTGACAATATTCTCATTTCAAGAGGCAAGAACAAACACTAAAAATAAATTAAACAAATTAAACATAAGTAGCTTACAATGGAGTCAAGAAACATAAATATGAAAGAAATTTTTGCAGCTAAATAGCATATCTTTTCTGTGAAGAAATTGCTAAAACTGAAATAATACCATGGTCATTAGTTACAGCATAACTAGATCACTGGTTGTACTTGAATTAGTTTTGCCACTAAATCATGCAAAGACAACCGAGCTGTGCTACTGTTACCAATTCTGTACTAGGTTTCCAGATTTCATAGAAGCAGAAGTGGCAACGCGTCTGTCTTGTGTCTCCTCAAAATCGAAACTCTTGGTCCGCCTCTGACCTAAGGCTGCTTTGGGCAGCTTCTCTGGAGACACGGCAGCCATGTAGAGGTCTTACTAAACTCCTCTCCTCCCGCAGTGTCCTTCCCACGGATGAAGGCAGCTGCCACAGGAAGTGCTTCTGTAAATACTCATCTCACGGCATGTGTACTAAGTTAATATTCATTGAATAAATTGCTTCCAACCCTTACAAACACTAACCAGCAAGGGAAGGCTGTGCGATTTCCTGACTTGTGAAGATATGACAGTATATAAAAGAAAAGAAGGTCCTTGTACATCTAAGTATTCAAAACCAGGATATATATACCAGAAAAAATGTCAAGAAACAGGCGTACAGAACAGTCTTCAGGTAGTAAGACCACGTTAAACACAGCAACCAAACACCAGCACTACAATACCTTTTAAGAACTTGTTTTATAATGTATTCGTAACTTACAAGACTTACAAAGACCTCAGCCCTCATGAAAATTTTCACATGGAAAACCCAACATGCAGCAGATCTGGCAAAAGAAAGTAAGACTTCCTCCCCACTCCAAATAACAGAACAATTTCCAATTCCCTAAAATCAATCAAGGTCAGAAGTACCATTTCTAAACGAACTAAAACCCACTCATTTAATAATTGTAGCAAACTGGGTTTATAATCTTTCACATCCGCCCTCACATTCTAGCTGTGAGGACACCAAGAATTATTCTTCTGTGGACAGCATTTAGTTACGCACACTGAAAAGTAATCTTAGTTTCTCTTTAAGCTGATCCAACATATCAGATCTGATCTGATTTGCAGTAAAGGATTTACTGTAAGATATCTGCTTGATTAGGGTTTGGCTTAATCCTTAGTGAGAAGTGCTTTTCTAGTTTTACTTTTGGGTTTTTTGGTAGAGATTTTAGGGCTCAGTTTGTTTAAAATAAATTCAAATACCGTGTTCACAAAACCCCCACCACTTCAAGCCTTACACAGTAATTCTTATACTTACAGAAGAACGTGCGGAAAGGCATTGCATCCAGAGGAAATTTTCATGTGTGCATGCCCTAACAGAACCTGTTCTCAAAAAATCAGCCCAATTAAGACACAGAGGTATTTTTAAAGCTACTGGGATTTTGTTTAAAGGAGTCATCCATATGTCCAGGTATCTAAACGCCTATCAAGAGACAAAGGTATGCGAATCTGAAATTGCTGTTGCCATGCTATGGCAGTGTACCGAATTGTGGACCTCTTTAACATCATTTTACATCAGGAGGTTGGCAAAACTGAATGCCATAATTAGCACGGAAGTTTTTAAAAGGTGGCAGCTGATGCACTGCATAGTCCAGTATTAACCTATATTTCTCACCTCTTTTGGGAGCAAGGAAATGAAGTCTCTTTGAAACTGGGGCTCTATCACTTGCATCATGTGTTTTACTTGTGTCGGTTCACAACTATCAATCAGTTCATCTAAAGCAAGTAATTTCTCTGGTCCACCCCAGCTCTGCAAGGAAAAAAAAAAAAAAAAAAAAAAGAAAGAGTAAGCTTAGTTTAATGTACTAGTTTGGTTTATAAGCGCCACTGCTTTGCTAAAAAGCCAAGTTAAGTTTCCTTGTCGACCTACATACAAGTATATAAATAGCATATAAAAAGCCAACAAGATAAACGCCCATGTTAATTACAGAAAAATGAGAAGTTAATCAACACAAAATATTGAAAATGGCTACATTGATTCATAAGCTAAGAAAGGATTTGTTATACACACACATACAGATTAGCAATTAAATAGATAATAATATTTAATAATAATAATTAAATTAATTAAGCTTCTTTTGAAGTTGATGAAATCTACACACATATTACTGACAACGAAGGGGTTGCAACAGAACACGCTCCCTCTGTGTCTTTCTCCATTGTGCATTCAAGTGAGACGATAACTTGTAACCTTTACGTTTCATCAGGTAGATGAAAAACTTTACATGAAATGAGAGGAAAGGAAAGAAAAACTTTCTCTAAAAGCACATTAGCTTACTGCCTCCTTATTACTACGGTATGTCCCTAAGTGACAATGCTGTAATTTCAGAATCCTGGCTATAAACCAACGTATATTTTCTAAGCATCAATTTACACTTGAATAAACAGGGAATTTTGATTGGTAATTTTCTTACTCCACATTTTTTACTAACGGGCACCATAAAATTTGAAGATTTTAATAAGGCACTCATCTGAAAGCATAGCAGATTAGCAGCATCATTTGTACAAAAAAAATAATAACTGAATATACTCCACATCTGAAAAACACGTCTTAAACTCATCTGTGCTCATCAAAGAGTTTTCATGTGTTACGTGAAAACAATTTAAAGGAAAAAAATTCTACAGGAAAAAACAATAGCCACGGCTAACTGATTTAGCAACAGAATTAGAGCATGAATAAAGCCTCTGAGAGAAAATGAGACATCATGTTTTTTTAGAGCAGATTCACATTCATATTCTTGAATACCTTCTAGAGTGACACTTACAAGTAAATTAGCAAATACAGATGATAGCACAGTTATGGTAAGAGGCTAACTGAAATTAAAAAAAAAAGGCAAGATACCTTACAATTAAGATTTCTGTATTAATCTGCCATGTATCTCAGGACCTTTATTACTCATGCTCTAAATTTCTGGTCTCTGGATTTGATTCAGACAATTAACTCTGGTCTCTGCAACACTACGATGTTTGTGTATCTTGAAGTTGCTGCAGAACAATGGGGCAAGTGAAGAAGGTGGAACTTTTAACAGTGAACACAAAGCAGATAAGCACCCCGCTTTACTCGATGTAGAAAGATCATCGTGTTGCATCATTTCTCTCTAATTAAAACGTCAAACTACTTAGAATGTCAAGAAAAGCATCATTTACCCACACGATGACCCACCTGACTTTCAGGTGACCCCATTCCATCAGTGCAGTGAAAGCAGCTTCAAGCTGCCTTAGTAACAGAGTGAGCACCTGCCGGCTCAGTTGTGAGGGCGCCGGCGGTGTCTACCGCCTTGTTCACCCTGGTGACATGCTCTTGCTCTACAGCAAATCCGTGGCAGATACTGGACAGCCCACCCCAACTGGGGAGGGGAAGGAAGTTCCTGTGACCTGAGCCTTTCCACACACTGTTGGTAAAATGGTCTAAGCTGGCAAGAAAATATTCCCCATCCCCGTGTATGTAGCCTGTCACCACAGGAGATGAGGGTTTCCACGTCTCATATCCAGTACCTCAGAATATTGAAAAGAAACACGAATGTCTCAGCAAAAATTGCAGCGGTGCTGTTGTAAACAGCTTTTCTTCTAAATTTCTTTCAATAGAAACATTTGCATCACAGAGCAGTTCTCCATAAATCATGCACTGCAGAACTGTTTATCTCACCAACTTTCCAACTGCTGTTTGTTTCATTAACCCAGAGCTTAGCTGGTGTTAGGTACAAACATTTGCAATCTTTAATCTCATCTGTCAGCCGTGTTTGAATTTAGGAGAATTAAAAAAATGGAATACCTGTGCTCCTTCCTTATAATATAAATTTCCAAGGTCAGTCTACCCTTAATTTATAAGCAGCTACATTTATTAAACTAGAACAACTCAACCTGAAGAGCATCGTTCTTTGCCGTGGCAAACATGGCTAGCAGTTATGAACATGTTGTTGATTGATAATTTCACTGTACACTATCTTAATCTGTAACTCGCTCACACTTAGACATTTCTGGTTTTAAAATATAATACAGATCTGAACAGAAAGGGGAAAGATTCAAGAATGGGAAAGAGATGGTAATGAATAAAAGTAGTACCCTCTTTCATCTGTCCATTCATCGTTAGAGCATGGCTACGGGCGGCTTCCTAAGGCTCTTTTTAGGCAATCAGCTGCTACAAAATGTTTTCTCTAGGACATTGTCCTCTTAGTCTTTCACTTAAGCAAACAAACCTCCAGCTACAGGCGGTAAGGGGTCTCTGAGGGAAATGTTTGGCATGGAAAATGGGGATGAAGCCTTGCCAGATGAACACAACTGTTTGAGTTAACGAAGGCAAGACTAATAAATTACCATTTCTGGGCTCCATAGCTTGATCCGTTTGCAAAAAATTTGCGTATAGCACATTGAGCCGAGAGGGGATGAAATAAGTTTGTGGCTTTGATGAGAAACAACAGTGAACAAATATCATAGAAGAGAAAGAAGAAGTAAATGTGTGCCAAGCAGTCTGCAAAGTTTGCAACACTGCAGATGACCAGAGGCTTCTGAGACAGGTGGTGTAGTGTCCAGACACCTTGGATTTCTACCAGGTGATTCCCTTTCAAATTAAAGATCCTTGTAAAGAATATACTTTATCTTTAAAATGTATTTCCTTAATTGGTTTTCCTTGTCTTCAAAACTTAAGTTTAATTTTAATGTGAAATTAAAACTTTTTAACTTTTATTATGTTATATGTATGTATAACTTTCCGCTAGGAAAGGTAACTCCAGGATTCATTCACATACCCCTTGGAAAGCCAGCAGGAACTGCTGATACTGCTCGCTGAATGATTTGAGATTCCCAAATAAACATGCCCCCTCTCTTCCCTCCCATTTCGCCAGGGAGGTGTTGATTTGTCAGCCAAGGCCTTTCGGCTGGTTCATACCATTCCCTCCCTCAGCAACACACTTGCTGCGACCGTGGCACTACCTGCCTGAAAACTATCCCTTCGTTTTCCGCTTTGCTGTTTTGTTTAAATGTCTGTCTTTTCTTTTTCAGGCACGCAAAACAGCTTTGTAATCGACATAAACAACAGCTTTGCTGCTTCTACAACGTCCACCTCACCCCTCCTGTCCAACCTGCCACCTATCTTTTTACCATCTTCTGTTTCTGTACCCTCTACTCTTCAATGATCTACGCTTTTTTATCGCACAGCTCTCATCTGCTAGCTCCAATTTGTACAATTACAGTTTGTAGCAATTAGATCCTTTTTCTATTATAGGTATATTTAGGACACCTATTTTAAAGGGTTTCATTTCAGGGTGCTGTGATCCGTTACTGAGTTCTGTTAACGGAGGTCCGTCGCTACAGAGACCTGCAGAAAGGGCTCTTCTGGATCCTGCTTCTGCCTGACTCTTGGATCAGTTACCGAGATCCCTGCCATCCTCCACCGCAAAGGTATCTTGGTCTGGATAAAAATAGCACACAAGCAAAATCCACTGAAAGAAACACCGTTGACATCAGTGAGTAGTTTGTCACAACAGGAGGGGTTCGGGAGCAGCTGGTGCTGAAGCTCCCGCATTAAACCATCTCTAAGACCTAGCCTGGGCCCCTGGGCTGAACATCTGTCAACCTATCCAGAGGAACAGCGATGGGTTCAGATCCTTACGTCCCCACTATGGGCTTCACGTAGAGTTTCTTTGAAAAGAGTCTAGTTTGTATCTATCAAAACTGCCCTGAGACCCAAACCGATGGGAAATGAGCAGGGACGGTCAGGAGATCTGCTTCCAGTCTGCACAATTCCTCTGAAACTAATTGATAATGCTGGTATGGCCAACAGGGGTATGTGGTTGCAGTGCGGCTCTTCCCCATTCTGTGCATGGGGGTTGCATGGGGGTGACTTAAAAAAATATATCCCGGTTCAAATAAAATTGTTTCTTGTAAAAGAAAAAAATCTTATGAAGATACACTTAACCTCGCGTTTTAAAAATCTTATAGTGGATATTAGAAGACCTGAAGCCAAGAGCAACTGCAAAACAGAAAAAATAAATAGGCCTTTAAGAAATTAAATGGTTTGAACCTATCAAAATGTGGTTCTATTTTTCTTTCCAGACTAACATTTCATTGAAACCAATAAACATCTTCATTTTTAAAAGGAAAGTGCAACTACCCTTCCAACCGTTTCTCCTTTCTGCTTTAGTTTTTTGTCACTTTCAAAACGAAAGGCCTAGATCAACTATAAAACAACAGGATACAAAATTAATTTAAAAAAAAAACCTTAAAGGCCATCTTAAATTTTCTTCATATTTGAAAAGCGGTCTTGCTTTTCAATTTGAAAAGGTAATACAAGAGAATGACCGAAGGCCAATGTACAGGTGAGAGACCTCAAAATAACTATCACTTGTTACTGCCAGCTTCTACGCCAAAGGACAGTGCTACCTTCAAACAGTACCTATGTCAAACTAATGTGCCCCTGGAAATTTAGCTTGAAAATTAATTGGAAATATATTTTCATATAAAATAAGACAGTGGTATTAAGCAGGCTTAGCAAGCATACAGTACATAAAGGAAAGCCTTTCTGTTTCTGTACAGGAAAATGTATAGCAAGCATGATGCTGTACGTGCCACTTCATCTGGGCAGAGCCAGCTCCCCTTACTTCAAGAATGTGTACTTATGACTGTTTAAGACTTGCCCCTGTCCTAAAACTCACGTGGAAAATAAGCACACAGAAAATGAGGCACCTTAGCATTAGCCAAGGAGATGTAGCACTGAGATGCAGCTACGTGACTTTGAAAGCTTTTGTTTCTCAAATAAGGGGCTCCCTTTTGTGCAAACAGTAAAAACTACCAGTGACGGAAGTGATCAATAAGTGCTACTCGATGATCTCCAGTTATGATAGAGGCCTCTCTCTCTCTCTCTCTCTCTCTCTCTCTCTCTCAAGAGTGTAGATCAGCATTTAGGAATTTAGTACTGCAACTAAGTATTTTAAAAAGTCAAAAGTATCTAATTATGTATTTATTAAAAGCATGGTTTCTACATTACTAACCCCAAATTTGGGACCCTAAAATAGTAACAACCTAGCCATAGGCAAAATTTCCATGGGTTTACAGACTTCTTTTCCTTATCCTGGCCAAACAGGTGATAACATTGCTTTCACTGTCAAGCATGGTTGCACCACTCTCTCAAACATTTCAGCCTTTCATAATCTTTTTTTTTTAAAACATGTAACTATTGATAACTAGCAATCTTATGTGAGAAAATATACATCGTGCATTGTAGATAACAAAACAGCTCCTGTTAGTACAAAGGCTTTAACGTTACAAAACGTTAAAATACAATGTAGTCTTACATTATCATATAAACATAGTACCCTTCAAATACGACTATTAGTGGTTAAAAAGACATAATTCTATGAACAGTCTCAAAAAAGATACACCACAATAATTAAACGTGAATATTTTTAAGAAACTGAATGATGTGTACAAGAATACCTTAATTCCACACTTCCACTGTTTTAAGCAGATTATAAATGTGTAAAAATAAAGAGGGAAGGAGTTCTACATTATTATTTTAATGTTCAGAACTGACAGTGATTGAGATCAATGGTATTATGTGGCAGCATGAATCAAGGCAAAAGCACGCTTCTGCCTCCAAAATTGTATGCTCGCTACTGTATCTCCAGTATTGCTCTTCTATCTTTGCCTGTTATAGTAATTGAAACAATGCCCGTATTCGTTACTAACTCCTTTTGAAAATGTTTTTAGAAATAACAGTTTATTCATCAAGATATGAAGACATAATATTTCCATTTCTCAAATCAATGACTAGGACTCATCCCCGCTTCTTAAAAATACAGAGGAAACCTGTACAGCAAAGAGATGTCCATGCTCCAGGCTACGGAACAGGAGCAGAGGCCCGCCCCAAACTCTGTACTAACATACTCAAAATGCGCTTAGGTGCTACCAGACTGGTGTCCATGCAGATTTCAGTTTCGAACTGTGCAAGCAGTACATACCACTGTCCTTCACACCTTTTCTTTCGTCAGATTGAGTTTTAGGCTTTGCTGAAGGCTGTTGGGAAGACAGAGGAAACCTCTTTCCCCCTTCCGCTCAGCTGTGCACGTGTGTACCGGCTGACATTGTGTTCGGTATACGGAGATCAGGAAAAATACACATTGTGTTTCCTTTTCAGCTATTTTTGCTAAAGTTTTCTTTCTTAACAACAAATTTAGTGCTATACCTGCACTGAAGCAAACCATGCACTAACGCTCACTAGTCTCCAAGTGAAAATGTTTCAAGTTAGCTTGAGGCCACGGAGGCAGCTGCTACATGCTGGACAGACTTTGCAGAAAATGGGAAAGCAAACAGGAAGGGTTTTTTATTAAGAAACCAGAGAAAGCAGTTATTTTTTGTGAATCTCTCTACAGTAACTAGCTGAAACAGGGAACAACAATTCCTTAAAGCTGATGCCCATTTGTTTTTGCAGCAGTACACAATATCAATGACAGAGACATTATGGGATGTATAAGGGGGACTGCCTTTACTGAAGCAGCCTTTTACTTAAACCGTGGAGGTAAGCTGCTTCAGCTGTTTATTTCTCTAAGCACTGCTTACCTGAAACATTTTCAGCCATTCCTGAAGGCCCGTCGGTGGCTGCACAGATGTAATGCGGCGACGCTGCTGTCCCTGGCCATTGGCTGCCCTCAGGTCCCCAAAAGTAGTAGGTGTGGCAGAGCACGGCACCAGCCCTGTAGTACTACGATACAAGTAAAAAGTGATAGTCCCATGTAAAACATCAGGGAAAATTTAGAAGTCTACTGCAGAAACAGAAATCTAGTACAGAAGTTGCAACTATTACTTAAATGTCATGCAAAAGCACTAACATGAAAAATTGTTCTGCTGGTCACTCAAGGGGTCAGTTCCCTCGCTTTCATAAATCTGCCTGTTTCCACCACTGCAGTACTATTCCTCCAGCTGAGGGGGAAATGGGGATCACCTTTAAAGGCTGAAAAATTACCACTCCGTTAATTGACCAGCAGGTTGTCTATAAAGATGCAGGTTTATACATTCCTTTCCTTGCCAGAGTATTTCCTTTTTTTTTCTGGGCTGCATTTGTGCCTTCTGACTGGTGATGTAGGAAGCCAGAGCTCAGTCTCACCTGTATGTGAAATGTGCTATTGCCGCTTCATCGCCAAACAGAAATAAAATATATCTATTTTTAGCTCTTAATATATTTTGTTGACAAAGAGCTGGTAATACCAAGCAGTTCTAGTGGCTTAGCGGTTTGCAATTGCGCTTTAAAATACTCTATATAGTATTTTAAAGTTTGCGTGTTGATGGGAGTGACATAGGAATTAAAGGGGGGGCGAGGTGAAGAGGGAAAAGGAGCCAAAGGTGCTCCCTGAATTAAAGTTTGATTTTTTCACTCTGACATGTTAAAAACCAGCCCATTCATATGGGATGGAGCTTTTAAAAGAGCTGGGATTAAGCTGCTATTGTAGGAGTCTAAAGAAATACAGCTGACTGGGTTTTCCTTTTTTTCCCTTTTTTTTAACATAATGTAAAGTACTTCGTTCACAGAATATCAAAGTTGTATTCCCTAGCAGGAAATTTGGAACCCCAGTAGTGTTTGCACAAGCATGGAAATTTTAAATACAGTGTGGGACTCCAAAAACCGCTTTGCTTTTGTGTATGATAAATCCAGCTTTTTAGTAATGAGCTTTGGGGTTTTACTGACTTTTCAATGGCTACAGGAATAGCTTCAAATGATGCAAGGCAAGTTCCTTTTAATATTTATCTCATTATAGTCTACAAATATTTCACTCTACTCTTCCTTGTTCTGAAGGACAATCATAGCATGCCCTAACATTTACCCGAAGTGGTAAAGAAAAGTAAAAATTGGTTTGAACAGGCTTACTTTCAACTGTTAATTTTACTGAGTAATAACGGAAACAGAGGCTGATACAAAAAAGCTGTTTCACAGATGAAGGATCCTCTTAATGACATCAGTTTACTGGTTTTACCTGTTATATGCAAAGAAAGTTCATCAGGCCTGTCAAATTTTAGAAAGTGTCTGATCCTAGGGAAAACGGAAACAAGCAGGCACAAGAACTGCATCATTTGCCTAAATATTATTAAATAAAACACAATCGAACAGTTTAAAAGAGAAAGGATTGGAGGGTATTTCAGGATTCCTTTAAGCCAATAATGACTCAAAATCCAAGCAATGTCAATTGATCTATTTTTAAAATAAAATCTGGTTTTACAGCTTACTCATTCTCATAACCTGTACAGAGACCCGGCAGAAGGCCTGTCATTTAAGGTCCAAAATAAGGCTCTTAGAATTGGCTTATATTGGATCTGAGCAATACGTAGCCTTCAGCTTGCCCCAGCAGATCAGTTATACTTTAATTTCTTCTGCTGTAAACTGGTTCTCAGTCAGAAACAGTTATTCAAAACAGGATCTGAGAGCCTCTCTCCTTTGACCTGAGATTAAACCGCAACATTTTTGTTCGTGATTTATTTTTCCAGCATGTTTTCATTCCCCTGAAACAGCCAGTCAGGTTTCTGTGGAAGCTGGACAAGTCCAGCGGCTCCTCTGAATCTGGCAGCTACACTTGACAAAAAGTGTACTTTCTTTGTTGCTGAACTGTTTACTCTTACGAGAGGGCAGAGAACGGTGTGTCACGTGGAGAACTGGTGGCCAACAGGAGCGTTCTTCCATTAGACTGATTGAGAAACCTGGAGAAGCTACCAACTTGAGAGGGATGTGGTAGCTGCAACACGTGCTTCTCAGCAACAAGACATCACCTCTTTTTCTCTACTGCAGCGTTTACACATCTGAAAAGCCACCTCGGAGCCTGTTTCCCCACACTATCCTAACTTTTCACTCATCACCTGATAAACCTCTTAAAGGAAGGGAAATAAAATATGAATCACTTTGGAAAGATCCATCAGTGACTGAACGCTACTCCAGTGTGTTCAAAAGAAGTAACATCCCCAGACAGTTTTGGGGGGCAAATGCAATGCTTGTGGGAGGGCTGACGCTTATTACAGCAAAAAAATGTAAAATGGTGTAAATTCAAACAGGATGGGAAGCAGCGTGACATCCAAGCACAATTGTTATGGCAACTATACAGTAAGAACTGCAGTTGTAAGGCACGCACCCAGGGCACTGCCCTATCACTGCTCCTCGCATTCGGGAGTGCTTTACCCCACAAAGCATCTGACCGGAACAGCAGCAGCTACTGGTGTGATCTGGTACCACTTAGGAGTCGTAAGGAAGCAGACTAGAACCCGTAATAATTTCATGTTGTGGATAACAAGTACGTGTGTGTTCCTGTTAAGATCAGATGGTCTGCTCTGCCTACATAAATTTCCATTCCTGTTACCATAGCAAAGTGATACATTTGATCACAGTTTGTAATAGTCTTAGGGTTTATCATTATGTCCCTTTTTAAACACCTGATTGATTTTATTCCCAGGAATGCTTCAGCCCTCAAAAAGTCTCTAAGTAAATGGGCTATATTTAGAATGAAACACAAACCTCAACCGAAGAAATGCAAGTCTGGCTACTTCATTAAAACTCATCTTCAGTTCACATAGTTTAAATTAGCTAAGCAATATACAAATACTGATACCACCCTTTCTTTGCTTTACAGTGCTTTAACATTAAGAAGAGCCATGAATCGGGATTAGCAATTGGAAAGATGGGATATATGTGAGAATCAGGATCCAGTGATCTGTTACTGCATTTAATTACCTTGTGTATTCTGAGACTTTGCAGGGTTTCTTTCCCAGAGAGAAAGAACGGACCTCGGAGCCATGGTCCAACTTTCTCTTCATCTGCAAGGTGAGGGAAAAGAGTAACAACAGGGATTTAGTTACATGACCAGCCTTACTTGTGCATACTTCTGTAAAATTAATCCATTTTTACCTTTTACTTTAATATTGAATTTCAACAAGGTTGACACAAGATGATTTAAAGCAACATTTTAGTTTCTAGCTTCAACAATATTGGATACATGTTTTATACGGTGCATGTATATATTGTTGCTGTTCTGGGGTCCAAAACCTATTGGAATTACATTCTTTCAATTTCCAAATTTCAAATGTTAAAAAGCCTGCAGAACTCATGTGTTGGTTTATTTACTAAACTGCTCGCTCTCTGTTCTCCTGGGAGGGGAGGGAAAGAACTAAACCAAATCCCTTCAGTCTTTGTGTTCAGGTTCACTGCTAAGAGTCTCATGGAAACGGTTAAATTTTAAGTAGCCTATCCGCATTATAAACCAAATATTAATTTCAGGGCCTAAAAAATATAATTCGAATATATTTTTTCTTTTGTTTACTGTTTTATTTTAAAGTTGTACATTGAAAACATTTATAAAACTGCAGTAAAACTGACCAACAGATTAACCGTCATTTTTACAAGAAGGGTAGGGATGAAAAACACTAAACCTCGGTCTTGAATGTCACCCGCAATTAGATATGATCAAAACCAAATAATGAGCAGGGCAGCTGCTAAAAGGGGAAGCCAGTCTGCAAAAATTACCAAAGAGATGGAAACCAGTGAAAGCCATATTTATCCAGCCAGACAAATAAAGATTACTTTCTACATATTTGGGTAATCTTTAACCACAGGCTTTGGACTCAATGAGACGCATGTATGCCAAATGCAATTTCTGAGTTTTTTGTTGGCTTTCTTTTTTTAAGATGTGATACACTAAAACACTTTAGCCAGCGAAAGGATGCTTACTGCTGTTTACAACTGTGAGCTGCAAAATGCATAAACTACCTCTGTAACAATTCAGGCTTTAGTTTGACCATTTGCTCCCTTTCTTCAAATTTTCATATTTAAGATACAGTTTAAAAGTTGGCATCTTTTCTACACCACTGATTTGATCTTTTAAAATGTTGCATTACAATGTAGTTATTTAACCATTTACTGTATCAGGCTACCTGCCTAAAAACAAAACACCAAAAAGCCAACAGGATTCTCTAAAGCTTACGGTCCATATACTTTTGTTGGTTTTATTTTTTACTTTTAAAATATCTCTGTGGCTTTCCCTAAAAACAGTCTCTGAAGATCTTGTGTTTTGCTTCATTAGCGATTACAAAGGAAAGCTAACTAAGGTTAACTTGTCTCATTTTTACAGTAACAGCTACAAGGCAACCAGAAGAGCTTGCCTCGTAGCCGTGTTTTCTTGCCCATGCCCCACATGGGACACTCCACAGCATTTCACCAGACAAGCGTTCAGCCAGAACCGCCCCGAGCGCTGCCAAACCACCAACCTCACCCTCGCCACTTCCCCACGCCCCAGGAAGAGCAGCCCCCCACGCTTCCCCCAAGAACACCAGTTGTAAGCACCACTGCAATATAAGGGGATACCATCTTTTATCACCGTGCTAGACGAGCGAGCCGTCAAAATTACTGGAAGCACACATGAGATGTTTGAGCATGAATTTCAGAATTTGCTGATAGACTTTTCAGAAACGATTTTTCCTGTTCAAGGAAAATTTTTATTTCTAGCTTGCCTTTCTGAGAGGTTATCACCATCATATACCTCTTCTGCTTCTCCTAAGAGGGAGATGCAGCTTTCCAAAAGCACACCTTAAAAATAACAACTATGAAGCCTGCAGTAGACTAAGCTGCTACAGTGATTTACTCTTTTGCATTAGCAAAGAAAACAGTATGCAGTTCTCCATACTGTTGCCTAATAATGATTTCACCCGTTTCTTTTGGTCGGGGTTGGGGTTTTTTTTTCAGGTATTTTAGGGAACTTTCTCATGGGGTCCTCCACAGTCGGACTTTCAGCATCTCAGAAGGCGCTAAGTAAATACACGGTCAAAAATGTCGTTTACCATATGAAGAAGATAAAACTTTCTCTACAGCAGAGAGGTCTAGCGACAAGATTTAGACATCACTAAGCTATCCGTATAACTGAAAAACAGAAACCGCCGAGCAAACCGCCCCCGTAAATATTTATCCCGTCGCTAAGAAAACACAACTCCTTTA
>VZSZ01005272.1:0-77020 GCA_013398815.1 Ibidorhyncha struthersii | reverse complement strand
CGCCTCGGAGGCCGGGGGCCTGCCCCCCAGCCCGCCCTCTATTCCCCCAGTGCCACTGGCTTCACGGTTTTCCAACCGGGAGCAAAACAAGCTCATTTCCACTAATTATAATTACACCGTCGCCCTCGGCGAGCCTGGCTGGACACGTACATGATTGCATGCCGTGGACGAACGCAAATTAGTCCTTCAAAAGTGCAGTCAATTTTAGAATAATTTGAAATACACTACAGTTTTGTCAGGGAAAAAGATGCCGAAATACCCTCTATTGGCTAAACAATAGAATAAACGGGGTTTGAGGATTTAGGAGTTGAAAGACCCGAATCCAACAATTATGTAATATACATTAAAATATTAATTCTCAGCATAGCAGCGGTGAAGCTGTGAAACGCAGGAGCAGGTCCAGGGTTTCCCCAGAACGCAGGCAGCCTTCCCTCGCTCCTGCAACAGCCTGCGCACACACACGCTCCCCTCGCTCCGAAAAGACAGCCCTCCGGCGACACCAAGCCATCTTAGCTTGGTCTTCAAATACAGATCCGACGGAGCAGTCTCACCTATGGCTCAGTGAAAGCGTAAGGAAAGCCCTAGGTAACTACTTGTGAGAATGCTGCTGTTTCGGTCATTTCCTACTCTGTACACATCAACAAATCTGTTCAATTCACCCTTACGGTTTGATTCAAGGGCACTGAAGTTCCTGCCATATGGTTGGGCTCTCAGACAGATACCTGCAACCAGCACAGCAGCCAGGCAGCTTTTGGTGTTGGGTTGGTTNTTTTTTTTTTTTTTTTAGTTTCTACACAGACAACTCAAGAGACTCCAGCTTCTGCAATTTTTCCTTTTGTTTTTTTTTTCCCCTCCTGCAAAGTTTTCTGCCCAAGTTCAGAGCAGAGCAGAGCATACGCTGAACACGATCTGAAGCTGCAACGTTCCCCTATAATTTTCCTCAGGTGCAGCGGGAGCTGGAGCCGCTCAGCAGCCCTCCAGACCGAGGCACTCAAACAGAAGCAAACGTGTAGTCAGCTCCTGTTGACCTGAGGGGAAACCATCTTTTTCTTTATCACCCAAACTAGCACAAAAAGAGTAGAAAAAAGAACACATGTCTAAAGGAGTGGAATTACTGTCTCTAAAACGCATCAGTTTCCTCATTAGTACCTTAAAAAAACCTATCTCATATGTATTATTACTTTATAATAGCTAAGTGTGCCAGGTGTTAGCACGCTCAGATAAGGCAAAATCACTGCCCCCATAGCACATGAGATCCTGCTTCTATGTGGTTTTGCATATCTCCCATCCAACACTGAGTCCTCGCAGTCTTTTTCGTCTCCCAGTGAAAATGGTTCTGCCCATCAAACCTTGGCATTTATGCCATTATCCATTAAACTGCAGTGCTGTATATTTTATGAGAACAAAATGGTCTTGAGTTGACTTCATACCTCAGATATGAACAGAGCTGTACATATCCCAGGAGACTATTACTGTCTTCCTTTGCTAGCACATCGCATGCAAAGGGGAAGGGAAAAAAAAAACATAGGCTGCACATACACATTAAATAATCACAGGAAGCAAATTAATACCCAAATCATCAGAGTAAGAAAGAATTTGAACATTATCGCTGTGGGGATTTAGAAGTACTTTTATACATGCATGCATAATGCCCTGTAATGTTCACAGCTATCTCTGCCCTTTCTCCAGACCGCGAGCGCACTCGATGCAGTGGGGACGATGGCTACTCTTCCTCCAGCCTCGCAGCGGGCATTCACAGCAAATCCTCAGGGATCAGCCTCTGCCCCAGCCCAAAGGCGAGTGTAACCTGGCAGCGTAACCAGATTTATCTTTTGAACAAAATGTGCTTCAGAGTAAGCAGTCAATGAGTTGAATAATAATTAGAAATCACCGTTTTCCTCTCTTTTGGAGTACTACTATTGCTGATTCCTTCTCTTTTGATAATGATTGGCAGATATTTTCTCATGGTAAAAAAAATCGCCAACTTAACTGCTAATCTCTTTGTCTCAGTCAGGACCCACGTAGTAACCCCAACAATCATTCGCTAGTGGTAGAAAACTTGGTATATCAAGTATTTATTCTGCACAAGAGGTTTGGGGTTTTTCCTAATTTTAGATACAGATACCACAGACAGATTTTGTCATTTGAACGGTGACCACCTTTCATCTAGCAGCCTGCCTTTCTCAGAGCAACAGACAAAAATTGCATACGAATATGGCTCCGGCTCTCACTTATTTAGTATTTTTCTCTATAGTGGTACCACTTTTGATTCTCTACAAATTAAGAATCACTCCCTCTACCTCAAATTAAGTTTGATAGTCTCTGGGTAGTCGAAAGACTATTCTAGTTGTGTCTCTGCTCTTTCCCAAAATGCCTAACCACAGCCTGGGCTCTCTGTAGTCAACAAAGAGGAACATGCTCCACCAGAGGCTAAGGGCACCTACTGTTAGGTTCCCGCTCTAAATTACTGTCTAGAAAGGGCTTTCTCCCTCTCCTTTGACTTTGAGAACTCCCCTGCCCTCAGAAAAATTTAGTGTCATGAATACACCACGCTCTCAATTGTAAGAAATTACTTAAGGCTTTGCAAAAGTAGCAGAGAACTGCCTAACCTGCGAGGAGCGAGCAGCCCTGCAGGTCACACAGCTTCGCTCTGCACCTTCCTGGAAAATACAACCATGGAGGAATAAGACCCCAACCCCTCAGATGCTTTTGAGCCCTACAGCAAGTAGCAGAGATGATGCATTTGTTTACATCTCTACTGATATTTGTAAGAATATTTATTGCAGTAACTTAATATGCTCTGAGAATACTTACTTAATGGTATAAAGTAAATGCTCATCACAAATTAAGGCACATTGAAGAAGACTATAGTTTATAAAGCAATGTTAAGAGAAAATTCAAAAGTTCTCGTGTTTCCTTCCCTATTTGATATATATATTCACCTTCAAAGGTTGGTATTATTTTGTTTAAGCTGAAGATAATTTTTCAAGTTTTTAAAACCACAAACAGCATACAATTCATGACATTTAGAAAAACATCTACACCAAAATTACATAGTTTCCAGTGGACACAAGTCGAAGCTTACTTCCCATCAGTACTGCCAGCTCTTAATTAATAAAAATTCACACCATCCAATTCTTTTCCTGTTGGCAACATTTCTAGCACCTTTACCAGTTTGTCATGTGGCATGCTGCAATTAAGAACGTCTATTACTTCTAATGAAAGACTAGAATGAATTACAGAAATCACCCGCAGAGCTATATAATCCCCAGAAGAACGGAGATTACAGTGCAACAGACCAAAGAAACAACATTTTTAGGTTTTTTTGGTTGGCGAAACATTTTTGAGTGGAGAGACCGCAGGATGGTCTGGCCATGGTAATGGCCAGTCAGCATTTTAGAAGTACACTGGTGCTTAAACCATGGAATGCAAAAACTGTAATTGGCATTTCACATACACATTTGCGCGTTAGGAGCATAATGTGTGCAGGAGGAACTGTGGAGCAATATGGTTTGGTATCTCCATTAATATTGGTAAATGCATCATTCAAGACGGTGCCAGAAGGGATTCTGTGTACTCTGCACATTTAGCAGACATTTAGCAGACTGACTCCTTTAGAAACATTTCAGAGGGATTTTTGTGTGTTGTCTAATAGGATTGCATTTTTTTCCACCCAGGAAACCAAACGCCCTAATCAAATGGGGCCAAATCCTTAGCTGCGCAAGATTTACCCTGCAGACAGTGAAGACAACCCGGGAAGGACAGTCACGCTTAGTTATTTTTCCCTTTCTCAAATTTGGACCCGCTTAGGTTTTAAACACTTCCCTTCTGCTTGGTAATCTAGTTAGGGCAGCTGCAGCAGCCAGCGCTTTGTCTTCTATATTCGACCTCTTCATCCGACCACATACTTCATTTAATTTGCCAAATGCTCCCATTCAGGCAAGAATCTAGCCCCACAGAGAGGTACTTCTGCCATCTGCTTTAGACATTTAACTGCAGCTTAGCTTAGCACACCTACATTTCAAAGCCTAAGTTCCCCATTCAGTCAATGAGAAAGGCAGATGCAAGAGTCCAACTTGTATAAAGTCTCAAAGAGGAGAAAAAAATCCCGTATGATAGCAAACGTTAAACACGTTCCAAACTTATTCAGGGCAGGCCTTTCCTCTACAAAAGGGCACAACTGTTATTGTCAGGTATTTTTCTTTTTGAACATACTATGAAACAAAACAAGTGATCCGCTGGGATCCTGGAAATCCCACGTTCTCATGGTTTCTCCTGGTTCAGCTTGGGCTAGGCAATGACCCTAAGGCTGTTGCCAATTTGAGATTTATTAGCGTGCATCCTAGATGCTGAGCTGGAGGGATTCTATGGGTAAATTTCATACCTGCAGGCAGGGCGAGACAAAGTTTTAGGATACTGACCAATTAAGGAAAAGTGATACTTGGATAACAGTCAAAGTTCAAGGGCACAGTGTAGGACGCACCGTATCACACAAGTGTAACCGTGTGTTTGTGTAGAATATACAATTAGTACTGATGCAACGGAACAGGCTTGAAGAAATGAATTTAAGTGCACCAGTTTGTGACCAACAGCTGCTATGCTCTGAGTACGAAGGAATAACAAGTGCAACCTGGCTCCCTGAAAGCAGTTTAGAGGAAGGAAATTCTACTCAGTTTACTTACAATGCCTGCAGCAGGCTTAGAGAGGTCCACTCCAGCGTGTTTGCCTCAACATAGTTACAGAAAGAAATTTAAGCTTATGATCTTGTGTAGTACAAGTCAAACACAAGCCTGTTCATTGCAGCGTGCACTGATCAGTAGCTCACTGATCAATGACACATTTTTGTAGTATCGATGAACTTAAGGTTTGGGATGAAGTAGGGAAAGCAACAGGAACTCTGTTATGGGAGGAAGAACACACAGAAGCACTACGGTAAATTGCATGAAGTCTTCTAAAGCTTACTTAAATGGAGTGGAGAATACATGTTACAAGTATGATAGGTACTACTGAATTGTTTTACTAATTGTATAATGTTTCTTGGCAAAGCATTTTAAAGACTGCTTTCAAACTGAAATTTCCCACACATTATTATTCTTTATTTCCATGCAAAGTAAGGTACTGTAGTTAAAAAAAATCATAAACAGCCTCTAAGTTTAGTTTTTGCAGGGAAAGAAAAAGGCATATATAGCAAATAAAAAAATCAGATTAATAAACCCTGACTTTATCAGAATAGTATGAGCTTTGATTATAAATACCATTTTTAAAGCTTAATATCTGTAGCAGAGATTTTCCATAAACCACTTCCTTTTAACATTTGCCTTTTTTTTTAAAAAAAGTTGTAAATATATTGTGATAGGATTCAAAAGGCATGCTAGTTAATGGCCGCAAAAATAGCTTTGAAAAGGATTTATGCAGGAAGTGTATGTAACAGACTTCAGCTTTGGATATTTAGAATAAACTTCAAATTATGTTTTAAGAGCAGGGAGACTGCAAAGACAAGCTTAATGTAATATGGCATCACCGTGTCTCCAGCAGAGCAGAACTCCCCTCTGAAGGTCATGCTTCCTGTCCTCTTTGTTGGGTGCCTGTAGTTGGGCACAGAACATGCAACATATGCTTCCATGCTTAGTTATTTTAAAGGAGTACAGCCCAGGCTGTCATACACCCATGTGCTCTTTCTTGGTGGCAACACCAGCTTAAAGATGTCCCAGTCTCACCTGCTCATTCCCATCCCCGCGGGGCTCTCAGACTTATTTCTGCAGGCAAATGTCTGTAGAAATGCTCTGTGAGTGAACCAGATTCATTAACTGATGAGAGGTGAGGGGGAAATAATTTTAAGCTTTTACCTTTGGGGTTTTTTCTTAGAACCAGTTACTGGTTTAATTTTCCACCATGCCTTCACAAACAACTGAGCCAGCAGAAGCAAGTAAACAATTCACAGGCAGGGCACAAACTTCTCGAGCCAGCTACACCACTGAGAAAATGGCGCGAGGAACTGTGACCCGAGTGTCCCACGCAGAGAGCATAAGCCTATTATTTACACCTAGAGGCATTGCTCCCTCGGCTATAGTTTGATGTGCATTTAAGCCAGCACAGCCACTGAAAAGAAAGCAGTCCCTGCATCTGTGACTGCCCTTGGCCATTCATTTCCACGCTTGCATCACCTCAGGTGTGCCACCACTGCCTTCATTGTATGACTGTGTGGTCAACTGGGGTGGCAACTGACCTAGGGACATTAGTTTTGCTGGGCTATTTTTCAGCCAGGTCAGATTCCCCATCTCCCTCACTGCATGGCCACACAGATGTCTCTGCCAGCATAACGAGAAGGAGAGCAGGCTGTACCTCTTAACTTTCTCAAGCCGCCACAAGGGCTGCCTTAACCGCTTGCCAAACTACAGCCTTAAGTGAAATGTCAAGGAACTGGGGTTTAGGCTTTGTCCTCCCAGCCCAGGGGCGTTCATTATTACCACACAGTGACAGTTCATTTGCATTGAAAAACGTACTTAAGTTTCTGTCAAATAGAAATGGACACTTTAAAATTAAAGTTTTACCATAAAACAAGCAAAACAAGGTGAACCACAGGCAGGGGGTATAATGTCAACCTTCCTTAAATATGTCATGTTAAAACTCCAGGGAGCTTGTCTCATTAGAACTGTATATTATTTCACCGGAAAAAAAACCCAACCAAAACGTTTTCTTCCCAAAGCATTTTTTTCTTGTTAAAGAAAAAGATAAGTGAAAACGAAAATATCAGCGGAGCTAGGCTTCACATTGCTTTTAATTCCCTGTGACAGTAACCATATGCAAGTTTCCTACAGAGAAATCTTGTATGGTTTGTTTTAAAACTAGCAATATTATCATATAATAAACATTTTCATAATGCATATTCATAAGGAGCAGAGTTAAGGTTGCTAATGCAACCTGCACTTTCACGTACTTGACTGCTTTCTGTGCAACAGCAACATTGTGAGTTGCTTTTTTGTGTTTTGTTTCTACACAGTATTGTTACATTATTCATTTTTCAAAGGAATAAGAAGGTATTACATATAATGCATCTTGCAAAACATTCACTAATGGCAGCAGATCTTCATAAGAACTGCGTCTCCATTCATTGTGCTCCTATTAAAGTTAACTGTAATCTATTTATTATATCATTAAACTTAATATATTGTAAGATGAATTCTATTTATAGATGCAGTAATAGCTGTGCTAATCACTCAAGTTCACATTGAACAGGGCTGTGCTGTCTGAGACACAGCAGCAGTTGCTTCAGAGACCAAAGTACAGTCCTAAATTTCCCAAAGAGATGACCTTGCGCGCTCTATCCTGCGCAAGCCCGAGCGGCACCACGCAGGTGGCTGTGGCCAACCAGTCTGGTGTCACCCTGCCCTGCCGAACAGCCCCTGCAACCCGCCGGCACCCACGCTTGCTCTGTGGAGGAAACTGGCACCGCGCATCCCATCCGGGTTCCTCCCTTGGCCCGCTCTTCTCCTGGATATCCTTACACACCACTGAAGACAAGGGCAGCAGCTGCCACGCCAGCAGCCACTCGGGCACAGGGTACTCAGTGGGGCAAGGTAGAGATAGCAGTCCGCATCTTACTTTTTGGGTGCTTAAATAGTCATTTTCTAAAATACCACCCCCAGGCTCCATTTTTAGTAAATTTTATATTCCTGTTATAGCCATTGCACAGATTCTGCCTGTGACACAGTCCATAAAGTTAGAAAACCATGCACTTGAGACTGTTCTTAAATCCTACCATAGGCACACAGAGCACAAGCCTTTCTTGCTGATCAACAGATGACGACCACAATACAGGAAAAAAAAAAAAAAAACAAAAAAACAACCAAAACCAAAAAACCCCCAAAACCCTCCAAAACCCTAATAGGGATCAGCTCCTTTTTGCAATATTTCAACCACAGAGCTGAGTTGGTTTTGTTTATATAGACAAGAATGTTTCCAAATTGGTGAAGCATGCATTTCTGCCTTTGAACACCAGTGGTCAAACTGCTTTCACTCAAATATAAGCAGGTTGGGAAATCAAAGCAGGTTGGGAAATCACCCTTGTACAGAAAAAGAAAAGTCTGCTTGGACTTGGAAGGCTTTCCAAAAATGTCTGTCCTTTGCGCTGAATACAAATAGAGCAGTGGTATCTGCTGCCTATTTTCTGGTAAGTTTTCCATTTTTATTTTCTTCAGAGATAGCTTAATTTTGATTGCCAAGAAGAGTGCTTATTTATCAGGCATAATCTACAGAAATCTATTTACAGAATAGTTTCTGTCCCTCATCTTTGGTACGTGCGAATGATAATGGGTTAGTGGTGAGCTTTTAGGCTACAGACAGAAGAATTCCTGGAATTATGGATTATACCAGGAGGATTTAGGAAGAATTTGAAGAAAAAAAACCTATTAAAAATGTCAAATCTCTTTTCCTACCTGCGTTACCTAAAGAGCGTACAAAGGTTACAAAACCAAGCATTCAAAGGAGTTTGAAATGACAGGTGTAAGATGCTGTTACTCCTAAAAAGCTGCTTACTGAGACATCTCTGTGCATGGTGCATACTAAATAAAACACGGGTTCTGTGGAAAAAACAGCATCTGAGGTTGTAATTTAAGATACATCGTTACCTACATGTGCACGTGCATCTACCCACTTGTGCACATGCATCAAGTTTGAAAAGACAAAAACTTGCGAATGTTTTAGGCATGGCATCCTGGCAGCGTTTTATAACATCAAGGGAATTTAATTTCGCCCTCCATCATGTGGCAACACCGTGACTCCTTGTTCAGGTGGCATGGAACAGCCTGAGCCCCCACATGATGCCCCACCACTGCAAGTAACCAGCAGTGAGGAATACAGCAGGATGCCACCCTTGGGGCAACAGCACTAGAGGAAGGTGAAACATGATGTACCAGTAAGTTTCAGGGCAGTCTGCTGATAGCAGAAGGACAGGACCCATGAATCTCAGCTTCGGAGAGGAGTTTGTTCTGTTGAATGTGTATGAATCTTCTGGACTCTCCCCATCCCTTCCTCATCCTCGCTTCTCTGTAATCACCAGCTCCAGGGTCTTCCACTCCCCTGCCCTCTGTGCCCTGTATCAATCTCCTGGCCCAGCAATTCCCCATTAGTTTCCTCCCTCCTACCCTCTCTGCAGCATCTCAGTCTAACAAGACTTACTATCCCACCTTACTACTCCTTTCCCTTTCTATCCTCTTCCACGTTTTCTCCTTCCCTGGAATTCAGGGGAAGCATTTTTCTATACAATGTCCAAGCATCAACAAGTGGGTGTATGCCTGGACTGCCCAACATAGAGGATATTTGGCTTTCCCCTCCACACACATACTTGGCCACATCTGTGGAGCAGCTGGAAGCAGCCACTATGGGGAAGATGCAGCTCTGCTCACGTTGCCTTTGGCCACAGCATTCTCAGTGAGTCCAGGGGAAGGGTGCAGGTCAGTCTGGTCAGTGCTGTGACCTGGTGGGACACAGACTCCTCACAGCCCAAAGTGTCTCTGGTACAAGCAAATGGTCATTTTTCTATGACACACACTCTGCCCTACCAGTAAGTGATGGCGGTGGTTATAAAAGGGACAATTACATATTATACCTGCTTGATCCAGCTCCTTTTTCTCACCACAACCCATGCCTACAGTAGAGCAGAGTAAGGCATTTATCATCTTCCACAAACCCTCATGATTTATTTCCATGACAACTCTCCCCTCTCCAGAGGCCTGGGGGAGCTGGTTTCTCCCGAGTACATTCTTCGGGCCTCGGAGAATCGATGCCAAATCTGCACACAGCAGAAAGGAATGCCAGGCATGCCGGGGTCACACCAGATGCTTTGAAGCCTCGCTAACCCACTGCCATTAACCTTATGTTGTGCAATTTCACGTCAAAAGGGGCTACACGCAGAGGGAGCATGCCAGCAAACCTGCCCTGTCTAAACAAACTCTTCCCTGAACAGGTGCTTTCAGTCCAGAACCAATACAACATGCTTGCCTGCCTCTCCAAGAAATGTAGCACTGCACAATTTAGGATAAGTAGTCCCTTATCCAGACAAGAGGAATGAGAATTGTTAATCAATTTTTTTTTTTTTTCACACCGAATCTAGCATTATTTAGGTAAGATTAGGGATAGATACCTCTAATACATTTGAGCCCAGAACAGATATTTATAACAGACATCTCTCATAGAATGCAAAAAGTATGAAATAAGGTGGCACAGTGTTTCAGAGATATTTTCAAACAGTGCTACCTGTATGAAACCTAAGAACCGCAGCACCAACATGAAAATGGCCGTACCTGTCCACTGTTGTGTCTAAGCTTCTTTTGGGAAACCATTTTGTTCAGTAAAAACTTATGCACCCTTTATCAAGCTGTAATATTTATACTGGAATTAAAAAATTACCAGTCAAACCCCACCGTTTCTACCCTCAAGGAAAACTGCATATCGTAACCTTTACATAACCTCAGACATCGCATCTTTAATAATTTCTCCAAAAGTTCTGTCAACTTGCCGGTTTGGTGTGATGCAACTGATGCACTCCCTAAACCGATCCATTCACTGTGGGAGAAATAGCAAGTCAGTTATCTAGATTCCTGTGTTTTGAAACTTACAATTTATTTATTTATAGACAGGATGGAGCAAATTAGAGATTTCAGAAATTTCTGGCTTGCTGTTCCATTCAGTTGTAACCACAAAATTAGATGGCAACCATGGTTTTAAAGTCTGTAATATTATGGAGACTCTTAGTATTTCACAAATCCAGTTACTGAAGGAAACTTAGTCCATCTAGTGTTACTGATTTATCAAAAAAATGAAACCAATGAAATACAACAAAGCAAAATGTCTAGGAATACTCCAAGTCACCAATGTGGTTGGCTCTATGGGGAAGTTTATTCTTTGCATCTTAAACTATTCTAATATTCTAGAAAGATGCAAAATATTACAAACCATTTTTGAAATTGGTATACGAGAAGAGGGATTAAAGATGTTGCAATAAAGCTTGTGCAAACATACGTCCTAATTCCTATTCCTTCTCTTTTGCTGAAAGCAACTGCTAAAGCATGTTATTAGCTATAAGATTGATAAAGTGATGCCAGCGATGTTCTGACAAATCTCTAGGGTTTCTTTTTTTTGCCCACTTTCCTTTTATTATCATATTCCATCTCTAATATTCAATCAGTGCCAAACTGGTTTACGTATGCCAATCTTTCTCACAGAAATGGAAAAAGAAATCCTTCTATACGTCGTAGGCCTGCTGATGTGACAGAGAGAGACTGAATGTTAGTGGGAAAGAGAAGCAGGAGGGTGGAGGATGAGAGCACCGGTCTGCAGTCTGGTATTTAGCAAAAGTCCCAGTTTTCTGATCAGAAAGTTGGCAAAAATCGAAGTGCAGAGTACCGTTAGGTTCCTTGTAATTTAACCTTCAATGCGAGCTTCGCACATCGTGTGGTCTCTTTCCTTCAGTCTAATTGCATATGCAGAGCAAACTAGTGCCTTGAAAACTGGCCAGATCTAAATAACCCCCATTTTACTATCTACCTCCACCAAAATGTGCTACAATCCACTGACTAGATCATTTGCTTATCAACCTAACTTTAAATCTCTATGCAGTTATTTAAATACAGTCCCAGTTGTTGGCTGAATTCCCCCTTGGGACAAGATTTGAAAATGTTCACTTTTGTCCCTTGTAAAATCATAGACAATGTTTAGGAATATTTGATGAAAAAGAAAATTCTGGGAAGAAGTCATTTGCTGCTTGTATAAATATATTTCCTTATTAAAATTTGATAAAAACAGTCTTAATGGAATACTACAACCTCATTCATGCTTTTGAATAAAGTGATTTAAAATGGCAAGAACAAAGTTTAAATACACTTTTTCCCAGCTAACTGTCGACAGCTTTTTTACGGCCTGCAGGGACAGGTATGACTCATGCCTAGGCTGTTCTTCAAAAACTATTTTAAAATGCAGATTTTTTTCCACTCGTCTATTGTGCTTTACAAGTAACTGCAAACTGAAAGAGACTAAAATTAGAAGGCAGACCACTATCATCAGAGGGATTAGAAACTCCTAGGCTATGTTGATTCAAAAAGCTGAATTGGTTGACCAATACGAGGGACTCTTATGTTGGTTCCTACTAGATTTCTGGCAAACTTCATTCAAAGTCTCTCCTGGTTACAAATTATTTGAAATCCCTCTGTTGGGGACCAGTGGATGGTCTCCGGATTTGCATGCAACATTACAATGAGCAACCCTCTTACTCTCTGGTACACAAGAATGAAAAAATGAAGGTGTTCACCCTAACCTAAGTAAGTAGGCACGAGAACGCTACCTGGTCACAAGTCATCTGGCAAAAGTTTGGGTTTTTTTTAAACCAACAACTGTAGCAACAGTCTTTTCATGTGCCTTATGAGAAGTACGCTAATATTTACTGATTCTGATTAACACAAAGTAAGTCCGGTAGAAAGGTAATTTAAGAAGGAATCCAACAGCCTCAAGTTTAGGCTGAGCAATCAACCTGCCAAGGAAAACGGAGCAGAAGATGCTAACCTCCCCTGTAATTCAGAGCGGCATTTTAGGTACTGCTGACTGCTGGGTTAAAAGCTGAAACAATAAGATACATTTCAACTTAAGATAGGGATGTCAGCCTCCTTATCAGTACAGTCCTTCAAAGAGTCCTCTGAAATCCTCTTCCTTTTCGACAGACAAGCCTCAAATCTGTGGCAAGATGTGTGGGCAGTGAAAAGCCACCAACTAGGTGCTCTCAGAGTAGTATCTCGTTAACCAGAAAATCTGAAGAGGCTTTGTGCTGCTTCATGCAAAATACCGAGGGAAAAAAATACTAAGTACTTAATTTGCCACATCACAGAGGAAAGTTAAATATCTCTCAGCAGGTGAGGATACCAAGAAGCAAGAACGTTTACACTAACTGGGATTTGTTCACTTCCCCGTTCATGATAACCGTTACTATGTTACATGCATCTAGTTTAAGAATGGATTTAATTTTTATTTTTTTTTCCCTTTTACAGCAGGTGGACAGCAGGACGTTTTGTGTTGCACTCTGAAGAGCTGGAGAAATGTGAATAGTGAGCTGGGTTAGCTGTTCAGTACCACACACTAAATGTGGGAAAGAGAAAAGAGGAAGACTTGGCCAGACCTGCATTGATCTAAAGCATGGGTCAACAGTTCCAAGACACGGAAAATCCAATTCATTTCCCATTTCCAGGTTCCAGGGGACATCTATTACAATCTAAAAGGTATCTGTTTTGAAGAGCTGTGATCCTAAAGCTGTTCTCTAAGAAGAGGCAGTGTACACCAAGGTTAAAGAGATGGCTGTAGCAAAAGAAATCTCATCTCAGAGAAAAAAACATGAGAAAGACAATTGTAATGCCCCCCTCCACCCCCACAAAACTCAGACTTTTTTGTTGCAATAGAAAGTGGAACTCTAACTTACAGGTTTAGCAGATACCCAAGTATGAGAGAATGGGGGTACCAGCCTGAGGAGCCTAAAGGCTGTGAGAAAAACCAGCAGGCCAAATCCAATCCTCTCTGTCTTTTGAAGGCTATTTTCTTTATCTGCATCTGGCAGTTAGTATTTGTCTAGTTTTATAGCTACCTAAATATGCAAATAAGCAAAGCGTCCGCAACTGCTGAGGAGAATCTGCACTCAAGGATACGTAATACCTACAGAGATCCCAATGACTGGTTCAAATACAATCTTTCCTCTCTACCAAGGTACCATCAGAGTTAGCACTTGATGAAACAGAACAGGTAACTGGTCTCCAAACAAGACCCCACCATGCAACCATCTGGCTGATGGTGTCAAGAAGTGTTTTCAGGGCAGTTTGAAATTAGACGGACAAAGGCTGCTGCAGTATCATCCAGCTGGGCCTCTGTCACATATCTAGCTTCTGCTCTCTAATGTAAGTTGGAACAGTAACATCTATATCTGAACAAATCCGGTCCTGCCCAGTGAAAACCTCAGCCTGAAAGAAATTACCAACTGATTGCTTCCAGACAACACAAGAATTTCAGGAATGCAAATTAACCACTTTATGCCCCTGACAGGTCCTTCTAAACCTTCTACCAGTTCTTCCAGTTTTTCATCTCCCCAAAACAAAAATCACAGTTCTCAGAAATACTCTGAAAGAGCACACAGCTAAGAAAAAAATTCCCAGTGCTCAGATGTTAAGCCCCCCTCCCCCTGGCATTAGTGTCTTCAAAATGTTTTTAAATGAAAGGGAAAAGAGGAGCAGCTTGCAGTAGTTTCCATATAATGCAATTATACAACCTTTTATCTGTATGGATCCCAGCACAGAATTGCATTATTCCTTTCAAGGCCTTTGGGAATGAGGTGAGAATATTATCTTGATCTGCATTAAACCAGTAACAGAATTGAGTATATTTGCTTCTTCACGTTAAACTAATTTTAAGGAGCTCCTAATACATTTGTTGGCACTTTTTGGGAGTGACCTCAAAGGCGGAAAGGAGGAAACCAGATAGCTCTATGTGTATAATAACGGCTTGTCAAATAACACCAATATTCCTTGTAATAAGATCACCCTTTCAAAGGAAGAACTACTTAAAGATACGGTAGAGACCCCAGCTCAGTAGGACCGAATGGAGCGAGGGGCCCACCAGCTGAGGGCTTAACTAACCTAAAGAAGGAAGGGACTAAAAACTTGGCTAGGAATCAGGCTGTTTCTTCATGTTGTCATTTCCACCTTTTGGTTGTAAAGAAACCCTGGGGCAATGGCTGGGAACAGCAAGTCTACAAGTACACGCTCTCCCTATTACTGCCTCTATACAGACCAGAGAGGATGACTTTAGACTACATCATAGAAAACAGCAGTTGACAAGAAGATAAATCTTTTAGAAGAGGAGGATACTGTGATTTTCCCAGTTCAAAAACCATTTTCAAATCTATGGGAAGATGACCACTGACAATCAAACATGTTTTGCATCAAGAACAATCCTAGACCAGAGGCTCATGTACTCCAGAAACATTCCTCATGCCTACTGCTATCTCTTCCTAATGAAATGCCTGCACCCCTCTACAGATTTGCTTCACTGTAAGACAGGGACAGACTGTACCTTTCATAAGCTTCTCTGAAACAAACTAGTCAAAACCGGCTCTTGACACGGAAAGCCACGGCTATATCCTCTTCTGGATACAGCTGTACCAGAAGAAGAGGTTACTCTTCCCTCCTTAACCTGTTTCAGTCAGTGAGATAAGTTGGTTTATACAACTATATATAGTAGCAGATCTTTGGCAATAAATGCACTTTTTTTCCCCCTTAAACAGGCTAAGAAGTTATGGCATGAGCCACTTAATTGGCAGATCTGAAACAGCAGAAGTCTGCTGGCAGGATGCATGACAAATACCTGCAAGTAGCCTGAAGGGTGGCAGTTTATTCAGCCAACATAGCTGAGTTGGAAGATGACATGTTCACAGTACCAACTGGTCAGGCTCACAGAAGCCAAAATACATTGGATTCCCTACTGGTAGGATAAGTGATCCGAATTCACTGGGAGCTCATGGTATTACCAGGATTTGAACCGAGATCTTATAACCCCATATTACTGCCGCTTTAACTATTAAGAGCTCTTCAATCTGATACACAGAGTGGCATACCTGAGTTTCAAGAGTGGCTTGCTTTGAGAAATTCTAGAGGTAAACGACTTAATCCAATGTCAAGAGATCTATCCTAAAATTCAGTTGTTTCCTATCCACTGTTACAGTTACAGGACCTTCTTCTCCTGTACTAGCAGACCCAGCTCATTCACACACAAAAAATACAAACAATTTGTCTTTTTCTTTTTTTAAAGGAGTCCAGAGTTCTGTTCCTAGTGCTGCTACATGCGACTTTGTGCAACATCTCTTGGCTCTGTGAAGGGAAAAACTATAGTAACCTACTCAGAGGACAGACATAGAAGAGGCCTATGTTCTGTTAAGACTTACATGTTAGTAAATATACATGGAGTCAGCTCATAGACAGCTAGTGGCAGCCGGTTGCAGTGAAGACCCAGATTCATGGTCCCCTGCTTTCTCAGTTTATGACACGGGTTAGAGAAGCAGTGAGAAACAGCAGCACAGGGTTTAATACATACTAGCAGATAAAGTATAAACTTTTCAGAGACCCTGGATATGTGGGCTGATGCCCACTCCACAATGATTCCCTTACTATTGCTCAGGTCAGCTAAATGAAATTGCACTTTCATTCTGCAGGCATAAAATGATACATCAGAGAAACAAACTCTATTACCTTTTTATTGATGTGTTTTGAAAGCAGTTTTGGTTTCACCAGATGGAAAGGTTTTCCAGTGAAATCAAAGCCATTCTACTCAGATATTATTCATAACATGCATTTGCATCCACATAAAAGTTTCCATTTCAAAACCAACTGATTTTTATTAAGGAACATATATGTACTCCAAGTCCTACAACATCTTCAAATCACACATTTCCTTCACCCCCTTCCACAGACCTTGTACTGCCATGCCAATTCACAAGATGATTTTACTACAGAGCCCTTGCTCCTGCTATATCGATGACAACAGAGCCTCCCTAAGACTGCGACTACCCTCCATGCTGACATGGTTACATTCCTTCTGCTGGAAGCAGTGCCCAGCGTGCCCCAGGTGCTAAGAGGCTTGCCTCAGTCATCGGTCACTCTCCCTCTCCTCTGCAGCCCCCTGCACCCGCCAGCAAAGCAGCTCTCATGCAAACAGCCCGACCTAATCCACTCCAATCAAACAAGCCAGGTTGGCAGAGCCCAACTATTTAAAATATCCATTTCATTTTGACAAACAACTTTGCCAGCAGATTTGAGAGGGCATTTTCCTTAAACAGAGGGCTTGTGCTGAGCTTACCCAAGCAAACAATCTACCAGACTTAGACACGTATTTATCAATGACTGCAACGGTATAAACTAAGCCCCTGGATTTTGTAGAGACATGGCTGTGGAGCATCAGCATATTCCTTCTACCAGTTGTGCCCACAAACAGCTGGAAGAAATAGTATCTTAAGCTGCTACAGCTTCTTGTTAAGACTGGATCTGAGCTCTTTGCCAACAAAAGTGCTCTTCGCCCAGCTTAGCTGTAACCAAATCAAGGAGTTGGTTAGCTGAAAAATAGAAGGTAAAAGTTGGGACTGTTCAAGGTATAAGACCTTATGGTTACATCAGCAAAGCTATTACACAAACGATCATCATTTCTATGAAAAGTGCTCTGGCAGAAGCAACCATACTCCCTTTTTTCTTTAACCAGAAAATCTCTGTATGCTATTGTGAAAGCATATTCATCACCCATGTGATTTGCCTGTAAAAGTATAAGCTGTCACAGATGACCTCTGAATGGATAATGAAAAATAATATGCTAGGCTACAATTTAGACCATACTTTGGCAATAAAGATACCAAAAAAAACCCCAGAAGATACCAAAAACTTTGACAGAGCCTAATCTGTTTACAGAAGTTTAGGACATCTGCTAACTGACTTGAAGGACACCTTTAAAGGCTGTATCTGCAGGCTCTTTAAGAAATCCACTCATGTACAGAAATCTGCAACAGGAAAAAAATCCTGGGAGGGAGAGTTCAAATATACAAAAAAGTACAAAGTCAAAGACAGTACAAAGAATTTATGACCTTCTCTCTCTGTGTGTCTTTTTTTAAAACTCCTGTTTGAATACCTGATCTTCTTTTGGGGTTTGTGGGTTGGTTTTGTTTTGTTTTTTTTTCCCACTTTATTTTTTAAAATCTGTTCACTAGTAAATAAACAGAACAGGCAATTTCTCTCCCACCTATTTCAGGGAAGTCAGAATAATAAGCTTTTTTTTTTTTTTAAGTTGCAGCAGGCATGAAGTGAAAGATTACTACTTACTTGAACATAGTAGATTTATTTGAATAATTCTTTAATCAGTAAAAACAAGGATTTCTTTAAACACAGAATCACAGAATAGTCAGGGCTGGAAGGGACCTCTGGAGATCATCTAGTCCAACCCCCCCGCCAGAGCAGGGTCACCTACAACAGGTTGCACAGGACAGCGTCCAGGCGGGTTTTGAATGTCTCCAGAGTGGGAGACTCCACAACCTCTCTGGGCAGCCTGTTCCAGTGCTCCACCACCCTCAAAGTAAAGAAGTTCCTCCTCATGTTAAGATGGAACTTCCTATGTTCAAGCTTGTGCCCATTACTCCTCGTCCTATCAATGGGCACCACTGAAAAAAGACTGCTCCCATCCCCCTGGCATCCTCCCTTCAAGTATTTGAAAGCATTAACAAGATCCCCCCTCAATCTTCTTTTCTCCAGACTAAAGAGACCCAAATCCCTCAGCCTCTCCTCATATGAAAGATGTTCCAATCCCCTAATCATCTTTGTAGCCCTTTGCTGGACCCTCTCCAGCAGATCCCTGTCCTTCTTGAACTGGGGAGCCCAGAACTGGACGCAGTATTCCAGATGCGGCCTCACCAGGGCAGAGTAGAGGGGGAGGATGACCTCCCTCGACCTGCTGGCCACACTCCTTTTGATGCACCCCAGGATGCCATTGGCCCTCTTGGCCACCAGGGCACATTGCTGGCTCATGGTCATCCTGTTGTCCACCAGGACTCCCAGGTCCCTTTCCACAGAGCTGCTCTCCAGGAGGTCAGACCCCAACCTGTACTGATGCGTGGGGTTATTCCTCCCCAGATGCAGGACCCTACATTTACCCTTGTTGAATTTCATTAAGTTCCTCTCTGCCCAACTCTCCAGCCTGTCCAGGTCACGCTGTTAAGCAGCACAGCCTTCTGGCGTATCAGCCACTCCTCCCAGTTTAGTGTCATCAGCAAACTTGCTGATGGTACACTCTATCCCTTCGTCCAGATCATCGATGAATATATTGAACAGGACTGGACCCAGTACTGACCCTTGAGGAACATCACTTGTTACTGACCTCCAACTAGACTCTGCACCACTAACCACAACCCTCTGAGCTCTATCTGTTAGACAGTTCTCAATCCACCCCACTGTCCATTCATCTAGCCCACATGGTATATTTTTCTTGAGATGAGAAAGCTTCTCTTACCCCATAAACAATTTTCGTTCCATTTTAGCTAGGATCAGTTTCTTGTGCCAAGATGGGTGCAAAAGGCAACTTATACAAGTATTTTTATGTAAAATACTCAGGATAGTAATTACACAAGTAACTTTACAAAAGAAAGTGATTTTGTGTATTTGATGAATTTGAATGCTAGTATTTAACAATATATAAGAACTTTACCACAAAGAAATACAACACAACATCGACCTCAGCTAATGGTCAGAGACAGCTAACATTTCTTCTATGTTTGGAAAAGAAATCAAAAGAAAATAGTAGGAAAATACATTAGCTTTGCTTCTGAGAGCTGAGAGTAAAGTATTTCTATACTTATTTTAACCTGTGCCATAACTGAATTCAGCCATTATTATTTATGTCCTTTTTGTTCCAAAAATGGATGGGAACTTTACTCTCGGAACACCAGAAGCCATAAAGACAGCACACAAAGAACTGGGAATGCGATGGAGCAAGTAACCAGAGTGTAAGTCTTAAGTTCAGTACGTGATTCTCTCCGTTATCAGCAAAGGATAATTTTCTGCTATTTTCTGCAGAGGCTTCTTTGAACAGAACATTGAAGTGTGATTATATGTCCAAACCTTAATAAAATGTCAAAATCCACTGCTTCATTGTATCTGCAATTATGATGGTTTCCTCCTACACATGGGATAGGAAAGGATACAATTTTGTATTCATGGTGTTCCAAGCACTATGTTTTAAGTTGTGGCTTGATGTAAATCAGTTATTTGCCAACCAGAAAGCCATTATTATAACCTCACATTTTAATAAAAATGGCATTTTTGTTCTTAAAAATACTGCTTCAGATTTTGAATACACTTCTAGAAACTGAAGATTTTTTTAACAGTTAGAAGCTCTCACTGCAAAACAAATACCGTGGCCAACAGCTCGTGTCACCGCTATGACAAGGACGAAAGACAGCAGGCTGGGTTCTCCCCTGCAGTTTCAACTCTGCTCAAGTCAAAAGGAGAGAAATGGCCTTTGGGGAAAGAAGCTGCAAAATCTCTGTTTTGGCCTCAAAGCTTCTTCCCGTTGCCAGGGCCGAAGCTCACGCCTCCAAACTCCGGGGTCTGTCCAATGCCAATGGAAAAAGCAGCCGTACCCAACTGGGGTGGTCCTGCCTCCACCTCCTGCCTCAGGTGCTGCTCTCGATGCCAGATGCTAGATGGAAACTACAGGCAAACCAGACCTGCCAATCGCTGGCACCAAAGCAGCGTTCGCCCTGCTCTCTGGAACTCTCACCATGTGATAGTTTTCACAGTCAAGGTGAATTATATCCTAACTTGCAGGCTGAAATTCCCTCATGTATTTTCCACAGCAGAGGTAACATCGTCTGACAAAACAGAACCAACCTTTTAATATCGATTTCTCTGTGTTTCGGATGGACCCTCTTTTTCCAATGTAGACCACCACCTGAAAACTTGTTACTCAAAAGAAACAAGCTCCTCGGGTAAGATGACGTATGCTTCTCTTCCTTTTTTAATCATGCTACTGTCTACAGACAGTTATGTTAGTATTTTTTCCTCTCTGCTGCAGAAAAAAGAATCACTCTTTGAGCTTCAACAACCAAAAGCAATGCAAAGATTGTACACAATCTATGCAGTTCCCCTCGTAGAGGGAACACATCAAATGGAAAACTTCTGTCAAGGATGCACAGCTAAACGTTGATGGCCGATACAACGGTATTTAGTCAGCTTTTGTGCAGTGGCTGCTGCACAGCTGAATAGCAAATCTTACCACAACCTTCTTGCCAGGAGATTTAGCCCTCCTAAGAGTTGGGCTTTGATGCGTCAGAGAGGAAAGGATAATTCTTGTATTTTCTTTGGAAACAATGCAATTGTGATTGCGAGACATACTTGTCTGAATTAGATGTATAATACCAGGTCTCATAAGAGACGCTCTAAACTTCTAAAGCTTGCCTGACTGTGATAGGAGCTATTAAAGAGTCTGCTTTAATGGATAAGAAATATGACAACTCCCACTGAAAATCAACTGGTGCTGTGCTGGAAGGACTGAAAGTGCAGTCCTACCGTTGCGGTTGTCCTCACAGGGGGGGAAAGAAAAACACGGTTCATGTTAAGATTTCCAAAAGCGTCTGTCCTAGTTTTTGTTGAGAAATACATGAGCGAAGATCTTTGACTTCTTATATCCCTTCTGAAAGAATTTACTGCAATTAAATTGAGAAGTTTTTGGTATTCCCTAAATATAGGTAAAAGAGCATTTTCAGTGCAAATGTTTAACCACCATTTTGAATCTGATAGTATTGAAAAGATCCTTGAAATAACAGATCTTCTTGGTGAGGCAGAAGCATCAAGTAAGTTCACCATCAACTTCATCATTCTGAGAACCATTGCTCCATCAGCCAGTACTGCATTTGTGCATGTTATTCCTGCTCTGAAAAATGACATATTACACTGAGACTATCACCAGTTTTGAGAGACAGTTTGTTTTCTCTTAAATCCTGACAACTAGGGAAACATAATAATAATAATAATAATAATAATAATAATAATAATAATAATAATAATCATCATCATCATCATCTTATTGCTGCCCCTTGCTCACTCCCCCAAGGTAAAAAGGTCAACCAGCATCATCATCATCATCATCATCATATTGCTGCCCCTTGCCCACTCCCCCAAGGTAAAAAGGTCAACCAGCAGCCTACTGAGTGGATTACCAGGGAGCATGGGTAACCACGGACCGGGAGTCACACCAAAATTCAACTTCTGCCTCATAAACCATGCTGTCTGATACTATGTTTTTCATCTGATTTATAGCACACACTGCAACAGGAAATTTCTGTAACCAAGAAGAAGGTGAATCTTTCTGCTTTGGAAATAGCTGAACCCATGATGGCTATTACTTATAAATTCCTCATCAGATGATGTTTTCAGCTAACCAGAATAAATCTATTATCCATAGTTTCAAGACCCCAGTGAATCACTGCATTGCAGCCAATGGAGGCTGTACTCTTACTCTTCCTGGTACACACTGCCTAAACTAATATGGACCAGAATAAGTGCTTTCCATTATTTGCAGCTGACATCTGTCATAATAATTTGTCTTTGTTTCATAAATGGGGGATATCTTTGTATTTCTCACATTGTCTTCAGAGGGGACAGGGTATTTGGTTTTTTGCACTTCCTATTTTGAATTAAGGCCATTTTCAATTCTTTTATCATTATTCTCAGAGGACAACTTGCTCCCCATGGTATTCACTTTCAGTACGGGCCTTCAGGCTGACTTCTCTGACACTGTGTATCCACCCTGTGCTTACTGGAAATCACGATATGCTGAAAAAGTTTATCAGTTTGATTCAGCTTTCCCTCCATATATCTACAAAACTAATGTGTATTAGGATTGTATTTCCTTCGCTCCTAAAAACAAATGTAGGATGTAGGAGCAGAAATGACCAAAACAGTTACTAGCCATACACAAAATGAGAGAACAGTAGATGGATTAGGATTGTGCTAAAACCCCTCTTGAAGACACTTAATAGGAACAGGCTGTATAGTTCCATCCTGAATTTTTACAAAAGATCTTTCGTAACCCAAAGGTGCTTCCAGAGATTGCTCAAGACCTGAAGCAAGACAAAACTACAGCATGTGACTTCTGCACAGCTTCACAGAATGTATTTACAGGACAACATCTAAGATTTTTATTTAATCAAAGTTATGGTCAGCTATTTGGTGACTAAATGAATAAAACTGAAGGGAGTAGCACCAACTTAAAACTAGAGAAGGGCATATGTCAGCAAAGTGATTACTGCAAGGCTGGTGAATAAGGCTACTAACCACCTTCCTTCAGGACTTTGATGCTGTTGCAGGTATACCTTGCCTAGTGGTATTTTCACCTGCCGTACATCTGCTATACTTCTGTTTCAACAATACACATGAAGGGCCAACACAGCAACAATTTCCTAATTATTTTAATTTGCCTCTTATTGTTTTGAGAAGGTTTCCTAATTGAATACCAAGCATCAAAAATGATTCTTCATTGAAGCAAGACTGAGCTCTTGAGTTTAAAGTACAGCTGCTAACACAGACTCCAGGGATGCAGGATTGATGTCTGTCTGTCTTTTTTTACCGTCCAACTTCACTGGGTTGGACAATTTGTCCAAACCCCAACATGCTGAAGGCCCATCAGCAGAGTTCTCCAAAGCAGAAATACTCCCAACAGGAACCTGAGCTAAAAGCCCATCTTCTACTACAGAAGCAGACAAGCTTTAATCAAAAGTGAAAAAATTCAAGAGGACATTGTCTGTTGTCAGTAACTGACAACTTTGGATTTGCCCACGGGTTGCAAACACAATGAAGCATCCAGTGCAGGAGATCCAGGACCTCAGCACAACAAAGACAGAACCACAACATCACTAAACACTGTGAAGTTTCAGTATTTCCATCTTTTCACTGAAAACTATGTCCAATGTGTTCTTGTTGCCAGTCAATTGCTTCAGATGTCAATTACTTATTACATTGATTTCTCGACTGTTTTCAGTTCCCACAGATAACTATGCTGTTGTTCTTTCACTGAAGGTTTTAGTGTGAACTTCTCTGAAAAAAGTCAGTATAAAATACCTTTAGTGGGACGAGGTTCTGGATGGAACTTCACTCTACAGCAGTGCCTGCTGTCTGTCTGCTTGTTAGGAATCCTTCTTTTAGTCTTTAATGGGAGATCATCTATGACCTTTGGGGCACTTAAGGTCCTTACCACAAGCTTCATCACAAAACTCATGTGTAGACAGTGTAACAGGCAAAGATAGATAGCTCAAGATCTCTCAATCAGTTCTGAGCACCAAACATTAATTAGACATTAAGCAAACAGTAGGTAGTCACATGCATTATTTTTTAAATAATGTGGAACAGAAAAACTATACACCAGTAAAAGTTATAATAATGTGAAGGAATTCTGTAAAACCTTCAAATTATTTAAGGTAGGAACATGCAACAGGTTTTCCAAGAGGTGGTTCTTAGACAGCTTTAAAGATGTAATTTGCTTCTCATGAGCCTTAGTCATTTGAGATTCCCTACCACAAATACAAAGACAACATCACAGATCTGGAAGATTCTAACTTGTACCACAACTGTAATTGTTTTGTATTTATCTAGACATTCTGACTTCTTTTATAGGAAAAGCTTCAATTATTTACTGGCCAAATACTCCCACTGAATTAGTTTTACACATGAACTGAATTCAAATTAACATTGAAATTACATCACGCTTATAAACATCCAGACTTAGATGATAAAGCTCCCTTTTACTGCCTATCCACAGCCTGCAAAGTACCTATTGCTTTCTGCTATGCCAGAATAAACCAAGTTAATTTACAGTTGCCCTTCTCAGTTTACTTAAGAGGACTTCCAAAATATAGAGTCTTTTGTTCATCTCTACTCATCAAGCCACTTCACAGGAAGCTTTAACGTTTCCTTAACTTTAAGCCACGGGATTGTGCACAGTGCTGAGTAGGGTCCTTACTCAACGTGCCACCCACTTGGACACCATGCAGCTTTTGTACCACATCCTCCCCCATGTTTAGCTGGGCCAATGGAAGATGCTACTGTCCCCGCTGCAGAACCAAAGAACAATCCACAGGAGAGTTTTTAAATCCACTTTAGGCAAAATTAGCTGTGTTAGCACAATTCACCCATTTAAATTGGCTAAGCTTTTCTGGCTGATTGCCCCACAGCCCGTGTGGGAGCTCTGCTGGCTCAAGTGAGGCCGTAACCGCCACCAAAGAGGCAATAGCAACCAGCTAGGGGGGAGATGAAGGTTTGCAGTGGCATGGATTTCAGCCAAGTGAACGTCTGTCTACAACCTCCAGCATGTGATTTTTAATCAAAGTAGTGATACTAGCACAAGCAGTCGTAGGAGGGCATTTGTGGTGACAGAAATATGCCATGGATAGATGTTCACTCTGAAAACTTGGCCAGTTAAAGATGTTTTACCCCCGGGTACTCTACCACCTTTCTGCAAGAGGTTACTGACCTTAGAGCTCTGCTGCTCTTTCATCTCCTTCATGCAAAAGATTTTCCAGGTAGCTTAAATCACTTTTGATAGCCTTTTAAACTTAACTAACTTTGCTTAAAGCAAATTACAGCATTTACAGGATCCATTTGCCAGCAAAGCTGAAGGGAGGAAACAACTTTTGGCAGAGCAGCAGTGCTGGGAAAAGAGGTAAAAACGAGGAGGGTGGGTTGAAGGAAGAGGTGTGCAAATAAAGCCTCCAGCCAGCAAAGCTGGATCCAGAAGATGGTAACTGTTCATAACCTCTTCTTGTACTTTTGTATAACTGCATTTTAAGACAGATGTGCAAAAGCAAAGTGCTAGAGTTTATAGACTCAGGGAGTGGAAGGGAACTACCCCTGGTGCAGCAGCTATCACAACAGGGTCTTACTTGGGCCATCACTTTTTTTTTTTTCTGCTGTACTCAATACACATCAAGAATTCTGATAAATTATATTTGCTTTAAAGAACTTTAACAAGTTGCAGTTTGTGAATTCTGCCCTTCGCTCTTGCCAAACACAGAGTGAATGTGCTTAAAACATGAAAGCTAACCAGTGAGCAGCATTTAACTCAAAACACATATAAAGCCCCACCTTAATCTTCAATTTTACCAACATAATTTTAAACATGATCACTCTAACTCATTCGAAGCAAAAGTCTTGCATCGTATTTTCCACGTGTGTAGCTCACGCTATAAGGTAGCAATGGTGTTTTGCAGCTGAACAACATTGTTCTTGAAAATCTATGGATTTCTAACTATTCTTGAAATAAAACTCTGGGCAAATAGTTAAGTAGGTAAAAAGCATCTCAACTTGATTTCTTATCTCCAGGACATAAAAATCTGGCCTACACTGTACAAACATCTGTTAGCAGGTCTGGAATCAGAGCTCGTCTTCTGACTTCCAAGCACTGGCTTTAGGAACTACAACAGTTTGCTGCGCTGCAGGACCCACACCTACAAATACAGCATGCCTCCTTATTACCAGTAAAGCAAGGTTTATGGGTAGAGGCAATATCTTTCACTACCCCAACTAACATAGTTGGGGCAGGGGGATAGGGAGGAGAGCAAGAAGTTGAGCTGACAAGGTTTCAGGTATGCTTTTGAGGCCACCTGGTCTGCTTTTAGGTACGCATCTGACTTTCCAGTTCCCACTGAGCAGGAAGGATAGTGTTAGTAATGGAGTAGTAAGGAGTTTGTCCTCAAAGGGAAAGAAAGGGGTGAAACAAGGGAAAAAAACTCCATGATTATAACATGCCATGAAATCATTACCTCTATTGAGTCTATGGTTTTATTGTCCCAGGCCCAATGCTTTGGAGTGCATTCTGTAGCTCTTCCTGAAGGGTTAGGACTGAGAGGGTCAGAGACAGCGTGAGTACTCTGAGAAATGTTAACCCAGTGGCATTTCCATTGTTCATCAGCTGTCAGAGCACTCCATCTGTGTGAGGTGACTGCTTAGTCACCCCCTGGTGTCCCAAGGGGCTTGGAGCACTGCACAAATGCACCGAATTCCAGGAGGAAGCCAGGAATTTCATGATCCCATTACAAGGGCCACGCACTAGACCCATGCAGGGCTGTACTAGCACATACCAATTACGTTGTATTTCAGACAGTAAATGATTAACATGTATGTCTAAATGCAGAACACCTGTTCTAAGCTTGCGCTTAGCCTCAAAATTTCCTGCTTCCATTTCAGGCCTGGAAGAACAGCCCATAGACCTGAAAGCTTGTCCCCCCCTTCCCAGCCACAGTAATAGATCCAGTAGAACACATACCAGCTCCAGACACAAACTTTGTTCAATTATCTCTTCAGATCATCTCAGCCAGTGCAGTACTACCCATATTGCTAGCAAGAGAATCAATTTCCACATATATGTAAAGGGTTGGCTTCTGGCAAAGATTTATATAATTGTACATAATGTGAAGTTCAGTTGCAACATCAAAAGGAAAATTATTTTTCCTTTCATGAGATCTGGGATTTTACTGTTTATTCACTCATTTGTTTTGGCAACAGCCCTGATCACGAACACAGTCTACAATCCCGTGTTTTTTTAAAAAAACCCACAAACCAAATCAGGAGATGCTAAAGGAAATGAACCATAAAGCAGGGGCAGCAGGATAGTATCTAACATATCTGCAAACAACCCATTTGTCACTTTCATGGACCAGGGTTAATTAATATTCTATAAAGGTCTTCCAAAAGCTGAATACCTCTCAAGTTCTGAATTCATGGGGCTGACCTTAGACTTTCTCAGAATGATTTTTAATGCAGTCTGTTATCAGCAAAACCCGTTTAAACACATGTCCCATCTGCCAGTACCCCATTTGCAAAAGAGCTTCTTATACTTGCAGACAGTAAAGCTTCTGCCTGCTTCCCTCTCTCCTCTAAATACCAGCTGTATGGTAATGAGCACAAACAGCTGAAAAATACTGCACAGTAACAAAGCTGGTACGAAGCGGGCAGAACAACGCTTCCACTCAATGAAGCAGTTGTAGCATGAATTTAGCAGATTAGCTATTGAACAGGGGTGGGGGGAGGTTTGGAAAAAACGTAAAGGGTCTGCACAGATAGCAAGAAAATGAAAAGAGACCAAAGGGGCACAAGCTACCAAAGAAAAGCCCGAATTCTAAAGTACTTTTGTTGAACTGCACGAACTGATTCTTCAAATTTTCTAAGGCTTATTCCTCGCGTACTAACGATATGCCAAATGCTATTCTGATCATTTGCAAGTTCAGTTAGTTTTTAAAGAAGGCAACTTGTTAATGAAAGTTTTCCATTCATTAACAAATCTCTTCATGGGCTGGGGGTGGGGGAAATCCTTAAGAACAGGAACACGCCCTTCTACTTCAGTTTCTGGTACTTTCAGCATGTGTGACCAACAAGCACCATATTATCTATTAACTCTTTGCATAATAGCCCTCTCAGCCTAACCATTTTCGTAAAGCCATTTTTTAAAAAAGCTGGCAACATCCATGCTACCCTCCAGACACCAACAAGCCTTCTAAGCACTGAACATAAAAGACACTTGCTTTTAAAAAAATTTGTGTATAACTGCATTCAGCTGACATGTGCGTACGAGGCATGCAGTTGAGTATTTGTTTATGCAAGTAGCTAATTAGATATATGCTGTTTGCATAAAGTCTAAAAATTGCACATGCACTTTTGCACTTGAAATCACATGCATCTATCTACTGGCAGATAAAAAAGATGCATGCAGTTTCCATACATAAAGCTGATGTGAAAATTCGTGACTTTTTCTTGTTTGCGATTTCCCAATGACATCTAGTGTTCTTGCTGCTTTTGAAGAACTGGAGCCTAATGCTTTCAAAGAAAAGCATGTAAAAAGATGGTGTATTGACGCTGCCCAAACAAGTGCTCTGTCAAAAGTTTGATACACAAGGCTTTGTTTGTTGTTGTTGGGGTTTGTTTTTTTAATTCCTAATTTAAAAGCCTTACTGTTTCAATCCCTTAGCATCCTCACATTCGTCTTCTGTGACAAGGCAGGCTAGTAAGATATTTTTCAAAAATTTGTCTAGTAAGACATACTGAAATAAAACCACTATATTGCTTCTAGAAGTAGTGAAGAGTTAAACTCTCCATCTGAGGGGGGGGGGGGGAAATGCATTTACCTCTATGGTCATCATAACACAGCTCCTAAGAAAGCACAGACAATCTTTTAACCTTTATGCATCACACAGACATTTAAACAGAACACGTATAAAATTGGCTGTGTAACGGCTTCTTTTCACTGGTGATCATAGAATAAACAAAAAAAGAGAAAGCAATTTTCTCAGGGCATGAAAGAGCTTGTCATGCAGCTATACAATGGCATTCTCAAATGACATTTTTATTGCTTATGTCTATCATAACCCTGTAATAGATAGAAGAAAAAAATCACTATTAAAGTTCACTGGAAGTCTCCACCTAATTTCAAATTTTAATGTAGGTCAAATCTATTGACTTTACGTTAAAGAACATGTACTTTGATCTTTCCTGGAAAATTCTAGCACACATTTCAAAGTATTTCTCATATTTTAGAGCACCTTAAGGAAATAATAAAGAGTTTATCAAAAGCCAAAACAGGTAACAGACAATTTTAACATACAGAAATGGATAAAATACTAATGAGTAATCAAAAGCCACTTATTGGCTAAAAAAAGTGTTAATATTCAGGCTACACATTTATTATCAGTCATTAAAATTGTCAGTGATTCTCATGATATTTTTTAAATACAGAACATTATACATATCGCTCTTAGGTCTTATTTTTTAATCTGTTCTGTGAATTGCTTTATATGCACCAGGACAAAAACTGTTTGCTTTAGAACACTAAGTAACTGAAAGTCTTATATTATGAGAGAATGTACAATACTTTATAGGTGGAAAAAATGACCTGCCAAAGTGACTTTGGTTCTTTCCAGACATATGCCTTTCTTCAGCTCATCAGCACTCCAGGTGGAAGCAATGTGATGATACTCCAGAAGTGCTGTACCTAGATGGTATTTGCTATGCTACTAACCCAGCTTTGCCTTGCTTGTTATCTTCAAAAGAACCTGAGGTTCTCAATATCACTATTTACCTTTTCAGACTATGGTCCTGACCTACAGATTGAGGTGCTAAAGCAGAGTCAATGAACAAGGAAAGCCCCACTTACTACGGAAGATTTAGACTTGAAAGATCCAAGATTTTTGCATGTTCCACATGTTTCATTTGAATCTTTTAAGATTTAATGTTTTACTACTTAGAAACAAAATTAGACATTCACAGAAACAAAACCAAAGTTGTCTACAAAAAAAAACCCCATACAAATTTCAGTCCTGTTCAATATATTCATCGATGATCTGGACGAAGGGATAGAGTGTACCATCAGCAAGTTTGCTGATGACACTAAACTGGGAGGAGTGGCTGATACGCCAGAAGGCTGTGCTGCTTAACAGCGTGACCTGGACAGGCTGGAGAGTTGGGCAGAGAGGAACTTAATGAAATTCAACAAGGGTAAATGTAGGGTCCTGCATCTGGGGAGGAATAACCCCATGCATCAGTACAGGTTGGGGTCTGACCTCCTGGAGAGCAGCTCTGTGGAAAGGGACCTGGGAGTCCTGGTGGACAACAGGATGACCATGAGCCAGCAATGTGCCCTGGCGGCCAAGAGGGCCAATGGCACCCTGGGGTGCATCAAAAAGAGTATGGCCAGCAGGTCGAGGGAGGTCATCCTCCCCCTCTACTCTGCCCTGGTGAGGCCGCATCTGGAATACTGCGTCCAGTTCTGGGCTCCCCAGTTCAAGAAGGACAGGGATCTGCTGGAGAGGGTCCAGCAAAGGGCTACAAAGATGATTAGGGGATTGGAACATCTTTCATATGAGGAGAGGCTGAGGGATTTGGGTCTCTTTAGTCTGGAGAAAAGAAGATTGAGGGGGGATCTTGTTAATGCTTTCAAATACTTGAAGGGAGGATGCCAGGGGGATGGGAGCAGTCTTTTTTCAGTGGTGCCCATTGATAGGACGAGGGGTAATGGGCACAAGCTTGAACATAGGAAGTTCCATCTTAACATGAGGAGGAACTTCTTTACTTTGAGGGTGGTGGAGCACTGGAACAGGCTGCCCAGAGAGGTTGTGGAGTCTCCCACTCTGGAGACATTCAAAACCCGCCTGGACGCTGTCCTGTGCAACCTGTTGTAGGTGACCCTGCTCTGGCGGGGGGGTTGGACTAGATGATCTCCAGAGGTCCCTTCCAACCCTGACTATTCTGTGATTCTGTGATATGACACAGTATGCAAGAAAAAGCTTGCAGAAAAAACTGGCAGAGCTACACTCACTCATTTCTACAGTTTAACGTCAAAATCTTCATTATTGTATCTATTGGACAGGACATTAACTACACCAACCAGCACACCATCATAAGAGATGACTGGAGTGAATGTTGACTCTGTTGATGAAACAGCGACATCAGAAATAATCACAGAAGGGTCTGGGTTGGAAGGGAGCTTTAAAGCTCATCTAGTTCCAACCCCCCTGCCATGGGCACGGACACCTCCCACTAGACCAGGTTGCCCAAAGCCCCATCCAACCTGATCTTAAACACTTCCAATGATGGGGCCTCCACAACTTCTCTGGGCAACCTGTTCCAGTGTTTCATGGCCCTCATTGTAAAAAATTTCTTCCTTATTTTTTCTTCCTTATAGCTAGGGCTTATATCTATCATTGTTTCAGATCATAAGTGCCAAGACGACGACCCTTCTGTTTGTGATGTTGGTTTCAAGAAACACTGACACACTGCCTGCTTTGGATACCAACTTACTCTACTTGAGAAAAATATATCAGGCATCTCCAGCAGTTCAGTTCTGCAGAGTCTCAAGTAATGCATATACAATGGTTGCTATTAACAAGGAAATTGTACTTCACATGTACTTTAACATCCGAAGTTTAAAAAAAAAAAAAAAAAGAATCAAAGCTGTTTTGTCGATACCCTTTATATTTCAACTCTAGCTGTACTTTGCCAGCACTTGTCCATACTCTTCACGTGCTTCTAGCACAAGGAAACCTTTAAACACTAACAGTCTTGAAAAAAACACTGAATATTATTTATATTAATGAGTATAAACACTATTAAAAAGAAAACGGTGACTCATTTTAAACAAGAACGATCTTAACCATATTGACACTTCTAGGATATTTCTTTAACTTAAAAGGATTAACATACTTCCCTTACAAGTAATACACGTACACACAACAGAGAAAACAATCCCATTTCAATCCCTGATCTTCCAGAACAGCTTGAAAAGATGAAAACAGAGGAAGATTTACAGACAACGCTACACTGCCCCTTCATGTCCACTACAGAAACAACACCACAAGCTGCAAGCTGTAAAAGAATTAACTGAAAATTAACATGGTAACCATGTTAAACTGTAATTTTCTTATATTTTTATAGTTGACAGCCTCCCCCTCCAACATGCAGACAAAGGAAGAGAATTAGAATAAAATTAAACTTTCACTTTAGTAGGGAATCCACTTTTTTTTTTTTTTACTTTGATATTCATAGTCCTTTCTTTTTAAAAAAGCTATTACTGTGGTTTACTGTGATTAGATGGTGGATTACAATTTAAGAATGAAAATAATTCAGTCAAATCTAACATTTTTCTGAGGGAACAAAACCCATACTAAAATATACGTAGCCAAGAAAGAAAGTTTTAAGTTAAGAACAGAACAATAAAGCTTCCATCAGCATCCACTCTTAATGGCATAAGAAATTGTTTATGAGTATCTAAGCTATTTCATACTTCTTATAAATTCCCTTAACTGTTTAAGGAAATGTCAGGAATAATGTTTTCCAAAGAGTAGTCTAATAGTTTCTTATTTTATTGCTGCTTTGTTGATTTAACCTTCCTGTAAAGATTATACTTTGAGAACAGTGTAAAATAAATAAATAAATAAATAAAAAAACAGTATATATTTACATCCTGTGGCCAAGATACGAATTGAGAGTCACGGATTATTTCTAAAAGTCTTGGTAATACATTTTTCTGAGAAAACATAACTAGAAAATTTCACAGAAAATGAGGCAGCTGGCATCTTCATTTGGTTTGCAACTAGATACCTAATAACTATAAGCACACAGTATTTCACAAGTACATGGCACATCCATGCAACTCAAAAACCTTTACTGTGTGGAAGGTGAACTTTATTCATAAATAATTCAATTTTCTAATGCATAAACCCTCATTCCCCCCCCTTCTCCTTTTTTTCATTACTAATGATATTAGTTTTGGATAACCTTCTTGCCGGTTTAATCTTTCAGCCTTTTCAAAAGTACGTACTTAAATCACATACAAAAGCAAGAAATGTATTACAATTTATTTTCTAAGGTGAGTAAATCCGTATTTTCTACCTCTTCAATGCAGCAAGCTATTCAGTTCAAAACTGCATACTAATCTTGAGTAATTTCAAGGCACGCTAGTCCAATCTTCATACTGTTCTTAAACTACATGAAGACAACACGACTTTGTAATTCTATTCTGAAGAAAAATAAAGGAATAACATAAGGTATTATGTTTCTGTATGTTCTAGAGACGTGGCAAGACAGAAGTATAAGAAGCTATTTTCCATTTCTATAGCTGCAGCTTGCTTGCAGTTGAAAACAGTAACCAAATAAAGAAGAGCAAAGCATGATACGAGCAGATTTATTACATTAATAAATAAATTTCTTAGGTTTTACTAAAATTAATAGTGTCTGGTTGTGTGTAGGACTATATGTTATAGTTAGCATTTCTATCCAGACCTGCTAGGATAAGTCTTCTGCTATTTTAGAATAAAAAGTATATTACTCATTCATGTTAATAGGAAAAAATATGTATGTTCATACCATCTATTCAGATAAACTACATAACATATTTTCATCTCCAGAAATTAATGGATGACTTTTCTGCAGAAAAACCATAAAGTATAGAAATAAATGGCAGAAATTAAGTTCTAGCTCTTTTCAGTTCAGATTTCAATATTAGAAAAAAGATAAATTCAACTTTTTTCCTTAAGAAACTGGTCTTTGTAAAAGAGATGACTACAGCGACTTGAGGATTTCCCCAGTATTATGAAATCCCTCTCAAGCCAGGACAAAGACTTGCAGTTCCTCCTAGCCCTTCCTACAATACGATAAATTGACATAAAGGAGATAAAGACATAAATGTCATTGCAATCCAAAATTGTATTTTTCATTATGAAGACAAAATGGGGTACACAGTGAGACCACAAAGAAAACCATTGTACTGCATAGAGGCAAATACCCTTTAAAAAAGCAAACAAAAAACTCCCCAAACCAGAATGGCACAATTTGCAATTTTTTTAAAATGTATGCTCAAAATATTTCATGTGCTACAAATGTTCATAAGGATAGCCTTAAGCAGTAAATGTGCCTTAGAAATCTGTTCTGCTTATAAAATACCCCAAAACTATTCTGTCCATTACATTGGTACGATAACTCTATACAAATGAGTTCTTCCTTCTGTGTGTGCTTTATTAAATCCATGGGGCACTTTAGACATGCTATAGCTCACAAGAACATCACAAATGTCTCTCTGGGTCAGGCTAAAAATCCATCTAGCTTAGCAGAGTCTGGTGATAATTTAATTTTCATCATAGATTAAACCCATGTCCATTAGACTATTCAAGTCACCCGCATTCAAGAACAACTTTTTCAAGAAGGAAAAGGAAAAAATTAAGTCTAGATTATTAACAGTTCTGAAAAAGGGTGCAAAACGGTTCTCTAAATGATGTGTTTTGGAAATCTATGCACTGAGAGACTTCAAACTTCAGTGCAATTTGCATTCTTCACAATATTGTTAAAAGGACACTTAAGGATGATTTGCCATTTTTTTTGAACTTACAGATCCCCTCACTAACAAACTGCTGCAAGAAATAGTTTCTAATAAAAAAAGATCATAAATAATGGCATGCTAGGTATAGCAAAACACCATTTTCCATAACCATAAAGATACTATCCAAAGGATTCTCTACCAACAACGGGAAAACAAAATTCAAGATTTCTCTTCTGACTACGTGCAAGTAGAACCAAGGAGACTTAAAAGACAAGACAGTTGGTTCATAATAAATCTCGAAAAACAGGTATTACAGTTATTTCAGTGTCAATATCTGTGCCATTATGTATTTTATTTTCTCCTCTGCCAAGTCATATGACTCTTTTTTTTTTCTTTTACACTGAAGTGTCAGTCAACATACTATATGGGATCTTTTCCTTAAAACATGCATTCTGAGCTTTGAAGGCAGCTGGCACTCAAGGGAAGCACCACATCCTCTTCAGGGGTTTCTCCTCTATGAAAAAGGTTGCTAATTACAACTTCAGTATCAGGTTAATTGAAAGGGTTTTGATTAAGAACAGGGGGTTATATTTCTATCATACTGGTGGCACCTAGAGGTCATATCTCTGTACTACAACCAATCCAGCTTTGACTCTGCAAGCAAGACGTAAAACAAGATTAAAAAGGGAACCATGGCATAGATGGGCTGTCCAACACTCGATGTCAGGTCTTCTTTTTATGAAATTGATGAATTCACAAACAAGTCCTGATATATTCTTCCTCAAGAATACATTCTTGTTCAGGAGACTTCACTGTATAATCTACACTGTCACTTTCAAAAATGATATAAAGTTCTTGTCAACTGGGACTGCCACCTTGGGAGTACTAAAAAAACCCCACCGCTTCAATATCTTCTACTACTACAAAATTTTTCTGTTTTGCCGACATCTATACACAGAAACAGCCACATTTTTGGCAATACAGCTCTGGCTGCTTGGTACTGTAGCCACTCATTTTTCTGTTCTGCCTTTTGTCAGTCTCACTTTCTGTATCTCATGCCATTTGTAGCCAATGAAGCAATACCGTATCTACGCCACGAGCCTGGGACTGGTGTGGCACTGCCTGGCTTTCTCCACCCTGTGCCATCTATAAAATTGCTAAACAGTCTCTGAATTAGAAGCATCCACCAGAGAAGCATAAAATGCCATTTCCCTTCAAGCAACCATTGTAAAGGAACTAAATCACTGCTAAGACCACACAAAGCACAGCTTAAGTTCCACCTGTAGATAAGCTGAATCTCTCACAACTTTCATTTAGAGTAATCTACCAAATGCTCCTGATCACTTCTAATATTGCTTTCAGGTGAGAATCAGTTTTAGGAATTTTTGTATTTTTATGAAAATAAACACAGCTGTGAATCAGAGCTCAAACATCCTCATTCATAAATGAAGAAAACACATTCTGCTCTTTAAACACAGTGGTGATTTTTCAACACCTAATGAATTTTGTTTACAAAGTAGTGCTCTCAAATTCTCTTTTCAGAGAGTTTCTATGCAGCAGTATTTCATCCTCCCACCTACGCCTTCTGTTACTTCTGTATGGCAAAATTGTCTTTCTCTAAATCTTGATCCAATGAATACTAAGTATTTGGACCCAATGAGGTAAACACATTTTCAGAGGCAAAATTACACTTTCAGAAAAAATTCTTATATCCCAGACAATTTTTTCCACATCCCAAATTAAATATATAACACACAAAATAGGTTAATTTCAATTATCTCCAGTTCCATTTATATATTGAAAATGTCTTAACATATTTGGTAAAGGAATATGTAGAATTTTACTTAAAACAGGACAGCAAAATCTGAGGAAGATTGCAGTTTGAAACCATTTATTAACAAGCAAGCTACACCGATGCAACAACTGAATTTTATTTCCACAAAACAAAATGCATTCCTAAAGCCTCAAGTATGGAAACTTGACAGAAGAGAAAAGTAGAAAGGATCACAGGACCTTCAAGAGGTCTTCCCTCTCAGGGGAAATTATACTATTCCCAACGGGATTAGGACAGGATGGAGTTGGTTTATCTGCCTTTGGCTTTGTGCTAGATGCCTTCTCGACCAGGGACTAGTCAGAATAGCACAAGCGTCCAGTTCTTGAAACATCTTTTCTGCATCATCTCAGAGACCTCCAACTTTAACTTGCTGCAAACGGAGATGTGGTCAGCATTCAATACAAGTTTTTTTTCCATTTTGGTTTAACAGGCAAGAAACCACTTCTGCTTTTCCAAGTCAAGTAAGGAAAGATGGGGGCTCTTAGCAAGTTTGGAAACTATGACAGCAGCCATCCATGAGGTGAAAGAAACAAGGAAAGGAAGGACAATAAGGCAAGGTTACCTTAGTTTCCAGATTCATTTATAACTTACATTATTGCTTACAACTACACCTTGGTTATTGTCTCCCCTCTTGTGCGTACAGAACAGAAACTGCATACTGAAGGTAAGCTGGGAGAATTGTTTATTTCATTATTATTTGTAAGACGTAAGGGGTGCAGGACTGGAGAAAGAAAAAAGTTTCCTTATTTATAATACATTAAAAGACAATATGCAAGGTTTTTCCCATTTAATATTTTTCCTATTGAAAACTGAGCTCTTGTTTACACTAAGAAAATCTGATTACTTTAAACCTAGAATATAAGATAATATAAGGGAAAGAAAAATGAAAAGGAAGAACTTAGGGTTTATTGTGCTGCATAATAGCAGTACATTTGCTAATCTATTTGTGAAAACCCTTAATGAAGGCACACCTAAAACAGGCCAGATAAACCCTTTGTGTTTGATATGGTTTTGGTATGTCTGTGAGAGCTACACAAAAGCAAGGACAGAGTCTTATGAAGCAGCGCTGCTGCTACTTACTGGCAAGAAGCTAAAAGGAAATCTTAACACCCTCCCTGAAAGAACAGCATCTATATCTGTGTATGTATTCTGAGGATTGCCATTAAGTAGTATTAGATAACGAGATGCTATGACTCCCCAATTCTGAATGGAAGAAGAAAGGAAGCAATTACCTACTAGCTTTAATATTGCATGCTACGGAATGAAAATTATATATTGTATTTTAAAAATAGACCATGAAGTTCACAAGCACTGTCAAAGGAATTCAAAAGTTCAGAAAGGTTTTTAGCATATTTATAAGTAGCAACTGACATTCTTTTAGAAATACAAAGATGGTTGCATATATTAGGTTTTTAATAGGGCAACAGCTTTGTGATCCATGTCATTACGTGCTTTGGAATGCCACATCCAATATCTGGCCCCCTGATTCTTCAAAGACAAAATACGTTTGTATGTCCTCTCTACTGGAATGCATACTGATTTTTTGTTCTTTGAGAGAAAATTAAAAAAGCTTATTGATAATGCTGAGCCAATTTAAAGACTGGAATGAAATAGTTGAACAATACTCTCTTAAGGTACATACAATACAGAGGGGGCCACATTTTGGGGGAAAAAAAAGACTTTATTCAGTTGCTTTCATTTTGTTGGCTACTTTGCTTCAGTAATTATTTTACCCCTTAATTTCAGTATTTGTTTTAGAAAATTAAATTAGAAGCATCTATAAAGGAATACAGTCTCTTCGAAGTCCCAGTGTTTGCATTTAATTCCCTTTCTCCACCACCTCCTTCCTCTTTTCCCCCAAATTTGTCTCCTAGTAAACTAAAAAAACCCACCCCACAATACTTCAGTTTTTCAATAGTTTAGTCTCATGACGCCACAGAATATTCATTCCATATATGTCCACATATATCAAAACATGAACTATTTCTCAAAACTCTGTAAAACTCCTAGTAAAGAGATCAAAGCTTCAAATTTGTGCTACGTTACAGGAATACAGGAAAAAATGGATCAAGAACAAAGTATGTGTCCTGTGTTGCCTTACAGCGAGGAATTTCTTGCGTGAAAATGCACAAATAGGTTCTGAAGGCTAAGCACAAAGTTAAAACAACTCTAAGATACAGGCAACCTGAAATTAAAATTAGAGAAACAGTGGAAAATAGTTTAGATTACATTTAAAACTACTGCTTAGTATATTTCTTTATTTTTCAATAATTTTATCTTACATTTCACCCCACCAAGGTTTGACTTGTGTCAATGCAACTGCCTTTGCAAAAAGGATTCTATTTACCTTCCTCCAAATACATATACAAATACTTTACATTATGCATACACTCAGACTACTTTAAAAAAAAATGTACACATTTTGGTGTTTATATCCTGAAGATTACAGTTATCTCTTCATAGAGAAGACAGTTTGATCTAAAGTGTTTTTACTCACTAATATTTTTCATGCTTAAGTAGTGTAAATCTGAATGACAACTCTTAAAATCACCGAGAAAATACAAGGCCTTAGGGCCAATTATTAAATAACGTGTCTCAATTTTTATGTCAACATACATACACAAACGACTGACAATGCTAAGAGCAAATAAACACAGATGTCTCTTGAAAGATTAGTTTTACTAGGCTTGCAGTACCTATTATGACTGGGTAACTATGTCTGAATGACCTCAGGGGACATAAATTGTCTACTGAAGCCCAAAGAATATGCTGAAAAATTTCAGCAATTATGAATTCATACGGTCTACATGTCCACTGCAAGGAGCTGCCAATGCTACCTGTTTCTATAAATTAGGTCCCCCACGTCAGAAAGGCACTCCAAATTAGTGGAGAGAGGTGCAAATTGGGTTTTTTAATATTCCTGCACTTCAGTGACCAGTGAGAATTTTTACTGCAGGTTTCCCTCTGAATGAGGAAAAAAGAAAGAGAGAAGTTGAGGTGGGTGTGCGTGTGGTAGGGGCGCGAAGGTTTCTGCACCAGCCTCTCCTCACTGCCATGTTTTCAAGAATGAATTAATTCTCTGAGGATGTCTCAGATGCCTTCAAGCATTTACTTTCTCCACACACCAGAAAGAATAGGTGATTTCTGATATAAGCGCTTCCTAAATCGAGAAAGGTAAGGCTGGACCTGCTGAACGCAGCCATAAACAGACAAATATGCAGTATTTCTGGACATTTAAAACATTCACTCATGTGCTCAAATTAAAATGGGCCAGCACTTCAGAACAAGAAACTATTTCCTCTTGACCCTCTCAGCAGTTTGGATGCCTTCCCAGAAATCTCAAGACTGGCGCAGGGCTTAGTACTGTGCCTGCAAGACAGCTGCATCTGGATACAACCCTTCACGGGAATGCACAGGACAAACCGAGGAAGACAGGTTGAACAGATGTAATAAACTGAGGTGGTGCCAGGTCCAGAAAGTGATCCAGGTTGATCAGATGTTCCAAAGAAATTTCACTCAGTGAGGCAGCACAATATGCAGCCCATTTGGAAAGCTAACTTGAGTTATGCCAACAGATCTCAGGCAAGCCCACGATCACTCACACAGCTTGGTACCAGACGGTTCCAGCTGCCTCCTCTTCTTCTTCTGGGAGGGAATTGCTACAACTCACTGGAGTTTTCCCCCTATGACCACCAGCTCTTTATGCAACAAGAAAACAGAAGCAGAGAAGACACTAGAAGAAATTTACAGCAAACTAATTTGACAATTAAATGGAATAATTCCAATAAAATTATAACAAACTTTCTCCAACCCGTGAAGGGGGACAGGAAACATCAACAAACCAACCCTAAAATGAATCTACTTTTGCAATTTTAATCCACATAATATTACATATGAATTAAGCACTGACCAAAATAGCTGCTGTTATTATTCTAAACCATTTTCTTTCTAAAGTGAAGAAATACTGCTATGGACATATGTCCTTAATAAAGCTGGAAATTCATTTCAGCCCTCACATTAATTGCAATTAGTGTCAAATTTTTATAGTGCAAAGTCACCTCAACACATAATGATAGTTCAAACATGACGAGAAAACTAACAATTTCTATCAGAAGTAATTTTACACCATTAAATAAATCTCAGTCAGAAATAGCACAGACACCATAGATCCTGCCATAAGCTAAAAGGATGATGTAGCCTCGGTTTCTTTAATTTGTATGATTAGGTTTTTGCCACGTGCAGTGTCTATAAGATAACCTTACTTATTTCTTGCACCAGTACGAATAGGAACAGCAAATAAGCAACAAGCTTTCCTGTCTAAGACATGAAACAAACAGAACATTATTATTGTTTAAAATAAACATATTCCTCCCAAAAAAGAGAGGTGCACAAACATCTATTCTGGGTGCTATTCAAGAGAAGAGAATCGGTACCAACTATGAGGGTTTACTGTCTGCCTGGAGATAATAAAGCGAGGGCAAGAAGTGGGAATGATTGACATGTAATATTTTAATACTTAATATACTTGAACCTAAATGCATGCATTTTAAAAATTAATTAATAGAAGCTGTAGCAGCTCTATTTTTATATTTCTTGAACCTGACGGCTTATCTAGTTCAATTAGGAAATATTAGACTAGCCAGCTACAGATAATTCCTCATTTCATTACAGGATGTGAGTGGGCAGGAAGGGCTTCCCAGAACTGCACGCAGCATAAGTGGAGAGGCAAAGGACAGGAACACCGTGGGTGTAAAAACGCAGGAAAGAAAAGAGAGATGCTTTAGAAAAGCTATGTGGACAGAATAAGCACTAGGCAGTAGAGGACTTGTTTGATAGTTTGGTATCTAGACAGGATTTGGAGAAGGGGAGGCAAAAGAAGGGAAGACTGCAAGGCTATGGACAAATTTATGGTAAGAATTCAGTCTGAAATATCACTGACAACGAACCACAAGAGAAATGCAAGATGGAATGTAGTAGTGCTGCAAATATGTTAAAATTGCAAACATTCTTGCCAGCTGCTGCTGTTATCATGAGAAGTAATCTTGTGTTAGGGTTTATTAATAGCAACGTGCTTTGGAAGAGACTGCCATTTGTACTTACAGAACACTGTATGATGCAGATTGACTCAGAGCAACAAGATCTTAACTGTTTAAGTAAGTCTACCTAAACACAGGGTAAGTAGGTGAAAAAAAAGGCACTAAAAACATATAAAAATATCTTTCTAGCACCTCCTCTGCTGTCCTTTTTCATTTTTCAGGAAGTACAATTCTGTTGGGAGAGTATCCTTAGGAAGAAAGCAGTATAGTGTCACCTACAGACTCCTGGTCTATGAGCCGAGGAACAATTTTCTGTTTCTAGAGTAACAACACATTATGTTTCTATTCCCATTGTGTCTTTTGTCTTTCATCTCTACAAGCAGCAAGCTCTCTGTACAGGGACAATTTTGCATACAGCATTTAGGGCAACATTATTATAATAAAAATAGTAATATTTGTAAATAAAAGTATGCTTTCTTAAACCCATGTCTGTATATATAAATGGGGACACCTAAATCATGAGGAAAGATCCCATGATACTACGTAAGAGCACTATGGCTGCAACCAGTTACCTTCATTATACAATAGCTGAAATATACGCTGACTACAGAAACAGGAATCAAATGCAATTTTAGAACTTCTACAGAAAGGTACAGATACTGAAATATCTGGTCTGAAATCTCCATGTATTTACATATTACAGATTCCTAAAATAAGACTTTTATCTACCTGACTCTTCTACATACAAGCTACCTCTTTCAGTTAAGAAATAAAATTCTGTCTACTAACTTGCATACGCAAAGCAATGCAGCATATACAAGGCAAGGCAGCGTATACAAGATTAATAAACTATCTGAAATAATGAACCATCTGAAGAAGAAAGGAAAGAAAGAAGCACATTTTACTAATTACAACACAAAACATTTGCTTTCTTTGCCACATTATTACACTATTCTCCGTAAAAACAAAACCATTTCCCTAGATCACAAAGAAGTTTAATACCATTTACTGAGTGTCCTGAATACCTTTAATACTAAGTATAAAATAAGTCGGGTTAAGGAAGTATTGCTAAACTCAGATAAACCATAAGAGAAGAACTTATATAGCAACATATATATAGACTTTTAGTATCATTTAGGCATTTAAACTCATTCTTCTTATCTACTCCTTCTATCAATCATTTTAGGACCAGTGGATCTTTGGTGGTCTTGCAATATATATTAGAATATCATCTACAAAACAAGTGGAAAACACCGCACACACAAATCTTACAATGTTTTGCCTACTACTTCAAAATGTTATGGTAGCAGCAAAGTTATTAATAACAGATCTACTGTATCACCTTCTTGCACAGGATCAACATTTTCATATGACATACATAACCAGCACTTCTCCTCCACAAACATGTATATTTGCAGCATATAAAAAATGTAGTACAGTTTGCAATTATAATTCGAATTTTTAAGAGAAGTCATTATCCTACTTCATGGATTGTATATTTTACTATTAAAATCATGTCCATTTGAGAGGTGACTAACCAGGGAAGTTTTTCTGAAATGTGGTTAAACTGCACATGACTACACAAATGATCTGCAATCATTTCAATCCTCTCACCGAGAAACCTTGCAATCACATTGATTACTCAAAAAATATTTTAAGGAACACAACAAGTCAAAAGTATAGACTTCCTTAACTAAAAATAAAGAAAGAAAGGGAAAAGTCATGTCAACTCCAGTGTTGTTTTGTTGCCTTTTCAAAACTACTGAGTAACACTATAAAATACCCGAATAGAATTTGGAAAGATACTGCTGTTGTCCCTAAGCAAAACTATATTTTCAAATAATTTTATCAGGAAATGAAGATATATAAGCGTACCAGAAGCTGGAAAGAGGCCAAAGGCAGAGAGAGGAAAAAGAAGCCCACTTTTAACAGAGGATGAATATCAATGAGAAGCTGTAGGGAGAAAGCAAAATTAACAGGCCAATACTAAGTGAAGGGCAAGTGAGGTAGAGTAGACCAGAACCTCAGAGTTTGGAAGAAAAAAAAACAAGCTGAGCAGTAAAACTATAAATGAGATGGGATCTTCGCTCTGAGGACTGGAACTATTTAAACTGGCAAAACCACCATTCCCTGACAGTAAGGGTTCAGCACATAAGGAATGACAATCAATCGCTTGTGATAAGTGGCAGCGATCCGAGAGCAAGATGCTCATGCTACAACCCTGCTGATGACTCGTCGGGGTCTCATTCTAGTTCAGTTTGACTTCCACTCAAAATCTGGCAAATGTCAGAACAAAGATTGCCAGGTAAAAATAGTTTGCCCTCTTTGTGTTTCTGTATTAAGAGACAGCCATGACACAGCAGAGCATTTTTTCCTCACAAAGGATCCTTTCCGCATATCTGAAAAAGCTCTGTTCAGCAAATTAAAATGGCTTAATTTGTTGTAGAAGGACAAAAAGTGTTTACTTAGTGATACAAGGGACTGCAAAAAGAGAAAAAGGAGATTCACAGTAAAGGCAATTAGGTTTCAAAGCAATAAATGATGTATTTAATTACACATTTCATGAGTTCCCCTCTGGCATGATCAATCAGTGAAGAGGCAGCTGGGTCAGTTTATGGCATCACTGCTGTCTCCCATTCCCTCTTTTCTTCTGCTGGATGCTATAACCGCCACAGCTTGAGACGATAAAACAGATAGACTTTAAGCAGGTAAAGAGCTTTCACAAAGTAAATCCAGCATGTTTGAATAGCTCAACGTGAATAACAATAAAGGTTTCAAAGACATCTAAACAACTGGGCACAAAGGAGTAAAATTGCCCAGGCAACCTTCCTTCTGACACCTCCTGAAGGGAAGTGACTGACTGCAGAATCCTCGTACCATGATTTTAGCATCTGCGCCCACGCATCAGGCTGTAACAGACAGCACTGCTCATTGCACGGAAATGGAAGTTTTAAATGCATCAAAACCACAAAGAAAAACATTTTAGCTAGCGTTAAATATAAATGAGTTTCCGATTGCTGCTTTTATCTTGGCCAGAAATAGGTAGAACAATTTAAATATAAAAGTGTTTCTCGAAGAGTCAGTACGGTGGACAGAGGATCGCTGAGTATTCTGAAAAAGCAGTCTCTGGGAGTGCTATAACATGTGCTGCAGTGGAAGTTTGGCAAAAAAAAGCCAAACACCACCCCCCTCCACCACCCCCCAGAAAACCCCCACGCAAATTGTCAAAGGTTGTCCAAGTATTTTCGGCCCAGTACAGCAGGTTGGACTAGATATGCAGAGTTCAGCTAGCAATTTTCTTTTTCCCAGGGGACGCAGGGAACAGCTGTTTGAACAGCAAACTAAGTGCTGCCTCCTGCAAGTGGCTATCTTAAGCCCAGAGCTTCTGTAACACCCTATAGAAGGGGAGGGGTAGACAGAAGAATCCTTCAGCTTGTATCTAGTTCTACAGAGCCAAACACTGACTACATCTGAGTGTATCCATAGTTTTGAGGTTTTAAAAACAACAACAACAAAACCCACCTCAAAACCCATAGATTTTGGTATGGCTTGGCAAACATCTTGTAAGCATAGCCTGGGAGACCATGGGGCTCTTCAGCCGAGCCAGGTTGAACCACCCCACCTTGAGTTGGCCACGTAACTGAGAATCTGTCTACTTCTTTTTCCACTTCTGTGATTCCTGTTTCATTCCAAGTACAGCACAGAATCAACTGGTTTGCAAGCAAAATGAAAGAGATAATTGCAGAAAGAAGGAAAAAAAGAAGGGTGAAGAAGATAATTTTTAGACTGACTCTGCTCTACATTGAGAAAGTAAGTAACATACTGCTTTTCTTCACGGCTATCACCTCACACAGGTGATACACAACTTTTATTCCCCTTGTGAGAGGAGATGAGAGGCATGGGAAAAGCAGATTCAGAGCGGAGTTCCTGCATATACTTAAAAAAAGAGAGGAAACAGTTCATTATTCAAGGTTATTTATCTTCTAAAGGAGTTACCCTCTAGGCAGTGTTACACAAGACTAAAGTCTTGTTCATTTCTGTAACTTCTCAGTATCCCTTTCTTTCCACTCAAAGCCATCTGCCTTTTCAGTTAACTTCCTTCTGCTGGACCTCTGAAGTACTTCCATTACATTTCAGAGATCTTCCAAAACTGAAACTCCAAAAATAATAAAAGCAAGAAAACAAACACTGTAAATTAAATTTAACAATGAAAACTAAAACCTCTATAAGGCTGACTTTATTGTGAATATTTGGATAGCCAGAGCAATGGATACACTCCTTTATGAGAAACAAGCGTTGGGGACAAGAACAAACTTCTTTTCACATAGACACCAACTGATACCAAATTCTAACGCAAACAAGGGAATTTGAAGTAAAGGCTAAACTAGCGTTGAAAGATTCCTGACAGCCACTCGAGGAGGCTTCTTACGACCAGTGGCCAAAATGCAAGTTCCCTGCCACAAAGCCCACAATCAAAAGGTCCCTTGTAGAAGATGCAAGTGTGCGGGAGTGCTCTGATTTGTCCAGTGACAGCCTCTTAAGACTCCCTTAAGTTTCAAATTTGAAATATTACACACATATATATATATGCACGCACACACATGCACATTTGCACGCTTTTTTCTCTTCATGCTCTTCTGACAGTCTCTTCTGACCAAATGGTAAGAAATTTCAAGGGAAAAAGAGGTAATTTTTTTCACTTTGTGTTTAAGGGTAAAATAGTTTAGTTGTTCTTCATATTACTCAGGACCCGATCCAAAGTCAGCTGAAATACAGGGAAGTGTAAAATAGAAGGATACACCATTTTGGAGAAAGTTAAATAGTTTTTTATCCATTAAGTAACTTCTTAGTGTTCTTAGTTCATGAAATAACATGCTGTACTCAAGTAAGAAATATGATTTTTGCAGAAAAAAATCAGGACTACATTTCCCTGAAAAACTGAACGGATCGACTACTTGGTTAAACTACTGGCACAAGCATTTACGTGGATTTGACAGACAATGAAAAGGGTGTTTTGGTTGTTTTAACACAGAAATGAAGGAATAAAGAAACAAGTCCAAATAAGTGAAGTTATTCATGCCAAAGACACATTAGTATTTCAAATAAATTATTTGCATACCGGTCAACCAGAGGAAGGAAAAGGAACTAGAGTCTCTTTCCAAGCACTCTACTGTAGTAACAAACAGACCAATACCATACGTAATGAGTAAAACCGGTGGATGCTCTTGTATATAAAAAAACACAGGCTTGTATATAAATCAATTCTTAAATGCTTCGTCCTATGTTCACCTAACACACAAGTACATCCTACAGGGGAAAGCATTTCATTGATGAACTAAGTTGATGAATTGCCAAAATCTGGTTGGATACATTTTAAGGGTGAAACATACGCACATACAGCGAAACTATTCTCACGAAACCATATGGTATAAAAGAATCTTTGGTGTTTCCGAGAGTATGGGCACTGAAAATGGATATATTTATTACCTTGACTCATCTAGCTTGGAATACCACAGGGTTCACACCGAAACCCCTGCTTTATAACAATTCAGTGCTACTTTAAGCCACTTGAAATGAAGGAATGCTGCCAGTGAACAAGTTACTTTCACAAATTCTCCAGCTTATTAGCACCTCTTAAAAACATATATTCAACGTGATGAAATTGTTATACGGCAACCTCAAAGAGCTACAAGTACTGGAATTTTCAGGAAAAACATTGAAAAGTAAAGAGGGAAGGAATCTATTTTTAAAGTACAGCTTTCGAAATAGTCAAGAACTGTAACAGTTCAGAAGGGAAAACACTTCTTCTGTTAGTGGTTTAAGAGCAGTCTAAGGGAAAAATCACATAGTTAATTAAGAGACCAATTTTTTGTCAATTGGAAGTATTTACCATAGCAAGCAAAATACAGCACTTTATTTTGGAACATACGTGACATACATGGCCATCTCTTAAGTATGTTCTGTGATCAGCTGCAGTTATATCGCACTGAAGAGCTAACTGATATCTGATACCCAAAATGTGTACTAGTTGAAAGGTATTCATTGCTTCTTCACATTATACTGCAAAATCTACTTCAGTGCCTACAAAAGATGTGTTAATGGCTAAAGAGGACCATGGCTATGTCTATGTTTGATGACATCAATGCCTTCAGTGACAGCTTTGAAGGAATACATACATTTATTGTTTAAGTACAGCACTTTTAGAGCTATGCACTAAAGTTATTCTCAAGTGCTACACAAAGAATGCTAAGTAATACCGTTTTTAACTGGATTCAGATTAGTAGTATTGCAGACAAGTGTTTTAACTACATAAGCAAACTGACAAAATGCATAAGGGCAAACTGTTAAGTCCTGTGACCATTTATAGTGCACTTGATAGAAGCCCAATATAACTAATGCAGAGGATGCAGAAGCTATGAATTGTCTGTTCTCATAACGGAAGTATTTTTACTCCCAAGGATCATAGTACACATTTTAAAGATGTTTTGCTTGGTTTAATGTACAATTAAGGAGAGGAAGAAATGAGTTCAAACAAGGAGAAGGTCAATAATCTTTAAGTCAGGTCAGTGTTTGAATGGCCCATTCACACACTTGCCTGAAAAAAGTTGGTATTGATAGATTACCAACTCAATAACCTAGAAGCAAACTGTAGCTCATGTTCTAAAGCACATCAAGTGTAGGTCTGAACATTAAATGCTAAATAATTCAATGCATTACTTATTAAATGAAAAGCAGAACTTGAAAAAAATAAATTTAAGAGTTGCATATTGGTGAAGACTTTGCATCAGTACTCATATTTTACATAAAAATACTTTTTTGGTTCTTACTGTTTACTAAAATGATAAATCTACATAACAAAAGTATTGATTCTCTCACCCGTTGATATGCAAAATTAGGTGGTTGCTTTTTTTTAAAAAAAAATTAAATATGCAGAAATGAAAATGCAGATCTTTTATGCAACCTACATGTGTTAACATGGAAGGAACCCAATATGGTAATCGCTATGAGTTACATGCAGGCTTTGAGTGCTGCAAGGCATGAGACTAAAGGTGGAGCTCTCATCTTTTCCATTATCAGCAGTCGTCATACGGAGAATTATTAGTTTCAGAAGACAAGATAAACTTAAATAGATTGATGATATCTTAGCTGGTAAAACATATTTACAGCATTTCTTAATTTCGACCTTAGTCCTAATGATAAAAGAAAAGCAGATGCCTAACAGCTTCTTAAACCCTCCTAGACCTCAACCTCTGAGTCATTAAACTGACTGCTTGAACGCAGTGTAGGACAGGACAACTGAGACAGACGGTGGTCGTTTTGGAACAATGCAAAAGTCTTCAGAGAAGTGCTTTAGAAATTATTTTTTCCATATTTATGATAAGTTAATGTGTGACCACACTTCTCATTACAGAAAAACACACATAAATCATCAGCATTCAAGTTCCAACAGTGTAACATATTAATATAGCCACAAAAAGACTTGTGAAATATATCTACTAAACTTATCTTCTATGCTGCATACTATGCTTTATACAAGACAAAAGAACTAAAACTAACCAGATATATTCCAAATGCTTATTTTCAAGCAAACAGTTCTCAAATCATAAAAAATCTGAAAGCACATCTATCTAAAAATAGAGGGTTACTTTATCACTTTCAGTCTTATCAAATGTTCCTATTCAATGTTCAAACACATAGGTATAATATCTAATTTCAGAAAAAAAAACACTTTTCTGAAACGCACATGATCCAATATTAAACAGTCATGTACATATATGTTCTAATTTTTGCATTGCTGCAGGTTGATATTATGTTGCTAGCTTTCAACATAGACCATATACCTTTACATATAAGAAACGTTCTCAGAAATTCAAAGCAACATAGTAAAAAGAAATCAAGCTTTCAAGGGTGATCTTGTCAAATTTAAATTTCATCTGTGATTTCACTAAGTTTACTAAAAAGGAGTATGTTGACATTCAAGGAAAGCCTGCACATTTACAAAAGCTGAGCTAGATTTTAAAACTTGCATCAATAAATGGAAATAGTATTTATTCCGTAGCAATTGAAAACTCAAAGTAATGTTGGGAAAATTCATTATGAAGAGCAAATTTATAATTTTACTGAAAAAGTGTACCAAAGAGTAATAAAGAAGAAAAATTAATTTTACTTTAAAGAATATGAGCTCAGCAGTATGCAAACTGAGTAATTAAATCATGATATAACATGATTTGAAAATACTCTATTGAAAATTGTGTATTACAGAGAGAAGGAAATTTAAAAGACTTCCCCCCCTCCCCTGCTCATATAACGTGCTTTAAGAGCCACTTTGTTCATATAGTTCCTGAAGCTGTAGCATAAGACCCGTGATAGCTTGTCAGGCTAGGATTGTCTATATATAAACTATATCGCAACCTCCACATAGTAACACGCTATTTTTATTTTCTGTAACAGCAAAAATGTTATCTCCATTACTGAGTTACAAAAGTATTAAAATCGTATTTTAAGAATTCTTACTAAAAATGTTTAAATATTAAACATCTCTAAATTCTCTGCTTTAGTATCCAACAAGTTGCATGTGCCAATGCAATTCAGAACTGCATTCAATGGATTTTACTCCAAACTATCTACATCACCTAAAAGAGTGAATAAAAGCAAAATACATATTTATGAATGCAGCTATTTTGTACAGCATTTGTTTTCAACTACATGGTTTACAGCTGTAAAAGAATCTCTGGCATGTCCCTTTAAATGAGTAATAGCTAAAACAACATGTACAGATTTTTATTAAATTAAAGCACGAGAATTATTGAAATAAATGACCCAAGGGCTCCTCTATGGCACCCTGAGTGAACAGATAATACAGATATAAGTATCTCCTCATGGAATGAATGCACCATGACAAAGCACAGACCTACAAGCCAAGTGATCAAAATTCAGGTTTTAAATACTTGTACACTTACCCGCCTACGGCAGAAGGGCAGGCCCTGTGCAATGATGCTGATGCTAAATATCTTCATCACGGTTTGGTGTGGTAGAGGTTCTTTGGCACTTTTAAGATCAACAGGAACCAAGCCATGGTTGATGGCAGTTTTCCCAGGTTTGGACATTTTATCGTTCTTACTTTGTCAAGTCTACTAATAATGAAAGAACATTGCTAAAAACTTTAGAAGCAAAGTTGCACGATTTCTTTTTTTTTTTTTTTCCAAAAAAAGTTTCAGACTGGTGATTCAGCTCCCCACAGCCTGCTGCCTTTGTCTCTCAACCTTCTCCTGCCAAGTGTCCTGACCTGTCTGCTGCTCAGTGAAGTGCAAGCTATCCTAGTATAGCCAGGAATTAAACTACCAAGGGGCAGGCAGACTGCTCCTGCCAGTCAAACAGCTGGTGGACCTCCCCTGCAATGTCAGAAGAGCCCTTCTCCAAAAAGGGATCCAGAGAGTGAAAAAGAAGAAGAAAATCATGACTGCCAGGAGTTTTAATAGCCACAGCTGCTTACGCCTGCGCTTTAAAGGAAGATTTTTTTTTAATTTTTTTTTTTTTTTTGAGTCAGCATTGTGCTTTCAGAAGGAGAATCCAAGGAGATTGCAACCTTCAGAGAGTAACAGTGTTACTGCAGGATCAACTCCACCGCTCACTGGGCAGGCTTCTTCTGGACTTTCAATAAAATTTCACAGCTAGTAACTAAAAAACTGACCCAGACTTTGCTCTTTCTCAACTACCGTCTCCACAAACATAATATATTCCTATGAAACAAATAAAAAAAAAAAAATGGAAAAAAAGGGAGTCCCCTGAAATGAACGTATTGGCTCAACACTTGCTCTTTTAATGAAAGTAGAGGTTATCATTGTATTTTCACCTACACTGTGATTTTCAGCTCCTTCTTGCTGGCCCTCCTTCCTTATGCACAGGTACCTCAGCCTGCACAGTCCCCCGCCTTCCCTGCTGCTGTGGGGGGAGCAGTATCTGGGGGGCTTTGGCTCTAGGGATGCAGTGGTACAGGAATAGTCTTCCCTTTCCTGGTCATCACAGGTTTGGGTACCAGTTTGCTCACACTGATGGAAAGGAGAAGTGCCCTTCCTCTGAGAACAGTGTCCCCCAAAGGATGCGGGGGTAGGTCTGCCTGCCCTTACCAACAAACCTGACTGAGGGCCGTTTTTCAGGAAAAACGTTCTTACTCCACCAACAAAGCTAGAACAGCAATGTCTATTACTCAGATTATCTGCAATTATTTTACTGCCATTTTAAATTATTTCTTGATCAAATTATCTTTCTTACAATGCCTCTAGATTCCCACAAACCCTTTCCCTTCCCTATACTTGGACACATTTCTTAAAAAAATATATTCAAATTCTGAAAACCTTTTTGAGCAAAAGTAAGTAAGAAGAGACAAAAGCCTGTGAAAATGCCTTATGAAATTGCTGATAAAAGACGTAGAAAGCCATCAAAGCCCTTGTATGAACTGAGTCAGTACAGCCCAAAACACAGTGAATAAATGACCATCAAGAAATCTTACGAGTCCCTTTATGCACAACCCAAAGATAATTAACTGTATAATTATACGAGGGCAAAAGAGAGAGTGTAGTAATGCTTTAATGCTTGAAGCACAACACTAACTTGACAAAAGACAGCATTAAAATATGCCTGTATTAGCATCTCCACTTAGCCCTTTGTTCCCCCTTCAAAAAGCCAAGCTGTAAGCATGTCTCTCTCACATACAGACGGCCTCCCCGACCAAACATTTGCTTGTTGAATGCTTTTTACAAAAAAAAAAAAAAAAAATCTATGAAAATCCCTAATGTTTCATTGAGTATATATACATTACAGAAAGCATTCACTTATAACAAAGTGTCTTTCTCAGACAAACAAAAAATTTCTTGTTTCTTTACAGGTGTTGTGCATGGAAATGCTGTTATAGAATGCTGGGTAGCACAGTATTTTCACTCACTGATTTTTTTTTTTTTCCTCTTTTCTATCATTGCATTCAAATGCCATTCTAAAGCACATTTAGACATACATTTTCTTCTATAGGACTCTTCACATTTCCTTCTTTATACTTCAACCTATAAAGTCCAAAACACAGTTTACCATTAGCCTGTACTCAACAGCAATACCAGATCCCAGTTTACACCTTCATTCTGAATTACTTCATATTTTATACAACAAATATTAGGCTTTCACTTGGCTGGAACACTTTGGAAAGGTGTCTCAGACTCAGTTTCACTCAAATAAGAAAACTTCCCTGACATAATTCAAAAGGGCAACAAAGCTGGTGAGGGGTCTGGGGGACAAGTCTTATGAGGAATGACTGAGGGAACTGGGGCTGTTTAGCCTGGAGAAGAGGAGGCTGAGGGGAGACCTTATCACTCTCTACAGCTACCTGAAAGGAGGTTGTAGAGAGATGGGGACTGACCTCTTCTCCCTAGTGACAAGTGAGAGGACGAGAGGAAATGGGTTCAAGTTAAGCCAGGCGAGGTTTAGGTTGGATATTAGGAAAAAATTTTTCACTGGAAGGGTTATCCAACATTGGAATAGGCTGCCCAGGGAGGTGGTGGATTTGCCATCCCTGGAGGTGTTTAAAAAAAAGGGTAGACATGGTACCCGGGGATATGGTTTAGAAGTGGTTATGTCAGGTTAGGTTAATGGTTGGACTCGATGATCTTAAAGGTCCCTTCCAACCTTAACGATTCTATGAAAAAGGGAGAAAGAGCAGCCTTTTGTTTCTGCTTTGAATAACTGAAGTAAAGAACAGAGCCAAAACCCCACAGAGATCAACTCACATATCCCTATTGATGTATCATTCAAAAATAAGCAACAGGTCAAAGTTTTCATTTCTGATATACCAGTTGCCATCTCAATTGTTCCCACAGTTGCAAGTTTACCAAAATGTATTTATATTGATATAATTTGAGATTTGAATAGTATGCATATGACATGACAAGACCAGATAGTGTTTCATGCAAAGCAAACCTCAGACTCTAGTTTAATGAATACCCCATATTTCATATAATTGCATACAGAAATGTCTCTGTATGTGTGCATGCACACTAAGAGAAACTGCTGAAAAACTCAGTTTTAAAAGATTATTTCATTGTGTAATTGCTGAAAGGAAAATTTGACAGCATGGCAGGTCACTATTTTAGTACCAGCTGTTACTAGTTGATATTAGAGCCTCATATTTTACTACTTTACATGCTTACTTCCCCCCCCTTTTTTTAAAAAAATAAATTAGCTCATAACCGAAGTGCAAAACAGTAACATAACTTGGCCCTTTTGCGCATTTACATAGAACTGGGGAGCAGACAAGACTGAAGTATGGTACATTCCAAGCAGTGCTCACAGCACAAGTCTCCAGTCGAAGGTTATTCTCACACCTCTGAAAAGACAAAACTCTGATTGTCAGCCCTTCTTCTTTTGTCGTTTGAGATGAAAGTCCCAAGAGTACATTAGTTTTTCCTCAGGAACTTCCAAACTATTCTAAATAATTCTACAGGGACACACTTCTAGCTGCAAAAAAGTATCACGTTCACATTCAGTGTAGTCCCCTTTCTAAGCGGATGAAGCCAAAGCAAAAATAAGGCACTTTGTCCCACATAAAATTACAATGCTAGATTTCACATTTTACCATAGCAATTAGGAAAAGCCTCAGTTTTATCCCTGACTTTTTTCCTCCGTTTTTTAATTATTGTCTCCCAGAAAAAAAACACTTGCACTAGCAGATGAGAACTTGTTGGCCCAATTTTATTTCCATGTATCATCATCACTTCTTTTTAGTCTTAGATTTGCTACACATACACTGTAGGTATTATTGTCTTACAGTAATGTTTAAAGGCCCCAAGCTATGCTGAACAGCTATAAACATTTAATAAGTGAAAGTCCTTAGCCTGAAAATACAACACAGTCTAAATTAATCAATAAGTGGGTGTAACGGGAAGACAAAAATGGAGCGGTTTGGCTATCTTAGAAGCGTCAGGAATATATTGCATATACTAGATATCATGTAATTCTAATATAAGATCAATGTAAAGTTTAAAGACGCACTCTGTTGCTTTTATCTTTAAAAGTGTGTATTTTTTATATTATACAGGGTGAGAACATGTATAAACTTGACAAGTATGAAACCGAAAACTTGAGCTTTAATGCTCTATAATACATTTCTCTAACATCCAGTTTCTAAATAAAGTGGGGCTGATTTCCAATGATGTTCTTTTTAAGTGCTTGCCTATCATTTTAATCAGAAGGTCAGGTTTGAAATCAGATCACTTTATTTAGATTCATACAAGTGCCTGAAAACTTGAGTTTGAAAATACTAGTTTGAGATTGTCATGGACTATTAACTGTAAACTTAAGAATCCAGAAGACTCCTCTTTCTTTTTGGCCAGTCCAGTGAAGAGACATCTTTGTAAAATGAAAGCATGCAGTAAGAAGCAATAATTTTTATACTTTCGGAGTAATTCAAAGTCATCCTGTAGAAGAGCTTTTTAGGAGCTGTTTACCAGAAAGCAAGTATCATGAAATTAACTAGCTCACTCAGTATACTTAACTCACAAAGGCCATGGGTTTAAGACCTGGATCTGAGAATTTATCCCAACAACAACAAACAGCTTACTCAAACTTTACAGAATCTTCTCCTAAAGCTGACAATTGTTTTCCATATTAACATTACTGGAAAAAAACAAACAGATTCATGGCATTTTAATATGGTGACAGAACAGTTCAAGACCTAGAGAGACCAAAATAAAGTATTTGCAAGTACAGAAAGACTAAAATGCAGAAAGCAGAACCCCGGGCGGTTTTTCCACAGTTCTTAACATCGGTGGTGAACAGCTGCCCTCAAATGGATAAAGCAGAGCACTGCAATATTTAAAGTCACCCTCTCAAAGTAATAATAGTAGCATAATAATCCTTTGAATATGTTTGATAATATACTTCCTAAATAACATTTTTTGTAAGCTCTGCATAGTCATAGCATACAGAATGGACTATAATTTACATTATACACAAGTCTTATTGCTCCCTTGATATTCATGCTGGTCCCCTGCCCACATATAGAAAGAGCGAGAACCATTTTGTTAGCAGAGCAAGACAGTCTATACTACATCAGTAACTACTTTTATATAGCAACTGTGGTCCCAAGTTTATTTATGTGAGGGATTTCTGACACTGATGGGGCTTAATGATTAAACAGTTGATTGTCTCCTTAGTTTAATATGTTAATAGGTTAAGCAACAAAACAATAGAGGTCTTGAGCAAGATGCTGAACAAGGAAACGAGAAGATCTAAATAGGAGCCAGAAGCAGCTTGGAACTGATTAAAACCAGTTTTGTGATTTGGCTAAGCTCCAAGGATGATCTGAGCCTGCGCAAAAAACACAGGTTACTAGCAGTGATGAAGAAGAGCCTCCTTACTTCATCATTGGGACCCCCGGCGACCACCACCAGGGAGCACTGCACAGGCGCAAAGGGTGGAGAACTGATTTTAATACGAAGCAGGGACAGGTCATGGATATGTATAGGCGTATTGTGAAATCTTATGATTATGTGATCAAGTACTATACATATATTTGAGAAAACCGCTGCACTGGGCGCGCACAATTGTGGTGGGGCGATCCCCTGTGCTGCCCAGCGCTGAATAAGACATACCTACTTTACAACCTTCTCGGTTGTGGAGTCTCATTCCGCACGTCAATACCAGTATACTGATAGCTCCCAAATGATACATTGCACATTAGCCTGCTTTGTACAGGCAAACAAATAAGCTGTATAGAAGAAAGGCACTGCTGTACAAAACTAACCGCAACTTTATTAGTTGTACTGCACAGAAAAAAAAAAAAAGCTATTGCTCTAAAGAGTCTCTATCATATCCAAGTTTACCGAATACAAAAATCTGCATGTGTAAGAAAACATGATGACCTAGACCCCTGAAGAGGGTATGGAGGGAATCAATGGAGAGGATCATTTTGATCTCATGAGATCAGAATTTCCTAAAAAAATGTACACTCAAATAGGGCACAAAAGGGACAAAACTACTAGTAAAACATGCAGACTCATGGCTTTCTCTGTACTTCATGGGAAAAAAACAAGTGTAGACCTGTGGTCTCACAAGCAACAGGCTCTCACAAGCCTGGCTCTAGGTAAGATTGTCATGCCAGTTTGAATTGTGCTTGAATCACGCTATGGCTTCTTCAAGGCCTTACAGTCCCAAGACATCAGGGGACCTACACAGAAAAGTCATTCTGAACAGTTCAGCCATAGCAAAGCTTTATTTCAGGCTTATACCTTACTACGAGTTTTGACAAATAAATGGCTTCTATGGTGTAAAGTAAGGAACAAACATCAACTGAACCTGTTTACATGGTCAGAGCAAAACGCAATTCCACAACGATTCAATGATGTCTAACCAGGTGACGGTCACCCCATAGACTTCTTCCTCAGCAGATGCATTAGTAAGTCTCTCCCTTTCCTACCTACCCTCTAGTTACCTTGAAAACTTGCGTAATCTTAATCTCTCTCTTTGTCAAATGGGTGAAAATTAGTCAAGAGATGCATAAACTCTGGAAAGGAAGAAAGACAATGACAGGCAGATGTCTCAAACTGCACAAGCTTTGTTTTCTTTGGTAACGAAGCTTAATAACATAGTGAAGAAGAATCCACATTTTCTTAACTTGGAGTCAACTCAGATTATACTTCCTGGTTATAATTCTGGCTCTGGAATCATTCTGAAGCACAACCATTACTGTGATGAAAGAGACTGGTGTCTAATACAAAAAAGCTACTTTAAATTTTTTGCCATGAAAGGGCAAGAAAGAGATATGCCTTTCGCAGCTGCTGGTGGAAGATGGTACAACTTATATAGAATCATAGAATGGTTAGAGTTGGAAGGGACCTTAGAGATCATTGAGTTCCAACCCCCCTGCCATGGGCAGGGACACCTCCTACTAGACCAGGTTGCTCAAAGCCCCATCCAGCCTGGCCTTGAACACCTCCATGGATGGGGCCTCCATAACTTCTCTGGGCAATCTGTTCCCAGGTTGGGAACTTCTCTGGGCACACCTGTTCGACAGGTATGACACTCCTATACTGATATAAAGGTTCAAACAAATGTAGATAAGTATGATGGTAAAGCTGCTGTCTGGCAAAATACTTTGCACTCCACAAGATAGCATTCCCCAGAAATCCACTAGTAGAGGCCGAGGAAGATAGGAAATACCAAGTGTATCAGTAAAGGGGAACTCATCAGGCAAACATATCTACTAGACATTTTTCATGCTTATGTGCATGCTTATAACTGTTTAAGCATCCTGGTATCCAAGCATGAGTGCATGGAGTTATGTAACCATACTCAAATTTGACCTACTGTGTTTAATAGTCATGTATGGCATGCAACTGCACTAGCCTTGCCTGCTGGGGAAGCCAAGCAGTAGGTGAGACGAAACCCATAGCAAGGGTTCACTAGTTTCCATTTCTAATTGCAAACACCAAGGCAAATAAGTTTGAATGACTGTCAGTAAAAAATAGCAGATCTCCATTGGATCTGTTCGATCCCACGGCTGATCTTTGGACCTGAAATGAGACGAACAGGTCAGCTAGAGATTCTAGCAGCAAAAGGAGAAGAGTAGCACCTCCCCCTCCTTGCTCTAGCCATTTTATTCCAAACTCTTCCTTAAACTAGCTGTAGAACTGTGAGCTTTGAAATGACTCCAGTAAGCGAGATACCTGAAAATCCTCAATTTTTGCTGCTGCCGAGTTATTTCTCCACTAGATAAGCAAATGTAAACAGTTCACAAAGCAGCCAGGTGCATGAAGAGACAAACATAAGACAAATAGCAAGAGTGTTTGGAAGTGGAGTGTAGTCAAGATCACCTCTCTTTGCCCATGGATCCCTTAGCATGCAATACTAGTCCCAAAGAGACAATGATAAAAGCTTCCTGGACATCTCAACAAATACAGAATTTCATCTCAAAAGAAACGGAAGGGAACATGAAGGTACATGCAGCTATAGGCATGGGATCTGCCCTTGGTCACGATGGTACTAGAGCAAAAGAGCATTTGACAAGTTACAAGGGACAGTTTGCACAAGCTAACTTTTTGTAAGGTCACATTAAGTGTTTAAGAAAGAAATACACAGACTGTCTAGTAAACTGCATATTGGCAAGACTATATAGTATCAATACTAATGACACTATCATATCATTAAAACCTATACTTAACCATGCACATTTTAAGAAAATAATTCCTACCACAATTAGACATCCCTGTAAATGTATATAACCATTTGTAACCAGAGGCCTATATAATTTGGCTTTACTCCATAAGCCACCTAACTTTATTTACTGTACTATATCATCTTGTTGTCATCGTCACTGTTTTTTTTTAAAAAAAACCCAACTTTAAAGTATGTGTCTTCATTTCTTCATTAAACATTTCAGAAAATATTCCACGTATGTAATAGAAATCCAGCTGCATCATCTTGCATCTTACAAATATTCCAGACATGTCTGCCCAGTCCTCATTGGCTATAATATGACTTGTTGGATAAGCAAGTTTAACTCTTTGGTCTAGTCAGAGATGCACCAGCTGTTAAAAAGAATTGCTACAGCTGCTCTGCAGGAATTTATTTGCTGACCATTTATTTATGCTGTTGTTGCACCTTTAAATAAAGCCGAGACAAGAATTAAGAACTACAACAACAGGTAGAGAGGTCATGCAATATTTAACACTGGATTAAAATGCAAGTCAAATTCCTAACTGAGGATAAGCCGGGGGAAGGGAAAGCAGGTGGTTTTATTAGCAAGGAGGCTGCTTTTATGAAAAAGGAAAATAGGAAACTGAAAAATTAGTTTTCCATACAGCAATTCAGCTTTTCTTATCACTGTATCACTCTTCCATGTAAAGTGCAAGAGTTCCAATGAGAAATTCTCTCCTTATATACATACACACACAAAATATACAAAGGCAGTACCAAAATACTTAACACATGTTTATCAGTTTCTGAATAGTGTCCAAAAAGCATTGCCAAAAATTAGCTTTGGACTTCAAATTTTCTTCCTTTCTACATATTAAATGGGAAAAGGAACAATCCCCAAAGCATCAGAAAGGTGTTAAAAATATTCCTGCCACCCAATACACCTAAAAAATATTTTTTCTGTAGCGAAAAATTCTGTCCAGATAGTGTTTATTCAGCATTAAAAAAAAAAAAATCCTCTTGTATGAAGCCTGACAACAGTAACTTTTCCTATTAGCTATATTTTCTACTGCCAAAGTAAAAGGTTGAATAATGCAAAGTATTACATTTTGTATGTTTGAAACAATATAGATATCAAGGTCTATTTTGATACAAGATTTTCTTACTAGAACTGTAAAATGCACATAAATCTAACAAATGCACCAACTGATTGTTATACAGGCATTCATTTGATAGCACCAAATTAAGCTATATAATCCTTTTCAGCTGGTTAACAGCATACTGCAAAGGGGTGTGAGGCTATTTATAAAGCTCAAGATATGCAAAGTAAAGAATGCCTAAGACTACAGAAAAAAGCAGGTAGTCTGTGGAAGGGCTGGCACTCTTGGTTGGTATGGTTGCCACCTTCATCTTTTATTTGTCGTCTTTTCCTCCCCCCCTACTTTTTTTTTTTTCTTTTCAGAGGAAGGGGAAGCCTTGCCTGTATTTTTATTTAACTAACACTAGCTTTCTCTGATTTGTTCAAGTATCACTTACTATTTTAAATGCTTATAAGTATTTAATAGAAATTGACTTTTTATATATGGACAATCAAATCCAGCTTTGAGTTTACTGGCTGTCTGATACTCTGACTTCAAACGCTACCGGCAAAGAAGTGCAGCGCAGCTGTACCAAAGTCTGACTGGCACAGCAGAGGACGAGTTTCAACAGTCTGTCCTCCAAAACAGACATGCATGCACGTGTGTAAACATAGCATTTAGCATACTTGCTGTAGGACATGTAATACTAGTGGTTTATCCCAAAGCCAAGAATTGTGCAGGCGGGTGAACGCTTCAGGGTAACAACTGGAAGTGCCCTTGCTTTGGATGAAGTCCAGCTTAAAGAGAAGGAACAACATCATTAAATTTGGCAAGAACAAGGGATCCATAATGAATGATGTTAAGTCTCATTTCTTCCATTTAGGTGTGTCACTTCCAGTTTCTTAATTTCATTTTTATTTATTCATTATTTCTTGTTTTTTTAATTATTTTTTTTTTTAGTACTCAGTATATTTGGGTCAATAATGATCATGGTAGCTGCCATCCTTAAGGGACACTCCATAATTTAAGTGAGAAGAACAAAGGGTCATCTGGCCACTTCCAAACATAGAAAAGCAGTGGCTGGATGACATAAGAATAAGAATGTGATTTGCACTTACAGGAAACATTGCTCTTACTTTACTGAAAAGTAGTAATGACTTCTGATGATGAATAAGGTGGAATTTATCCCTGCTGGCAATCTGTGGTGGTGATCAGTGCATTTTCCACTTCAGCAGAGGCACCAGGGATTGAACCAATGTATTAAAATTTAATAAGCATTAACAGAGTAATATTTCATGACACAGCTGAAAAGCATAGCCACTGCCTCCCAAGATTGAATCACACTGAATATTACTAAGATTCACTATTTGCTCTTTTCATATTATGCAATATCCAGTCAGGTAGTAAAGTCAGTAGACGACAACAGCTTTTAGTAAGAACAAGCATAAAAAGAAATAAGGTTCTGTAAAGAAGTAGGTGGTTTGGACCAGCTTGACTTGAGATAGAAATCTTTGTAGTTCCTTAGTAACTGTGTCCTTCTCGGATCCTTTCTCTGTTCCCAATTCTTATTACAAACTAAAGGAACAAAATTAAAAATTAGCAAGAAGAGGAGAAAGGATAAATAAGAGAAGAGAGAAGGAAGAACAGAAGAGATGCCTAACAGCCATATCTTCCACTTGTATTTCAGTGCGTATTCTAAAGACATTCATCTATGCACAAAAACCTTTAAAATCTCAATACCAATAAACTATATGTAACATTACATCAGAAGTTGTACTATACAGAGTCAATGCACACAAAGTTTTATAGAGGTTTTTTTTTTTTTAACATAAAGCACATTTTACAGTAATTTTGTGAAGTCTTGAACTTGTTTGGCCAGGAGAGAATGAGCTGAAGTCTACCAAATTTCCATAAACTTGAAGTTTAGACAGCATTCTCATGAACCACACTATGGACAAGAAGGGAGAAGACATTTGCAACAAAGAGAACAGTTTGTAGAAACATTGGTTCTAGGCTTTATGTGGATTCTTCTAATAGAAATTTCACCAATAAAGGAAACTGCAAGACATTCACATGCAACATAAAACATAATGGCAGATTAATAAATCTACAAAAAATGCACATTATATCATTACTACACAAGCATAGCTTCATGCACAGATCACCATATACTACCAAAGAAAAACAGTTCATGTGTCAAAAAACATCCTTTGTCAATAGACATTAGAAGCTGGCTGTTCAAACATTCTGCTGAGACAGTTTGGAAATTTGGTTAAGCATTCTGCCTGTTCAGAAATGACTAAACTAGCATAGAAATTGACATTGTCTAGTTTGCCTCCTTATACTCAAGAATTTGCAAAGATATGTAAATTATTTTACTGTGCACAGTTTGCTGAATAGCAACACGTTCTGCAGATAATGAAAACTCTCCTACAGAAATAAAGGATGTACTGCTATTTTGCAGATTACAGTGAGTGAGCAATGCATCAGGAAAAAATGTTAGTCCCACAACAGCTGTTAAACGTAATTCTGGTCCTCATATCACCTTCTGTCCCTCTAAGCTAATTCCAGATCTCATAATTTTTAAGTATAAAACAACAGTGAATACAAGAAATGTACTGATAACAACTTATATTTTCAAACGCACACTTCAAATTCATAGCCAAAAGAATATTTAACACCTTCTATTTGGGAAGTGGGGGTGTCAACAAAACCAAAAACTAACTCACCAGCAAAAGTTTTACTTTCTTCACACTTCCATTCACCATTTGCATCAAGTTTCATAACCAGTACTATCAACTGCAGTTAAGCCCCAAAAGGTGAAGCAGCTTAAAACTGACACTCAGAGCAACAGCATCCACTGATAAAATGCTCAGTAAATACAGCTGTATCACTACAGGCTGGAGATATTTGGGCTAACGATCACATCACGCAACAGCACCTGCTACATAGTCAAGAACAACATAAGGAACAAATGGCATATTTAAGTGGGGCAGAGCTCCCAAATGTATTTGTTACACAAGCCATGTATCCCAACAGAGTAAGCATACTGAAAGTCCTCTCAAGCACATTTTCATGTTTTCTATTTCATGATGTTGTTGCCATATAATTGGTGAGTTGAAATGCTATTACTTCTTTTTTTTTTATTTAAAAAAAACTCATTTTCATTTTGAGAACAAAGATGCAGAGCAAAAACCATGTAGCTGCCTAACTGACACTGATTTCAAAGCCTATGAAAGAGTGCAACTACAAGACACTGCTTCAAGTAGTTATCCTGAAGGTATCAATTTAATTTATTCTATGAAAAGTAAACTGATATGGCAGTTTGAGTAATACAGGCAAGTTCCTTTCCAGTATTTACCTTTAAGGAGCTCTGCATAGGTCAATCAACTAAAGACAATTTAAGTCAATACAACCTCGTGGCAATGCATCAGTTCTGAGCAAGTCTAAACCAAGTGGCTGTTTCCCTGTCCGCCCGCCCCATCCCAAAAGATGGCTGGCATCTCTTTGGATTTAGGGAACTGCTGGAAATACATCTGTGAGCAACCAACATGGTTACAAAAGAATTACACACATGTTCAAGAGAAACTACTGGTAAGAACCACCATGAAATAAAGAAGGTATACACTCCGAGATGCAGACTTCACTGCAAAGAAGGTGCAATTGTATGTTGTCAGATACTTGTGCCAGATTTGTCTGTACAGTGAAAAGCTCTGTAGTTTATTTTCCAGTTTGGCTAGTTGGGGTAAATCCCTTGACTGGAGTTGAAAGACTGACCTCAATTTATTGGCACAGAAGTAGAAAATTGCTTGTGCCTTATGCAGCTAGGTCATTAGTCTAGTAAGCAATCTTTGTAACGGGAAACTAAACAAGAAACTAAATTAGCACTACATCTTTCCACATCAAAAAAAATGCATCTTTCTGTAATAAGGGGGGGGAGATCAATTAAAATCTACTTCTAAAATACAATCTTGTAGTTAAAACTATGACCTAAACTGACAGCACTAATGTTTTCTGTTAAATTACTTTTCTTCCTTCCCAGGCACTGAGATTCTCAACTTTCCTTTCTATACACAGTTACTTACTTCACAAATTATACATTAGCACTGTCATTAAGTTCTGTAGTAATATTTGTAGAAATCATACTGAAAAGATGTAAGACAACCTTCATTAAGGGAAAGAAAAAACAGAAATTACAGAAGAAATTCATGTCCTTTGACTGCAAGTGACATTTTAACATAAGTTATATTTAATTACTAGGTATTTCAAGAACTTTGCATGAGAAAGCTGAACTAGATAGCCAAGTTCTTAGATAAGCCACCAACAGAGCCCACATATCAATCAGCAGGTTCACGATCCGCTTACAGCGTAGGGAAAATTAGCAGAGCAGCAATTATTTAATACATGAAGGTGTAGGTGCAATTCTACTTACAAAAGGCAAAAGTACAGCAAAACCTCTGAAAGCCTCGGGCAGCAAATGAAGCCATTACTTAACACAGTCAAGTAAAAGCAGAGCAAGCCTGAAGTACTTTTCGGAAGTGTTGGTATTTGCAGTAAAGAAGCATGCTGCAGGTTAGTGCAGATGGGGAAGAACCTTGCTATCTACAGAGAAACTGAGAATCTGCATTCCTTCCATGGATGCTTTAATATTCAACAAACTACATCTTAATGACAGTTGCATAACCTTTCCAAATGATCCTGCATGCTCGGAATCATTAGCAACGAAATTGTGTAGTATATAAATGAGAAGGAAATCAAAGGTTAAAAGTGTTGATTGATATTAATCTCAGAGTATGAATATTTCTAATGTTATTACAGTCCAATATAAAAATAAGGCTCTGTATCAGAAGAGTTAAAAAAAAATTAAGACAGCAAAACTTGCTCCAAAAAAACCCAGCTGTCATGGTAATGCAGAAGTAATTCTGACTGGCAGTTGTAAAGACCATTTATTGCTTATCCTAAGTCATTTACTTATTAAACTCTTATTTTAATGCTGTAGTTCAGAATAACCAAATGAGGAAAAAATTTGCCAGTTCCTAAGCTTTTAAAGAGAGAGATGTGAAAGAAGCTTTAATTAAAAAGGAGAATCCCAGGGTGAAGCAAAAGGGAAAAAAAATATACTGCCAATGTATTTTAATTTTTTTTTAATACAATCAGAGCAATTCCTAACATGTATCCTTTTTCACACAGCTTTAGCTGAATTATTACTTAGTTTAAGAACTCCTTAAAGCATTAACTGTTAGACAACTCAGGAGATGAAAGGTCTGAAGAACCTACGTATCCTATGTGTGATCCCTGTAAAAAATAAAGATGATAAAAAGAACCTCTTTTTGTAGTATGAAGTTTTTCCTCCTTCTCCTGTGCACTCAGAGCAGAGAACTATACACTGCATTCTTATCACACAAGCCATCTGAAAATGTTTAAAACTTATTTTAAATGGAAATAGTCCTACATCATTTCACATACTGGAAACAGATTTCTTCACAAATGAAAAATACTGAGTCCTTCTGTTCCAGCTGTATTTATTCCCTAGACTTAAACATGCTGCAAGTTTTTAGCGGCAAGAACAGGAAAAACCTTTGCAAAGGAATACTGCACAAGTCTCTGCAGGGCTGCAGCAAAACCATAGCAGCCACCTCTGCTGCTCAGAAAAGGAGAAAAATATTAACATACACTGTTAGAAAACCACCACCCCACCTATACGCAATATTCCAATCTTCTCTCAATTGCGTGTACTGTACTGTACAAAAAAAAAAACGAAAAACTGCTTCCAGGAGATCAGCGTTTCTCTAATCATCCTTTATTTCCCCCTATCCCTACAAAGCTTTTAAGTCTATTAACATTCTGACAGTAACTGCAGACTTTCACACAGGAGTCCCTTTTCACTTCACATACACACAAACTGCCCAGTGCAATCTTAAGTTTTCTTTAGTTTGAAAAGTTAATGCTATCCTTCCATACAAACCCCAAAATCACTGAAAAACAAATCCTTTATATCCTTGTAGCTCTACGTACTAGCTTGGACCAAGCACCTCACAGTAACAAATTCTGGCCCAGTCTGCGCTATTTGAGAGCTCAAAGCTCCATGTGAGCATGGCTTTAGATTTGTTTCAGAACTCGAGGTGGGTATTTCAGCTCTAAGGGACATGTCTTCCTGTGGTCCTAGCTCCACTGAAGCCAGCCCAACTTATTTGTTCTGTCTCTCCGCTCTCCAGGGTCAACGAACAACCAAGAAAAGGCACTCTTGGAGCAGCACTATTACTTACACACGCATGCCCAGTGACTTACAGCCAAACAGACAGTATGGTACCCGGAATCAGAGGACACTGCAATCGAAGTACACCATTTTACAAGAAAATTAAGCTGTTTCTCATCCTTTACCATTGTTATGTGATTTATGTTATATATGAAAGGCATCCATTAAAAAATTAATCTTACTACCTTTACTAAAGAAGCAAATGCTCGAATATGACAACTGCTGAAGGGGTATCAAGGTGTTTTTTGTGGTTGTAGATCCAACTATACAAGAATTTTCATCTTTCTTTTACCTAATCTGTTTTCTGGTTCTTAGGAAGCTCTGGTTAACCAATAAAGTAATTACTATCACAGCCCACAATCCTGTAACAAGCAAACCTGCATTTGGAGAGGACACTAACTTGGAAACTTAGTGGAGGGTTCTGCATGCAGGATGTCTGACCACTTACGAGGAGTCACCATCACAATCCAAACGGTTAGCACACAAATAACGGTTCACATCTATATACCCCAATTTGCTAAGTTTCACAACAGCCTCAATAGAAGAAGAGGAAATAAATGTTTAAGAGGGGGTTTGTTGCAGACACTCTTTTTGAACAGTACCTGTTGTCCAGAAGGATTGAGCATCTCCCATATATGGGCTCAAACACCCCTTCACACATCCCCCCAGACAAGCAGAGCAGACAAATGTGTTTCCTGAAACCCAGAAGAAGAAAAGTGGCCATGCACCAGCTAACAATCCTCCTGTTCTACCCGCTCACTTGGATTTTAAAATTCAGGTCTCTACAGCATACATGAAAATACCTTTAGTGTCTTCTGGTATATTCTCCCCTCAAAACACAATTTGTGGACAAATACGAAATGGCTCCTGGAATCCCACCTCGAATGGGAGGGTGTGGGATGAAAAGAAGCTATATGAAAATTCAAGATGGCATCTGCCTAAAGCAAGAGGCATACTTTTAAGATGAAAGAGGGCTGCTATTTGCATATCCCCCGACAACTCTCCCCTACACATACAATACAACTTTTTGCCATGGACACAGTAAATTGCATCTTCTAGTTTCTTTATAATTCAGGTTGTTTTCCTCTTTTCCCAGAGACCAACTTCAAGCATGCAAGCAGGAGTAAGAAAGGAAACATGCCTTCATATCACAATTTGACCTAGAGCACAGATGTATGTGCCTCTAGAAATCTCACACTTGCTAGTCTGATATGAAGTCGTTATTTTGCCTAATCATATAAAACTGTGACAATATTTGCTGGAATGAATGCAGCTAATGCTTCTCAGGAATTCATGGGGTTGTTTTTTGTTTTTTTTTTGTTGTTTGTTTTTTTTTTTTTTTATGTGATTGTTTCCTAACTGAGGTGGCTTCAACATTAGATGCATTCAATATTAAAAGTATTATGTAATGTAGAATTTTAGATAAAGAAAAATGAATAGAACAAAGTTAAATTCATGGTAGCTTAGGCAGAAGCGAGCGTGACTATTTCCCTCCCTTCTACAAAAATACGTGAAGTCCAAACCAAAGCAGAATGAACCTGTAAATTATTTTAAGTGTTTAGAAACAATTTCTTTCTAAGATAATCAAGAAGCCAATATTCCTACCAATAAGAAAAGTTCACAGCAGTTGAAGAAAACCAAGTCATCCTGATGGAAACTGAAAGCCTCAATTAAAACCAAAAGATTTAAGTACATTGAAGGCAACAGTCATCAATATTTAAAAACTACAAAACTGGGAGCTGTAGATACAGTTAAGTAAATAAAAAAGGAATGAGTTAAAGATTATATACATTATGATCAAAATTATTTTAAAGAATTAGAACAATCAAAGTATTTCCGAAATCTCAAATAAACCTAATGATATACCAAAAAATAAAAATTGAAAAGGAAACAGAGTACAACCTGGATAACCATAGGCTGAAAGCCAGGTGTCAGTCCAAGATAAAATAATGCAACGGTTGACAGAGAATATGATTAACAGCATTGATGCCAATTTTTGCATAAAAACATGCTAGTTATCACATGTCATAAATACCAGTTTTGATAAAGATAAAATATTACTGGCATGATATATTGGTTAATACTATGATTTCAAGAGTATGAACACAGGTAGACAAACAATTTAAATCTAAAATAAGCAAGAAAGTTAATTTACATGGGCTATTTCCCAGTGACAGTGACTACCAGTAATAGGTTCTTGTCCTTGCAGTGCTACAGAATGACACACATACTAAGAGAAAAGCATTTAAGGGCAGTTGCTATGAAATATTAGATGCACTGTAAATGTATTTGTTTGCTTATGTTGTGGTTAGTTGTTACACAACTATTCCCAAGGAACTCAAGAAATACAAAGTCATCACAGAGGACTGGAAATGGATGACACAAATACAATGCAATCAGTGAAGAATCAGCACCAAGTGCATGTTTCTGTAAAAAAGTCCTGCACATACTATTTACTTTGCCTTCCTGTGCTATATTTTTATATAACAGACATGACAACATTTGATAGGACACAGATCAATTCCAGTAAAGATTAACAAATAGTAAAGGATCTAATGAGGGACACTGGATGTGAGAAAATTATAGCCACTTTAATACAACCAAGCGTCAATTCTTATCTCTAGGTACAAAGGACACAGACCATACTTAGAGAACAGAAGGCTCCCTGAAGAAGGCTTACATCATGTTAGACAAATCAGTCGAATGTGAAATCCCAATGCGGTGCTGCAGTCAAAAGTGTTAACGGAATCATTTGTTATACAAACAGGTAAACATATAGGATGAACAAATTTTAACCATCATTGGCACAATTGCTACTGGAGTTTTGATCTCATTTCTGGTATCTACGATTCAAGATGGATGTTCAAAAATCAGAGACAGCCTTCAGGGAAGTATCATAATGAGAATAAAAAAATAGAAAAATATACCCAATGGACACAGTGTCATTATTATTTACATTTAAGAGACATTTCAGGAGTGAACTTTATTGCTTTATGTATGGGGGGGGCGGGGGAACCCTGCTTGTTAAACAGCTCTTCAGTACAATACAAAAATTAATAAATTGTAATGGTCAAAAAAAGATAACAGGAAGAAGGCAGAGTAGCGTTAAGGCACAGAAGTTTAGACACTGATGATAACTAACAAACTATTAACCTAGGCTTGAGATATATTTGCCTTGCTGGACTGTTTCCTGTTTTCAGATGGTGAATTTTTTCTAAGAATACGCTTTAGCTTGTGCAGAAGTCAATACAGAGCAGCCTAACATTTTATGGAGGAAATTGTAACAGGTAACCACAAGGACCCTTATGGATTGCTGGCCATTGCTGGTCAATGCAATGAAGACTCTTCTGAGCTACTGGCCTTCTCATTTCAAGTGCACATGCCCTTTAGTCATAAAATTTTCACAACATTATGGCAACAATTATCTTAGTTATTTGCATGAAGCAGTAGTATGAGGCAAATATTTATATATAATTTTATATATCTATTATATAAACATTACCTAAAACATGAATTAATATAAAATGTCTTTCTATATATATTTAATGGGTTTTATGCTTCTGGTGAAATTTATCAGGTAGAACACAGCAAGCTTGCTGCTGTCAAGTGGAGGTCCAGGTGACAGGCGGCAAACGCAAGCAGGCTACACTGGTGTTATGGGGGAACGTTGCCATTTCCATCCTTAACCGCACAGGATCCCGCAGGCCAATAAGCAAAAAAAAAAAAAGAGTCAGATTAGAAAGAGACTTTATTCAGTAGTTTATGAGGAAAAGAATAACAAGTAGAAGGAAAAAGAGATATCAAAAAGTTGATATGAGCTGCACGACGACACCGATGGCAGTAGCAGTTGCTGTTTATTCAATCTCACTATTATCTCTTGGTATTTGGTAGCAATGAAAACTGTGTGTTGCCAATATTGCTACATACAACCAGACCAAACTAGCAACTGTGTTGGATCAGGATTGTATGCTTCTGAGGAGCCAGACACACCAACAGTAAGCAGCAGATTCAGCCATCATAGACGATGCTGGTGGTGCAAAGCAAGTTTCATGGGAGTACAGCATATAGCAAGGGAGCAGGTAATTCAGCCAGAGTTGAGAGAACTGTACTAGACTACCAATGCTGAGAAGCATATCTGAAAAGCTAAAATAAGTCCATCAGGTTCGAGTCTCCTAGGATGAGTCGATCTTCAACAGGCAGAACCAGAAACCACTTGTAAATACAGCTGATGAGTCTACAAACACTCCTTTTTCTTCCCAAAAGCAGCATATTAATTAGTCGTGTTTATTTTTACTCTGCTAATTCATCGATCCTCCAGCACAGCTATATTTCTACAACATTTCTTAATATAGAATGCGTTCCTATGGTTAAATATTGGTTTATTAAGGAATTGGCAAACATTAATGTTGCATTATGTCAGTCTTACTATGTAACCATGACCTAGAGCAGTGCCAGCTCAAGCAGCTTTCTAACCTGTGCCGATCCTTCAGGTACACAGCTGAAACTACCTAAAAACAGAGTTGCATCATGAGTCAAGAACAATTCCCAAAGAAGGTTCGCTACCTAGCTCCCCAACAGTTCTTGCAGGAACACAGCCTGGGGACAGAGCACAGACAAAAATGGCCAGCACTGCACGGAAACAACACGCAAAGCAACTATCAGACCACACAAATTGTGCATCTATAAAAAAAAAAAAATCTTTCAGAAAACTTCCTTCAGGCTAAACCAGTTTGTTTCAGTTTATGTCATATGCACCTTAAAAAACAAAAAACAAACAAACAAACAAAAACTTGCATTCATTATTGGAGATGATAAAAAACAACTTCAGGACTGACCACCACTGAAAACTATGCTCTGCTCTGTGTGTATGCAATTTGGGTATGGTTATTTACAAAGCACTTCAAAAAATCTCCAATTCAGAGACTTTTTAAAAAAAAAAAACAACAAAAAAAACCAAAAAAAAAACCACAACAACAAAAACCACAAACTTTTGAGTGTAAGCATTTCGTGCATTAAATATCAAGTCCATACTGGATGCAAGTTGTTATACAATACTTTAAGTCATACTAAACCCAGGAAAACCAGAGCATTGGAATAAAACCAAGAATCTGAGTTGAAAAAAGCCAACTGAATGACATAAAATATGGCAGTATTTTACTCCAAATTAGAAAGAATACACTTCAGTACCCTGAGGAGTAGAATTATCAGTAGAAAACTATATAATTTACTAAAGTCATGGGAAGACATGATGACTTTTCAATAATATCAAAGACCTTAGTTGAGATACTTTAAACACAGAAGTGAATTACTTACTAATTGCTATTACTAAAAACATTGCTGCAGCTTCCAGAAGCAAATGTTCATCCTATTTACCTGTTCTAGTGCATCTTCAAGACTGATTCTCCAATTCTATACATTTATGTTCATGCTCAAACAGATCGGGAACACTGTTATGTTAACTGATTTTTTGGGAGTTTTGTTCTGTTTTAGATCAAGTTGTTGGGCTTTTTTTTTTTTTTAAGTACATTATAAAAATTTGAGGGGGTTTTGTCATTTTGTTTTTTGAAAGGTGAGAGGAGGCTAGATGTTCTATCACCAATTAATGATTAAGAAGAAGAAATTGGTATATAGGCTTAGGAATGACATTCTTCCACAAAAAGACTTGCCTGCTCCTCTTTTATATTAGTCAGTATCACTGCTTTCATCATTCTTTCCGTTTTTGCTGCTGCTATTAAGAGTTAACAGAATTCCTACTTCCTGAAGAATTTGGAAAATATGGTGACCTGTGTAGACTGGAGCTAATACTCAAAAAATATTTTTTTTGTTCTAAATTATTAGGTGATATAAGTAGCAATAAAAATACAAATATTTATTTACAAATTCTTATTACAAATCAGAAGTTTCCAACAATCATTGCACACAATTTACAAAGTCCTCACAAGCATGATACCATACAACATTCTGTAATGACTTTGTAACCAAATGACTGGCTAACACACTTTATTAAACCTGTACTTTGTCACTGAACTCACTATAACCTGGCCAGAAGGAAGAACTTGTTGTTTCTGTAATATTCCACCCTATTTTTTTTATTACAATGTTTTCATCTCAATGAACCAGATATTCTCAGAGAACACCACATATGCACAATTGCTTACCTTCCTTCTTGCCTGCTTTGAGAAGAAAAATGTCATAAATAACGTCAGGAGGGTCTTATTAAGTGCATGAGTTAGCATGTAAAAATATTTATAAAGAAACACCTTGATCTTTTGAACATGGTCATCAGAGCTCTATTCCTTATAATATATAGGAGTATTTGCTCACATCAAGTGCATGCAAATAATTTGATTATTAACAGTTAAAACAGTATAGTTCGTAGATTGTGTAAATTCTTCATAATGAGCTCTTTAAGAAGTAAAATCTTTGCTTCACTCTAAAGCTTTAGTTTAAGTTAAACATGCAAATTATTTTCCAAAATCCAGGTTAATGAGGATTAAGAACACACAAAAAAAGTAGTCTCTCACCTTTGTCTTTATGTAGAATGGTGATGACTGGTGAATGGGCAAGTCCGTGAGGCTATTGGAATTTGTGACACTGTTACTGTTAGCGTGTTCATCTTCTCTACTGCTGTCATCAGACTGATCGAAATCATCACTCTCCTGGTCCATTTCCTCCTCCTCTTCCACCTCCTCCTCTTGATCACCAGCATGTTCATCATCTTCTTCCTCTTGGTTACAAGTAGATTCTTCATCCACTGTAATAAGTCTATTGTTATTTTCTTCTAACTGTTCCTGCTGAGACTCATGCCTGTCATCAAATCCAGGTTCTTCTCCTATCTCCCCATTCCTCCCAATGTGCTGCTCCTCTTGTTGTCGTCTTTGCTGCTGCTCCTCCTCTTCTACAACCCGATTCATCTGCTCCTCATCTACTTGGCTTGAGGAAGCATTACCTCGAAGAGATCCACCAGTTCGTCGCCTCTTGCTGCCCACAGAGAGCAGTTCCTGATTCATTTCCAAAAGCCAGCTTGCTACTTCTTGGACCTTGGCTAGGCTATCTGAAGATGCAAATGCTTTCACATTCTAAGGAGACAAAAAAAAGAAAAAGTGGCAAATTACAAAAGTTACCTTTTTTATTATATAAAGCATTAAAAACTTACTTCTTTCTATTACTCTTGACAACTTCAAATTCCGAGAAACAAGGAATAATTTCTACTTGAAACACAACTGGAAAAACCCAAACAGACTGCAGGCAACTTTATAGCAAGACAGTTATTTCTTCTATCAAAAAGTCTGATCATGATCTCTGTAAGCACCAGAATCTGCAAAATTCAGAAGAACTACTTTCCCTCCTAGAGAATCCAGAAGAACTACTAACATTCATGTTAACAGAAGATCCAAGTATGTGATATTACTTGCTAAAAATTGGACAAAGATCATTGTATTTTCCCTTCTCATTTGATTACAGACTTTATATATTACTCACAAATGATGAACTGCTTTTGGTCTTAGGCCTTAACAGCAGGTATACTTTCAGGTATAACTGAAAGTTTCATTTCTTGTTACTGTGATTTTCTTTTAGATAAATGAAAAAGGGAACACCCCCTAAAGAATAGTCTTATCATTTCCAAGTCTTAAATTGACCACAGAGACACCCAGTGGTCAAAAGCAGACATCACTAGACAGCCCGTGCAGCCCAGAAATGGCACATACCTTGCCTGGCAAAAATCACTGTTAGCAGTAAAAGTGCTCCAAACTAATAAGCTACAAGAATTGTTGAATGAGATTCTGAGATGTTAAAAAATTGCCAAATTTAGGTGCATATTAATAGAAATTGAAAAATACTAATGCAATTTCCAAATTATCCACTGGCTACACGTGTGTGCCAACAATATACAAAGAGAGAGGGATATAACACAGTCTAGCTAGATGTTAAATTTGGTATTAGATATCCAGCTATACAACTTTTCAGGCTGGCACACTGTGACTCCAGTTCCCCTAGACTCCAATGATGTGTTGAGTAGGTGAAGTCAGGCATGAGCTCAACCAGTACTCGATTAACGGGTTGCACGTGAAAATGTGTGCAAAGAGAAAATAACTAGCTTCTTCGTCATGTATAGAACCAATGTTCTCAGGTGTCCACAGACCACACCACATACTTAGCAGGCTACACTGTGAGAGAGAGATTCAGAGGGCACAACACCACAATACTGGAAGGGAGCACAACTGCTGAGTAAAAGTAGGATCAGTGAAGGATATACATTTCCAGAAGTACTTCAGTACAGGAGGATATTCTCCTAACCTCTCCCAATCTCATCCTCCACAGCTTTTTTTTGGTTTGTTTTTTAAGAAAGTCCTATATCTCTTACAGTTTAAAAAAAAAAATCAAACCAAAAAAACTAGCGCCTTGGATGATGGAGGCGTGGAACAGATAAACTCCAGCTCTGCTCCATGACATTAGTAAAAACATTCAACTTAACAGGGAGGAGAGAAGAAAGTACCAGAAACCATAACTCTAAGGTAATTTTCCTTATGCTGTACCATAAAAGCCACAGAAACACATTCACAGATGTTTTTCAAGTCTTGCATTAAGAAGACTTTGTAAATGGGATTCTGCACACTTGTCCCTTCTTCCTCAAGGAAACATTACTTACATCCCAAAGACGCGTTCTCAAGTTTCCACATACCTACCCAGATAACAACTGCCCGCAAATAAAACCTTATGAGCTCAAAAGCTGAAATATATATTCCAAAGAAAGTGTCCACTAGCAATTAGCTCCAATCAGCGAATGAGAAGCTAATACTAAAAGACAATTAAGCTCCACATGTCAAGGCAAGGACATGATGGAAGCAAGCAGAGACTGTCCTGACTCCTGCTTTTACCAGTGGGGAAAAATGCATTGGGGCATGGGGGTGCACATGACCAAACCCAGAAGCTAACAACTCCAACCTTGAGTGCAAGGGGCATCAAAAGAGACTGTGTTTAATTTTATATATATAGTAAGTAGCACTTGAGAAAGAGTGCATTCTTTGTGGCATCTAAGAGAAATGTTATCACTTAACATTTTCCCCCAAAGCCCAGAAACCTTAGCATATTGGAGAGATGTTTAATAACTCCATTTCATCAAGCGTCAAATTTGGTTGCATATATCATCTGAGGTTGGTACAACCTATTTATCTGGCTTGCTACACAGTTTGGGCATTATGAACATTACAACACTACACCTTATTTTCTCATGAGAAGATAAAAGATTCAGATTTTTTGAAGCATTAAGTCNTAAAAAAAAAAAAAAAAAAAAAAAAAAAAAAAAAAAGATTTACATCTTCATGTTCTAGCAATTTCAGCTTCTACCACAAATGATTCCCTAAATAGCCATGAATGAAGCTTAAAAGTTTTAATCACACTTTTTCAGTATCATCATTTTTTCAAATATATGCATCAATTATTGGTTTAGGACCTGCTTGATAAAATGGCAAATGCTGCATTTGTTTCCATAATTTAATACATACTTTCAATTGGTATCTATAAGCAACTAACATGAAAGATCAGCACTGAAATACTTAATAAAATGCATGATTCTGCTAAATGCTTAAGTGACAAAAATAACACTACTGTTAGTGTTAATATACCTAAATAAAATTCCAGTTCTTTAAAAAAATGAACATACACTAGTACTATTATATATTTTTAATCATTCCTACATTTTTCCAGTGACCATCAATTCACAAAATTAGCTTCAGTCATAACTGATTTTAGTTTTACTCTGCATTTGCACCAATAAACTCATTTTTCCAGAAGCCTGTAAAAGGCATTATCAAAATTTAATTACAAGCAGAGCTACATCAGAAATCATCAATATGCAAAGTAGTGATGCATTTGCTAAAGAACAGATGGATGTACATTATCTGAGAGAATTGAAACATTAAAGCTGCCTTCTGTCACGTAAGTGCTTTCAGAATTAACTACTGTCAGCTAATACACAAGATATGATCGCTTCCATATATATGGTAGATAAGAAATAAGACAGGATTATTATTTTGCAGGAAGAAGTCTCTTTACAAACCAACTACCAGAGGACTAAAATGCTGTGTTTTCAGGTAGCACAGTGCCTCCTTCAGTTATACTCAAGAGCCCAAAATTACCCAGAGCAGCTAAACCCCAGCAGATCCAGAGAGGAAAGCTGTTGCTTTCCTACCCACCTCAGACCACAAAGAGACTGTTTTTAGAGACACCAAAACATTGCAGTGCAGTGGCAACACTTCTCATAAACATCCAAAACTCATTAAACTTGGTCAACAAGTCAAACGTGGCAACTCCCAGTGAAGTTTCATAACACTTGCAGGTGGTTGTATGGAAAAGCAACATACAAGGAATCCCTAAGGAAAATGGATGTCCCTGGACAGATCCCACTGTCAATTCAGAGCTGAAGAATGCATCCCCTGTCTACACTGAAGATTAAATGCTGCTTAAGCAGAAATCTTCAGCTTTGACCATTAAATTTGCACAGAAGAGAGATTATAAAAATAACCCAGAACAAAGATTTCTCAAAACCGCCTGTGAGAAATGCCAAGCAACACTGGGAAATACAGAGAAAACTCCTCGGGTTTATCTACCACAACAGGTTGCATTCTGTACTGAGAGAGAAGGATGAGCACTTCACTTAGTGCATTACTGCTGAAATACCTCTGTTCCTCTAGTAGGTACAAAAGTTGTTACGTTTTTGTAGGTTAAACATTTTTAACTATGGGGAAAAAGAGTCAGGAAATCTCCATCCGTACTGTTGTTTCTTATTATTCCTTTTTCATCACTTGAAACTTCGAAGAAAAAAAAAAAAGGGAAATGAGGTGGGTGCAGAGAGGTGGGGATGAGGGGCAGAGGGTGGGGCGGCTGTTTCTTTAACAAAGTATAGTAGAACTTGAAAAGGTTTTAAAGAATTAACCTTGAAATTAGACTGACCTGGATACCAGCCTAAGTCATGCTAATACTGATCAGGATAGCAATTAGTGAAAAGACAGAATAGTCACAGTCACAATATAGTGGACACTCCTAGAACAAATCTTTGAGATTACAGATTTGGTGGACGAAGACAATTGGATGAACACAAAAACTTCTGTAGGTATTTGATTAAATTCAGCCTACTGTATTAATTTAAATAACCCAGTAAAAAGCTGAGATGTATTAAAATAAGTAATAGAGCTGTTGTGTGAACATGTTGCCACCCAGGCGTCGGGCT